>JAUKNK010000258.1:7500-332913 GCA_030765055.1 Mantis religiosa
TGCGGCCCGTTACATGAAGTTTTAGCATTCGTGTAATTTTTGCTGGAATATTAATTGTTTGATGTAAAACGTAGTAGGGCTATTTATTGAAAAGTCCCTTTCATTCATTAAATGTATAATAAAAACTTCAAAGTAAACGATTAGGTGCACATCTTCCGAATAATTTTATGTTTACGCAATAAGATGGCAAAAAGAGAGGTCTTTTGTAACAGTTGGTTAAGTAAGAAATCGTGCCTAACTGCAAGTAAGGCTTAACAAAGTGTCTTTTGCTTTTGCTGTTTATCATTAGGTAGGGGGGGGTCTATGGTCGACGTTTGGATGTAAGGTTCTGAGACATTTGAGTGAAGAATTGAAAAATGCGAAGTAAAGCACTTCACTTATAAAATTTCTTTACATTTAAATTATTGAGAACTGTAAGCATTACTGCTCAAATTGATTCCGAAGCAAACCTGAATAAAGATGCCAAAGAAGTGTGTGATGCAGTGGTCAACCAAATCAAAGGACGATTTGAAACAGTCCCATATATTCAATGATTTTGGAATTATTTACCCAGGGAAATTTCGTATATTTAGAGAAAACCTCTTCTGACTCTGTAAGAAAAATTTCGTCAAATTATAATCCCATTATCCCCTACGAAAAGTCAAAAAGTGAACTGTCAGTGATTTATCATAATGATGCATTCAAATATATCCCTTCCGTCTGTGAGCCCTTCCGCTTGGTCATGCAACACTCCTTTGAGGAAGCGTTTTCTAAAGTACAAAAAATGCTGCAAATTTTACTAAAAGATCCAGTTTCAACAGACGAGGTAGAGAGAAGTTCCAGTACATTAAAAAGAATTAGGCAAGTATTTCCTTAGGAACATTATGGACCATGATGGGTTTATTTCTTTGGCTGATTTTCCATTCACAGAGAGGAAATCGGAGAGATCCCTAACTTCAACAACAATGTATAGTGTCCAGAAGAATGGAAGTGCTCAGCTCTTGTACAATTAGTCATTTGGTGAGTCCCACTTTATCTTTTATTATCAGTTACTTGATGTTTAATAAATGTACAGTGTTTTGACACATTTCTGCCGTTGCAGTTTTTTGGCAATTTAACTAAAGGTGACCTGTTTTGAAAGGTATAACCCAAATTTACTTTCTAAAGAAGCATTTTCACATCTGGCCTCACCAAAAAAGAACGAAAAAGAAAAGAAAAGATAAAAAAAGAAAATTTTCATGAGCTGCCACTGAGTTGAACCTGTGTGTAAATAAGGAAGATTATAGCAGCACAAATGGTGTGTTACAAACACTTAAAGGGACATTGTAGAGACGTTATGAAGTGTAGAATTTGTTAAAGAGAGGCTGATTGTACGTTAGAATTGAGCTAAATAGCTAGATAAACAAAGCAGTGATCGTAGGTGCTCAAAGAATATACAAGAGAAACTCTAGACTCGAAAAGGAGGTGGTCTGAAAAGAAAGTTATAAGATATTGGGCTGGAAGCCATACAGAGAATTGTTAAATACAAAATGAAGACTACCACATATACCTATCTCGTAAATCAGAGGTAGACAAACTAAGTTAACACAAAAGGCTAACTGCAAAAGAGAGACCAGGTTAAGAAACAGAAAAAAATGGCAGAAATTTGTGTCATTTACAACTTTACCGCACCACAAACACACAGAACTCTTGAAAACGTAAATCAAGAAACAAAAATAAACTTTGATCTGAATGTTATTTCTTCAAAAAGTGAAAAATTTTTCAACACTGTGGACATACGGTCCAAATCCTCTCATATTACTATCACTCAATTACATTTCAATTAACCTGAATACAGAACATTAACTTCCAGATACACCATAAAAATGAAACCCAACTAAGCTGCTGGAGAGGATGTAATAAATGTGGAACTGTTTAAATATTTCAACCTTCTCATTTTACACACTTTTATTATTTTCTGAATGTATTATGGTATGGAAAACATCACAGAGAGCTGTAATATCAATATATAAAAATGGACACAAGAAGTATGACAGAAGAGGAAACAGTTCATGAGGTACTGGATACAAAACATATGCCAAAATATTTAAGAACAAAGTAAGCAATCATTTTAGTAATCTTCTTGGTAAAGCCCAGAATGGCTTTCCTAAAGTTGGAACACTTGTACCACATAAATTGTTGAGTAGATTTCACAACAGCCTTCGATATAGACAGTAAAAGTAAAGTATTACATATTTTAGCCAATAATAATCTACCGCAAAGGTGTATTTTATAAGCATAATATATGTACAAAAGAAATCTCATTTCAATTCGAACCAGCAACAAACAAACCGAATGGATCGATGTGGACACTGGAGCAAACACTGTACCCCTAACTGTTCATCATACACATGGATTAAGCTATTGAAGAATGGCCACGGAAGGATTATATTCTTTTGGATAGAATATTGACAGTAGAATCCCTGACTTTTGCAGATAATTTCATATTAAAATGCAAGAAAAGGATTTTCAGTATAGTCCACGCAATTTAAATATAAACTGCAGGAAGATACACGTAAATGAATAGATAGAAAACCAATGTGTTGGTCTTTTATGGAACATATCCTGTATCTAGGGTAAGTGACTTATTCAATAATATTTCAGAAAGGGTAATCGAGTATAAATATTTGGCTTATAATATGACCTTTGATGATGAAACTGATTTAGCAGATAAACGAAAATAGTATAGATAATTAGAAAATAAGGCTTAAGACAAACGAAGACAAGAACACGAATATACAGGTCCAGCATTATATTATGTTAGGGACAACACGAAAATTACAGGAGGCTACGCAAATGAGGTGCCGGGTTAAGAGGTCGGCTCAACGCCTGGGATGATTAAGAGATGAATCATGGAGCAATTGGTGGAATGATGGTGGGGGAAACTGGAGGATCCGGAGGAAACAAGCTCCAGCGCCATGTTGTCCACCACAAATCCCACTTTGCGGTCGCCTGGGGTCGAATCCGGGCCGCCTAGGTGACAGCCAAGCGGTCTAACCACTCAGCCATGGCGCGGCTTATGTATATTTATATGAGATAATACAGTGCAGATCGGACTCACTCGGTAGCCCGATCCGCTTCAAAAATTCCTTTGCAACATCAGTGTCAGTCGCCACGAATGAGCATATAATTAATTATAATAATGAGCACAGTCATTAAGACCAAAGGATGTTATTACTTCATTTGCGTATCATTGAGTATAAAGTCATAATTTGAAAAATAAAATGATTCATATTCCCTGCAGGTACTTTCTAAGACATACACTATTTATTTTCTTCATTTTTGCTTTTCTTTTCGAATATTTTAGCTTATTTTCACAAATAAACCGGAAAGAATATGCTGCTGCCATCTGCGCCAAATGTTGAGATTCTGGCGAACTACTAGACGCAGCAAGGACATCTGTCGGGTTGTAGGTATCAAGAGACATTTGCCAACTCCAGCTTGCAGCTTTAAATCCGGGAATTAGGAAGTGCTGCTACTTATACTACAAGATTTTTCTAATTCCATCTACACCTTAAATGATAATAAATGCTACTTTACTCTTCAATACTAAAAATTAAACATTTCCTAAAGTTTAAACTATGTGACTGCCAATTATTTAATTGTTACATTTTGTTGCTGAAAACTAGGTAGATAGTACTTAAATGCAAAAGATTAAGTAAATTATTGTTTATTCTTTGAAATTTATCCACCTTATAATACAGTATGTCGAGGACTGGTGGTGTAAATATACCAGGTGAGTCTGTTGCCAGTATTTATTCTTATCTATGGAAACCAGTAGTTTATAGTCTAATGTGGCATTGTAATATTGACCGTTTTAGCACCAAAGGCGTTATTGCAGCTCTGAATTTCTATTCGGTAATATTAACACCCAGTATTGATACTTACAGCTCTGAATGAAGACCAAGAAGTTGCGAAAAGCTTAAATAAACGACGGTTTTTCAAGCAGGTAATACTAGCAAGATGATAAAAGAATGCTTTCCCAAAGAGCAACAGAGAGTAGGGGGAGTCTGGCGGAGTGGGTTACTTAGCTGCTGGATTATCATGCTCTACAGACTAGGTTCGAAACGTCACATTGTTTTTCGTTTTTTTTTCTTTTCCCAAGTCTTTATTGTCTGTATTTTAGTCAAGAATTTATTTATTGTTGCCATTGGTTCTCTTGTGAGCCAAAGACACAAGACTTACAATTCGATAATTAGGGACATACGGGGACTAATCTCCGTTTCATAAAACCTTGCCCCGTTGACATGCATCACTCCGCGTGCAACTACCTTCCCCCTTACCCTAATTGGCTAATACTTTCGCGCCATAGGACATAGGCGGTACCTTCCCGTCACATTTAAACCTGCAGTAAACGTCATAATAATTGACAGGAAGATAGATAAAATCATACAAATAAGAATATGAAGGCATGCAAAAATAGTGAACCACGCTATAATGAAAAAGAACCATGGATCTTCTGGTCTCCGTCCAGCCGCTCTAACCATTGAGCTACTATGGCCAACGTGGCGATATGATCCGTGGTTCAAATCCCAGCTATGGCGTTGAATTTTTCAGTCTGACTCTACGTTTCCACAATTTAGCCCACACAGGGCTGGTGTGAAAGAACAATTAATTTCTATTAATTGAACTAATAGTGGTTAACTATAAAGCCTGGGCCTTAAAAGTACTCGCCATTAAGGTTGTTGTCTCATGTGTTTGAGAACTCCTAAGTGGTTTACCGGGAAAATACGTGTTAGTTGGGGAATTTAATGTCATATCGGCACATTGGCCATAGTAGCCCAATGGTTAGAGCGGCTGGACTGAGACCAGAAGATCCATGATTCAAATCCCGGCTATGGCATTGAATTTTTCAGTCTGACTCTACGTTTCCACAAAAGAGTCAATAGTTACGCGCCTGCCCAATATCTGATAAGCTACCGAATTGAGAAATGCGCGTTCGTTCACGAGTGTAAATTAGTGATTAGACACTTATTAATACACAACAAGCAATCATAAGTATAGTAGCTGTATGAATTTATCTGTCTCTGTTGAGTCGGATTAGCGTCTTTGCCTCAGATTCAAGAGATCGCGAGTTCGATATTTCGTTACATAAATTATTCACATACAGCTTTCTTCCAGCTTTTCTCCTGATGCAACGAAAAGTAATTTTTGAAAACAAGTTGACTGTGCCTTGAACTAATTTGACCATTATTTTACATATTTCAATTAATTCGTGGTTACATTTGACCTACGCAATTCAAGTACGCTAAACAAAGCAAAGAAAACGAAATTATAATCCTTTAGGAGTGTTGGAGTATTTAATACCTATTTTATTTCAATTATCACACCGATATTTATTTTCATGTCATTACTTTCTAATTCACTGCTTTTTCACCTTTTGATTTCTATTTGATGTCTTCAACTGTACCTATTTAAAGTTTCACCACATTTGAATAACTCTCTTACAACTGCGATAGTAATGCTACGTAACTTAATAACAGATGATAGCGTTAATGTAATTACATAAATATTTCCAATTCTTAAGGCCATTTTATTTTTGTTTTCTTGAAGAAAGATTTTTACTGTGTATAAGAAACATTACTTCTCCCACAGCTCCATTACTTCTCGTCACAGTAAGACCATCGAAGTTGCAGCTAGAATCGCGATTGATTCTATATACGCTAGAGGGCAGGACAGGATTGCTTCCTTTGATGGCACCAGCTGGTTGCTAAGTCGGTAAGGCAGCTGGCTCCTTTCTTCAGACGACAACGTTAATGATTTCCGTGTAGCATTCAGTTCGCGGGCAAGATAAATTAAGCGAAACAACTGGAATTTACACAAGGAGATGAAACAATTCCAAGTTTTAGTGTGTGTCATGGTAAGAGAGGACTATGTATGGTCTGCTATCAATCTGATGTTTGATGTGAAAGCGTCATGGGGCTACTGCACAAAGAAACAAGACATTTCTCTACCCATTCATGCAGACTTAATTTACCTATACTACATGGGCGAAGTATCGTATTGCATATAAAAATTAGATATATAAATTTCATTTACCAATAAATATTTTATTTAGGTTACCTGAATCTGTACAAAAAGTGAATGCTCCGTGTGCCAATAGCACAGGTTAAAAAACTCTGATGTTTTACATTCTCTACTCATTCTTCAACAACCTTCATTAACAAAAGCTATTAACTAAATGAATAAATACATAAATGTAATAGATAAATTTGATCTATTACCTTTTCATCAAGATAAACACCTTTAGTTTTCTTTTTTTTTTATTTTCTTCTAAGTACAATGGAAATTGGGAAGGTTTAAGCAATCCTCAAATTCTGCATGAGCTACTTACCTATATAAAAATTCTATTATCTCTGTATGACCTAAAGCTCACAAAAATAACAAAAGAAAAATGGATAGCGACTTCAGATTTAAGGAAAATGCAATACAGAAAACTTCAAAGCATTATCAACAAGTAAGTCAAAAATTGTTAAAAAGACAAACACAGCATGTATTTAACATAAATGGAGCGTTAATGTGATGTACATTTTTTGTGTAGCAACACTTTGTCGGAAGAAAAGTCGTTTAAACACTAAACTTGGCATAAAGCTCGGAATCTACCAAGTATACCACACAAGTCAGTTAGAGTGACTCAAAAAATTACTGTTCAGTGGATGCAACGATCTTGATTTCGGTAAGGCATATTTTACAGCTGGATTTAGACCGCCAGTAGTAAAAACTATAGAACTAACCAATAATTAAGTAGTTATATCGCCTAATAACATCATCTGATGGTTTTCAGGAGGCCGTGATCGAAGTTTAGTGTTCTGAGTGTTTTTGCATGAATAATTATATATAATTAGTGATAAAGTCATTTTAAAGATTATTAAATATTGAGATTTACACCGTGTAACTTCAGTTCAGCTATAAGAATAGAATCCGGTGAGTGGATAAACGTAATAAGTATTAATCAGAAAATATTTGATGATATTAACCTTAAGTTTAAAATGGCTGCAGCTGTTCGCTGCCAGCTAAACAGGACAAATGGTTATAATACAGCTAATGATTGATCTAGATATGTATCATATTCTAGAAGTTTACACCCAAACAGAGAGCAAGCTTTAGTAATTGAAGCCCACAATGATATATCAACTAAACAATATGTCCTAGCAGTAGGCCAAGTAGCCGATTCCTCAAGCATACGTTTTGTTCCAAGAATATCAAACAACAGAATATGCATGTATTTAACAATTAAATCTAATGTAAATCTATTAAACACAAGACACCATAGATTGATGATAATCTTTCGCTTCAAATGAGGCCCCTTTTGGACAAAAATAAGCGGGTGTTACTATCTGTCTGTCCAGTGATACCAAATTCTATTCTCCAAGAAAGCTTACTACAGCTAGAAATGCAGCTTGTTTCTCATATGGAGTATGTAAAGGCTGGTTGGTATTGCTGCTCCTGGATTTTCTCATATCCTAAGTTTTAAACGCCAAATGTATATACATCCAGACAATGTTGAAAAGCTCCCAGACAGTATGGTAATTTAATATGAAGGTACAAATTATTGGATATACATTTCAACAGACACACAAGTGTGCTTTCTGTGTAAACAAGAAGGTCATATAGCTAGACAGTGTAAACAAATGGCATTTTGGCGTGCTTAGAAGCTCTTGAGGCGCATTTAGAGGCGTTCATTGTGTATGTAGGGGCACGTGGGCCGTATTTAGACTCTCTTTGGCGCATTTAAAGTCTTTTATGCCCTACCTAGAGGCTTTTGCGAGGTATTTACTGACTTTCTGGTGTACCTAGATCCTTTAGAAGCGCAATTAGCGGCGTTCTTGGTGTATTTAGGTGTTTATTGGGCGTATTTAGACTTTCTTTGGCGTATTTAACGTCTTTTGGGGGATAAGTAGTGGATTTTGCGTGGCATTTACTGGCTATTGTGTTGTAGTTAGAACCTTTTGAGGCATATTTAGAGGCGTTATTGGTGTATCGCATGTCTCATGGGGCGTATTTAGTCTCTCATTTGCGTAATTAAGGTTTTTTGGGGCATACCTAGAGGTTTTGTCTGGTATTTACTGGCTATTTTGTTGTAGTTAGAACTTTTAGAGGCATATATAGAGGCGTTCTTGGTGTATCGCATTTCTCATGGGGCGTATTTAGACTCTCATTTGCGTAATTAAGGTCTTTTGGGGCATACCTAGAGGTTTTGTGTGGTATTTACTGGCTATTTTGCTGTAGCTAGAAGCTTTTGAGGCATATTTAGAGGCGTTCTTGGTGTATGTAGGGGCCTATGAGGCGTATTTAGACACCCTTTGGCGTATTTAAGGTCTTTTGGGGCATACCTAGAAGCCTTGGCGAAGTTTTTAATGGCCTTTTGGTGAACTTAGAAGCTCTTGAGGCGCATTTAGAGGCGTTCTTGGAGTATGTAGGGGCTCGTGGGCCGTATTTAGACTCTCTTTTGCGTATTTAAGGTCTTTTGGGGCATACCTAGAGGCTTTTGCGAGGTATTTACTTAATTTCCGGTGTACTTAGCATTTTTAGAAGCGCCTTTAGGGGCGTTCTTGGTGTATATAGGGGTTTGTTGGGCGTATTTAGACTTTCTATGGCGTATTTAAAGTCTTTTGGGGCATAAATAGGGGCTTTTGCGTGGTATTTACTGGCTATTTCGTTGTAGTTAGAAACTTTTGAGGCATATTTAGAGGTGTCCTTGGTGTATCGATTGTCTCATGGGGCGTATTTAGACTCTCTTTGGCGTATTTAAAATCTTTTGAGGCATACCTAGAGTCTTTGGTGAGGTTTTTACAGGCTTTGTGGTGTACTTAGAAGCTCTAGAGGCGCATTTAGAGGCGTTCTTGATGTATGTAGGGACTTATGGGGCGAATGTAGACTCCCTTTGGCGTATTTCAGCTCTTTTGGGGCATCCCTATAGGCTTTTGCGAGTTATTTACTGGCTTTTTGTGGCACTTAGAAGCTTTTGAAGCGCATTTGGGACGTTCTTTGTGTATGTAGGGGCTTATGGTGCGTATTTAGACTCCCTTTGGCGTATTTAAAGTCTTTTGAGGCAAACCTAGAGGTTTTCTCTGGTATTTACTGGCTACTTTGTTGTAGTTAGAACCTTTGAGGCATATTTAGAGGCTTTGTTGGTGTATCGCATGTCTCATGGGGCGTATTTAGACTCTCATTTATGTAAGTAAGGTCTTATGGGGCATACCTAGAGGCTTTGGTGAGGCTTTTACAGGCCTTTTGGTGTATTTAGAAGCTCTGGAGACGCATTTAGAGGCGTTATTGGTGTATGTAGGGGCCTATGAGGCGTATTTACACACACTTTGGCGTACTTAAATTCTTGTGGGGCATACCTGGAGGCCTTTGCAAGGTATTTACTACCTTTCTGGTGTACTTAGCAGCTTTAGAAGCGCATTTAGGGGCGTTCTTGGTGCACGTTGGGGCTCGTGGGCCGTATTTACACTCTCTCTGGCGAATTTAAGCTCTTTTGGGGCATACCTAGAGGCTTTTGCGAGGTATTTACCGGCTTTTTGGTGCACTTAGAAGCCTTTGAAGCGCATTTGGGACGTTCTTGGTGTATGTAGGGGCTTATGGTGAGAATTTAGACTCCCTTTGGCGTATATAAGGTCTTTTGGGGCATAAGTAGATGTTTTGTCTGGTATTCACTTTCTATTTTGATGTAGCTAGAACCTTCATGGCACATTTTGATGCATTCTTGGTGTATGTAGGGGCATATTAGGCGTATTTAGACACCCTTTGGCTATTTAGAGTCTTTTGGGGCCTACCTAGAGGCCTTTACGAGGTATTTACTGGCTTTCTGGTGTACTTAGCAGCTTTAGAAGCGCATTTAGCGGCGTACTTGGTGTATGTAGGGGTTTATTTGGCGTATTTAGACTTTCTTTGGCGTATTTAAAGTCATTTGGGGCATACCTAGAAGTTTTGTCTGGTATTTACTGGCTATTTTGCTGTAGTTAGAAGCTCTGAAGGCGCATTTGGAGGCGTTCTTGTAGTATGTAGGGGCTTATGGGGCAAATGTAGACTTCCTTTGGCGTATTTAAGGTCTTTTGGGGCATACCAAGTGGCTTTTGCGTGGTATTTACTGGCCAACTAGTTGCAGTTAGAAACTTCTGAGGCATATTTAGAGGCATTCTTGGTGTATCGGATGTCTCATGGGGCGTATTTAGACTACCTTTGCCTAACTAATGTCTTTTGGGACATACCTAGAGGCTTTGGTGTGGTTTTTACAGGCCTTTTGGTGTACTTAGAAGCTCTTGAGGCGTATTTAGAGGCTTTTTGGTGTACTTAGAAGGTTTAGAAGCATATTTAGAGGCATTCTTGGTGTATCGTGGACCCTATGGGAGGTTTCTAGACTCCCTTTGGCTTATTTAAGGTCCTACGGGGCATATCTAGAGGCTTTTGCGAGGTATTTACTGGCTTTTGGTGTACTTTGAAGCTTTAGAAGCATATTTAGAGGCGTTCGTGGTGTATCTTGTACCCTATGGGAGGTATTTAGACTCCCTTTGGCTTATTTAATGTCTTCCGGGGCATATCTAAAGGCTTTTGTATGGTATTTACTGCTTTTTGGTGTACTTAGAAGGTTTAGAAGCATATTTAGAGGCGTTCTTGGTGTATCGTGGATCTATGGGAGGTTTCTAGACTCCCTTTGGCTTATTTAAGGTCCTACGGGGCATATCAAAAAGCTTTTGCGAGCTATTTCCTGGCTTTTGTTGTACTTAGAAGCTTTAGAAGCATATTTAGAGGCGTTCTGGGTGTATCTGGGGCCTTATGGGAGATATTTAGGCTCGCTTTGGCTTATTTATGATCTTTCGGGGCATATCTAGAGGCTTTTAGCGCGGTACATATTGGCCTTTTGTGTCCTTAGAATCTGTAGAAGGACATTTTGAGGCGTTCTTGGTGTATCTAGGGCCTCATGGGGGGTATTGAGACTCCCTTTAGCTTAATTAAGGTCTTTCGGGGAATATCTAGAGGCTTTTGCGAGGTATTTACTGGCTTTTGAAGCATTTTAGAGGCGTTCTGGATGCTTCTTGGGCCTAATGGGGGGTATTTAGGCTACTTTGGCTTATTTAAGGTCTTTCGGGGCATATATAGAGGCCTTTGCGAGGTATTTACTGGCTTTTGGTGTACTTTGAAGCTTTAGAAGCATATTTAGAGGCGTTCGCGGTGTATCTTGTACCCTATGGGAAGTATTTAGACTCCCTTTGGCTTACTTAATGTCTTACGGAGCATATCTAAAGGCTTTTGTATGGTATTTACTGGGTTTTGGTGTACTTAGAAGCTTTTGAAGCATATTTAGAGGCGTCGTGGGTGTATCTTGAGCCTTATGGGGGGTATTTAGTCTCCCTTTAACTTACTTAGGTTTTTTCGGGGCATATACAGATGCTTTTGGGAGGTATTTACTGGCTCTTGGTGTACTTAGAAGCTTTAGAAGCGTATTTAGTGGCGTTCTGGGTGCACCTAGGGCCTTATGGAAGGCATTTAGACTTCATTTGGCATATTTAAGGTCTTCCGGGGCATATCTAAAGGCTTTTTCGAGGTTTTTACTGGCTATTGTTGTATATAGATGCTTTGGAAGCATATTTAGAGGCGTATTGGGTGTATCTAGGGCCTTATGGGAGGTATTTAGACTCCCTTTAGCTTATTTAAGGTCTTTCGGGGAATATCTAGAGGCTTTTGCGAGGTATTCACTGGTTTTTGAAGCATTTTAGAGGCGTTCTGGGTGTAGCTTGGGCCTAATGGGGGGTATTTAGGCTACTTTTGGCTTATTTAAGGTCATTCGGGGCATATCTAGAATCTTTTGCAAGGTATTTACTGGCTTTTAGTGTACTTAGAAGCTTTAGAAGCACATTTAGAGGCGTTCCTGGTGTATCTTGGACCCTATAGGAGGGAATTAGATTCCCTTGGCTTATTTAAGGTCTTCCAGGGCATATCAAAAGGCTTTTGCGGGGTATTTACTGCCTTTTGGTGTACTTAGAAGCTTTAGAAGCGTATTTAGAATCGTTCTGGCTGCATCTAGGACCTTATGGGAGGTATCTAGACTCGCTTTGGCTTATTTACGGTCTTTCGGTGCATATCTAGAGGCTTTTTCGAGGTATTTACTGGCTTTTGTTGTACTTAGAAGCTTAAAAAGAGTATTAAGAGGCGCTTTAGGTGTATCTAGGGTCTTATTGGAGCTATTTAGACTACCTTTGTCATATATAAGGTCTTTCGGGGCTGATCTAAAGACTTTTGGAGGTATTTACTGGCTTTTGGTGTACTTAGAAGCTTTTGAAGCCCATTTAGAGGCGCTCTTGGTGCATCTAGGGCCCTGTGGGTGGTATGTAGACTCCCTTTAGCTTATTTAGGGCCTTTAGGGGAACATCTAGAGGCTTTTGCGAGGTATTTACTGCCTTATGAAGCATTTTAGAGGCATTCCCGCTGTATGTAGGGCCTTCTGGTGGTTATTTAGGCACCTTTTGGCTTAAATAAAATCTTTCGGGGCATATCAAGAGGCATTTGCGAGGTATTTACAGGCTTTTGGTGTACTTAGAAGGTTTAGAAGCATATTTAGAGGCGTTCTTGGTGTATCGTGGACCCTATGGGAGGTATCGAGACTCCCTTTAGCTTATTTAAGGTCTTTCGTGGCATATCTAGAGGCTTTTGCGAGGTATTTACTGGCTTTTGGTGTACTTTGAAGCTTTAGAAGCATATTTAGAGGCGTTCGTGGTCTATCTATTAACCTATGGGAGGTATTTAGACTCCCTTTGGCTTATTTAATGTATTCCGGGGCATATCTAAAGGCTTTTGTATGGTATTTACTGCTTTTTGGTGTACTTAGAAGGTTCAGAAGCATATTTAGAGGCGTTCTTGGTGTATCGTGGACCCTATGGGAGGTTTCTAGACTCCCGTTGGCTTATTTAAGGTCCTACGGGGCATATCAAAAAGCTTTTGCGAGGTATTTACTGGCTTTTGTTGTACTTAGAAGCTTTAGAAGCATATTTAGAGGCGTTCTGGGTGTATCTGGGGCCTTATTGGAGATATTTAGGCTCGCTTTGGCTTATTTGTGATCATTCGGGACATATCTAGAGGCTTTTAGCGAGGTACATATTGGCCTTTTGTGTACTTAGAAGCTGTAGAAGGACATTTTGAGGCGTTCTTGGTGTATCTAGGGCCTCAGGGGGTGTATTTAGACTCCCTTTAGCTTATTTAAGGTCTTTCGGGGAATATCTAGAGGATTTTGCGAGGTTTTTACTGGTTTTGAAGCATTTTAGAGGCGTTCTGGATGCTTCTTGGGCCTAATGGGGGGTATTTAGGCTACTTTGGCTTATTTAAGGTCTTTCGGGGACTATCTAGAGTCTTTTGCGAGGTATTTACTGGCTTTTGGTGTACTTTGAAGCTTTAGAATCCTATTTAGAGGCGTTCGCGGTGTATCTTGTACCCTATGGGAGGTATTTAGACTCCCTTTGGCTTATTTAATGTCTTCCGGGGCATATCTAAAGTCTTTTGTATGGTATTTACTGCCTTTTGGTGTACTTAGAAGCTTCAGAAACGTATTTAGAGGCGTTCGGTCTGCATCTAGGGCCTTATGGGAGGTATCTAGACCCCCTTTGGCTTATTTAAGGTCTTTCGGTGCATATCTAGAGGCTTTTTTGAGGTATTTACTGGGTTTTGGTGTACTTAGAAGCTTTTGAAGCATATTTGGAGGCGTCCTGGGTGTATCTTGGGCCTTATGGGGGGGATTTAGTCTCCCTTTAGCTTACTTAAGTTTTTTCGGGGCATATACAGATGCTTTTGCGAGGTATTTACTGGCTTTTGGTGTACTTAGAAGCTTTAGAAGCGTATTTAATGGCGTTCTGGGTGCATCTAGGGCCTTATGGAAGACATTTAGACTTCCTTTGTCTTATTTAAGGTCTTCCGGGGCATATCTAAAGGCTTTTGGGAGGTATTTACTGGCTTTTGGTGTACTTTGAAGCTTTAGAAGCCTATTTAGAGGCGTTCGCGGTGTATCTTGTACCCTATGGGAGGAATTTAGACTCCCTTTGGCTTATTTAATGTCTTCCGGGGCATATCTAAAGGCTTTTGTATGGTATTTACTGCTTTTTGGTGTACTTAGAAGCTTCAGCAGCGTATTTAGATGCGTTCTCTCTGCATCTAGGACCTTATGGGAGGTATCTAGCCTCCCTTTGGCTTATTTAAGTTCTTTCGGTGCATATCTAGAGGCTTTTTTGAGGTATTTACTGGGTTTTGGTGTACTTAGAAGCTTTTGAAGCATATTTAGAGGCGTCCTGGGTGTATCTTGGGCCTTATGGGGGGTATTTAGTCTCCCTTTAACTTACTTAGGTTTTTTCGGGGCATATACAGATGCTTTTGGGAGGTATTTACTGACTCTTGGTGTACTTAGAAGCTTTAGAAGCGTATTTAGTGGCGTTCTGGGTGCACCTAGGGCCTTATGGAAGGCATTTAGACTTCATTTGGCATATTTAAGGTCTTCCGGGCATATCTAAAGGCTTTTGCGAGGTTTTTACTGGCTATTGTTGTATATAGATGCTTTAGAAGCATATTTAGAGGCGTATTGGGTGTATCTAGGGCCTTATGGGAGGTATTTAGGCTCGCTTTGGCTTATGTAAGATTTTTCGGGGTCTATCTAGAGGCTTTTGCGAGGAACTTATTGGCTTTTGGTGTACTTAGAAGCTTTAGAAGCACATTTTGAGGCGTTCTTGGTGTATCTAGGGCCTTTGGGAAGTATTTAGACTCCCTTTAGCTTATTTAAGGTCTTTCGGGGAATATCTAGAGGCTTTTGCGAGGTATTCACTGGTTTTTGAAGCATTTTAGAGGCGTTCTGGGTGTATCTAGGGCCTTATGGTGGTTATTTAGACTCCTTTTGGCTTATTTATGATCTTTCGGGGCATATCTAGAGGCTTTTATCGAGGTACTTATTGGTCTTTTGTGCACTTAGAAGCTGTAGAAGGACATTTTGAGGCGTTCTTGGTGTATCTAGGGCCTCATGGGGGGTATTTAGACTCCCTTTAGCTTATTTAAGGTCTTTCGGGGCATATCTAGAGGCTTTTGCGAGGTATTTACTGGCTTTTGGTGTACTTTGAAGCTTTAGAAGCATATTTAGAGGCGTTCGCGGTGTATCTTGTATCCTATGGGAGGTATTTAGACTCCCTTTGGCTTGTTTAATGTCTTCCGGAGCATATCTAAAGGCTTTTGTATGGTATTTACTGCTTTTTGGTGTACTTAGAAGCTTCAGAAGCGTATTTAGAGGCGTTCTGTCTGCATCTAATACCTTATGGGAGGTATCTAGACTCCCTTTGGCTTATTTAAGGCTTTCGGTGCATCTTTAGAGGCCTTTTCGAGGTATTTATTTGGTTTTGGTGTACTTAGAAGCTTTTGAAGCATATTTAGAGGCGTCCTGGTTGTATCTTGGGCCTTATGGGGTTTTTAGTCTCCCTTTAGCTTACTTAAGTGTTTTCGGGGCATATAAAGATGCTTTTGCGAGGTATTTGCTGGCTATTGTTGTATATAGAAGCTTTAGAAGCATATTTAGAGGCGTTCTGGGTGTATCTAGGGCCTTATGGGAGGTATTTAGGCTCGCTTTGGCTTATGTAAGATCTTTCGGGGTCTATCTAGAGGCTTTTGCGAGGAACTTATTGGCTTTTGGTGTACTTAGAATCATTAGAAGCACATTTTGAGTCGTTCTGGGTGTATCTAGGGCCTTATGGGAGGTATTTAGGCTCCCTTTAGCTTATTTAGCGTCTTTCGGGGACTATCTAGAGGCTTTTGCGAGGTATTCACTGGTTTTTGAAACATTTTAGAGGCGTTCTGGGTGTAACTTGGGCCTAATGGGGGTATTTAGTCTACTTTTGGCTCATTTAAGGTCTTTCGGGGCATATCTAGAATCTTTTGCGAGGTATTTACTGGCTTTTAGTGTACTTAGAAGCTTTAGAAGCACATTTGGAGGCGTTCTTGGTGTATCTTGGACCCTGTGGGTGGGATCTAGATTCCTCTGGCTTATTTAAGGTCATACGGGGCATATCTAAGGGCTTTTGCGGGGTATTTACTGCCTTTTTGTGTACTTAGAAGCTTTAAAAGCGTATTTAGAGGCGTTCTGGCTGCATCTAGGACCTTATGGGAGGTATCTAGACTCCCTTTGGCTTATTTAAGGTCTTTCGGTGCATATCTAGAGGCTTTTTCGAGGTATTTACTAGCTTTTGTTGTACTTAGAAGCTTAAAAAGAGTATTAAGAGTCGTTTCTGGTGTATATAGGATCCTATTGGAGCTATTTAGAAAACCTTTGTCTTATTTGATGTCTTTCGGGTAGATGTAAAGGCTTTTGGAGTTATTTACTGGCTTTTGGTGTATTTAGAAGCTTTTGAAGCCCATTTAGAGGCGCTCTTGGTGCATCTAGGGCCTTGTGGGGGGTATTTAGACTCCCTTTAGCTTATTTAAGGCCTTTCGGGGAACATCTAGAGCTTTTGCGAGGTATTTACTGGCTTATGAAGCACATTAGAGGCATTCCGGGTGTATCTAGGGCCTTATGGTGGTTATTTAGACGCCTTTTGGCTTATCTAAAATATTTCGGGGCATATCTAGAGGCTTTTGCGAGGTATTTACAGGCTTTTGCTGTACTTAGCAGGTTTAGAAGCATATTTAGAGGCGTTCTTGATGTATCGTGGACCCTATGGGAGGTTTCGAGACTACCTTTGGCTTATTTACGGTCCTACGGGGCATATCAAAAGGCTTTTGCGACGTATTTACTGGCTTTTGTTGTACTTAGAAGCTTTAGAAGCATATTTAGAGGCGTTCTATGTGTATCTGGGGCCTTATGGGAGATATTTAGGCTCGCTTTGTCTTATTTATGATCTTTCGGGGCATATCTAGAGGCGTTTAGCGAGGTACTTATTGGCTTTTGTGTCCTTAAAAGCTGTAGAAGGACATTTTGAGGCGTTCTTGGTGTATCTAGGGCCTCATGGGGGGTATTTAGACTCCCTTTAGCTTACTTAAGGTCTTTCGGGGAATATCTAGAGGCTTTTGCGAGGTATTTACTGTTTTTTGAAGCATTTTAGAGGCGTTCTGGATGCTTCTTGGGCCTAATGCGGTGTATTTAAGCTACTGTGGCTTATTTAAGGTATTTCGGGGCATATCTAGAGGCTTTTGCGGGGTATTTACTGGCTTTTGGTGTACTTAGAAGCTTTAGAAGCGTATTTAGAGGCGTTCTGGCTACATCTAGGACCTTTTGGGAGGTATCTAGACTCCCTTTGGCTTATTTAAGGTCTTTCGGTGCTTATCTAGAGGCTTTTTCGAGGTATTTACTGACTTTTGGTGTACTTAGAAGCTTAAAAAGAGTATTAAGAGGCGTTTTTGGTGTATCTAGGTTCTTATTGGAGCTATTTAGACTACCTTTGTCTTATTTAAGGTCTTTGGGGGCAGATCTAAAGGCTTTTGGAGGTATTTACTGACTTTTGGTGTACTTCGAAGCTTTTGATGCACAGTTAGAGTCGTTCATGTGGTATGTACTGCCTTATGGTAGGTGTCTAGACCCCATTTGGCTTATTTAAGGTCTTTCGGGGCACTTCTAGAGGATTTTGCGAGGTATTTACTGGCTTATGAAGAAGTTTAGAGGCATTCCGAGTGTATCTAAGGCCTTATGGTGGTTATTTGACTCCTTTTGGCTTATCTAAAATCTTTCGGGGCATATCTAGAGGCTTTTGCGAGGTATTTACTGGCTTATGAAGAATTTTAGAGGCACTCCGGGTGTATCTAGGGCCTTATGGTGGTTATTTAGACTCCTTTTGGCTTATCTAAGATCTTTCGGGGCATATCTAGAGGCTTTTTGCGAGGTATTTACAGGCTTTTGGTGTACTTAGAAGGTTTAGAAGCATATTAAAAGGCGTTCTTGGTGTATTGTGGACCCTATGGCAGGTTTCTAGACTCCCTTTGGCTTTTTTAAGGTTCTACGGGGCATATCAAAATGCTTTTGCGAGGTATTTACTGGCTTTTGTTGTACTTAGAAGCTTTAGAAGCATATTTAAAGGCGTTCTGGGTGTATCTGGGGCTTATGGGATATATTTAGCCTCGTTTTGGCTTATTTATGATCTTTCGGGGCATATCTAGAGGCTTTTAGCAAGGTACTTATTCGCCTTTTGTGTACTTTGAAGCTGTAGAAGGATATTTTGAGGCGTTCTTGGTGTATCTAGGGTCTTGGTGCTATTTGGACACTCTTTGTATTATTTAAGGTCTTTCCGGCATATCTGGAGGCTTTTTGGAGGTATTTACTGGCTTTTGGTGTACTTAGAAGCTTTTGATGCACATTTAGAGGCGTTCTTGCTGTATCTACTGCCTTATGGGAGGTGTCTAAACCGTTTGGCTTATTAAGGTCTTTTGGGGCATATCTAGAGGCTTTTGCGGCGTATTTACTGCGTTCTGGTGTACTTTGAAGCTTTAGAAGCATATTTAGAGGCGTTCGTGGTGTATCTTGTACCCTAAGGGAGGTATTTAGAATCCCTTTGGCTTATTGAATGTTTTCCGTGGCACATCTAAAGGCTTTTGTGTGGTATTTACTGCTTTTTGGTGTACTTAGAAGGTTTAGAAGCATATTTATAGGCGTTCTTGGTGTATCGTGGACCCTATGGGAGGTTTGTAGACTCCCTTTGGCTTATTTAAGTTCCTACGAGGCATATCTAGAGGCTTTTGCGAGGTATTTACAGGGTTTTGGTGTACTTAGAAGGTTTAGAAGCATATTAAAAGGCGTTCTTGGTGTATCGTGGACCCTATGGCAGGTTTCTAGACTCCCTTTGGCTTTGTTAAGGTTCTACGGGGCATATCAAAAGGCTTTTGCGAGGTATTTACTGGCTTTTGTTGTACTTAGAAGCTTATTTAGAGGCGTTCGTGGTGTATCTTGTACCCTAAGGGAGGTATTTAGAATCCCTTTGGCTAATTGAATGTCTTCCGTGGCACATCTAAAGGCTTTTGTGTGGTATTTACTGCTTTTTGGTATACGTAGAAGCTTTTGAAGCCCATTTAGAGGCGCTCTTGGTGCATCTAGGGCCTTGTGGGTGGTATTTAGACACCTTTTGGCTTATATAAAATCTTTCGTGGCATATCTAGAGGCTTTTGCGAGGTATTTACTGGCTTTTGTTGTACTTAGAAGCTTTAGAAGCATATTTAGAGGCGTTCTGGGTGTATCTGGGGCCTTATGGGAGAGATTTAAGCTCGCTATGGCTAATTTATGAACTTTCGTTGCTTATCTAGAGGCTTTTAGCGAGGTACTTATGGGCCTTTTGAGGACTTAGAAGCTGTAGAAGGATATGTTGAGGCGTTCTTGGAGTATCTAGGACCCTATGGGAGGGATCTAGATTCCTTTGGCTTATTTAAGGTCTTACAGGGCATATCTAAGGTCTTTTGCGGGGTATTTACTGCCTTTTGGTGTACTTAGAAGCTTTAGAAGCGTATTTAGAGGCGTTCTGGCTGCATCTAGGACCTTATGGGGGGTATCTAGACTCGCTTTGGCTTATTTACGGTCTTTCGGTGCATATCTAGAGGCTTTTTCGAGGTATTTACTGGCCTTTGTTGTACTTAGAAGCTTAAAAAGAGTATTAAGAGGCGTTTTTGGTGTATCTAGGGTCTTATTGGAGCTATTTAGACTACCTTTGTCATATTTAAGGTCTTTCGGGGCAGATCTAAAGGCTTTTGGAGGTATTTACTGGCTTCTGGTGTACTTAGAAGCTTTTGTAGCCCATTTAGAGGCGCTCTTGGTGCATCTATGGCCTTGTGGGTGGTTTTTAGACTCCCTTTAGCTTATTTAAGGCCTTTCGGGGAACATCTAGAGGCTTCTGCGAGGTGTTTACTGGCTTATGAAGCATTTTAGAGGCATTCCCGGTGTATCTAGGGCCTTCTGGTGGTTATTTAGGCTCCTTTTGGCTTAACTAAAATCTTTCGGGGCATATCTAGAGGCATTTGCGAGGTATTTACAGGCTTTTGGTGTACTTAGAAGGTTTAGAAGCATATCTAGAGGCGATCTTGGTGTATCGTGGACCCTATGGGAGGTTTCGAGACTCCCTTTGGCTTATTTAAGGTCCTACGGGGCATATAAAAAGGCTTTTGCGAGGTATTTACTGGCTTTTGTTGTACTTAGAAGCTTTAGAAGCATATTTAGAGGCGTTCTGGTTGTATCTGCGGCCTTATGGATGATATTTAGGCTCGCTTTGGCTTATTTATGATCTTTTGGAGCATATCTAGAGGCTTTTAGCGAGGTACTTATTGGCCTTTTGTGTACTTAGAAGCTGTAGAAGGACATTTTGAGTCGTTCTTGGTGTATCTGGGGCCTCATGGGGGGTATTTAGACTCCCTTTAGCTTATTTAAGTTCTTGCGGGGAATATCTAGAGGCTTTTGCGAGGTATTTACTGGTTTTTGAAGAATTTTAGAGGCGTTCTGGATGCTTCTTGGGCATAATGGGAGGTATCTAGGCTACTTTGGCTTATTTAACGTCTTTCGAGGCATATCTAGGGGCTTTTGCGAGGTATTTACTGGCTTTTGGTGTACTTTGAAGCTTTAGAAGCACATTTAGAGGCGCTCTTGGTGTATCTAGGGTCTTGGTGCTATTTGGACACTCTTTGTATTATTTAAGGTCTTTCCGGCATATCTGGAGGCTTTTTGGAGGTATTTACTGGCTTTTGGTGTACTTAGAAGCTTTTGATGCACATTTAGAGGCGTTCTTGCTGTATCTACTGCCTTATGGGAGGTGTCTAAACCGTTTGGCTTATTAAGGTCTTTTGGGGCATATCTAGAGGCTTTTGCGACGTATTTACTGCGTTCTGGTGTACTTTGAAGCTTTAGAAGCATATATAGAGGCGTTCGTGGTGTATCTTGTACCCTAAGGGAGGTATTTAGAATCCCTTTGGCTTATTGAATGTTTTCCGTGGCACATCTAAAGGCTTTTGTGTGGTATTTACTGCTTTTTGGTGTACTTAGAAGGTTTAGAAGCATATTAAAAGGCGTTCTTGGTGTATCGTGGACCCTATGGCAGGTTTCTAGACTCCCTTTGGCTTTTTTAAGGTTCTACGGGGCATATCAAAAGGCTTTTGCGAGGTATTTACTGGCTTTTGTTGTACTTAGAAGCTTTAGAAGCATATTTAGAGGCGTTCTGGGTGTATCTGGGGCCTTATGGGAGATATTTAGGCTCGCTTTGGCTTATTTATGATCTTTCGGGGCATATGTAGAGGCTTTTAGCGAGGCACTTATTGGCCTTTTGTGTACTTAGAAGCTGTAGAAGGACATTTTATGGCGTTCTTGGTGTATCTAGGGTCTCATGGGGGGTATTTAGACTCCCTTTAGCTTATTTAAGGTCTTTCGGGGAATATCTAGAGGCTTTTGCGAGTTATTTACTGGTTTTTGAAGCATTTTAGAGGCGTTCTGGATGCTTCTTGGGCCTAATGGGGGGTATTTAGGCTACTTTGGCTTATTTAAGGTATTTCGGGGCATATCTAGAGGCTTTTACGAGGTATTTACTGGCTTTTGGTGTACTTGGAAGCTTTAGAAGCACAGTTGGAGGCCTTCTTGGTGCACCTAGGGTCTTGGTGCTCTTTGGACACTCTTTGTATTATTTAAGGTCTTTCGGGCATATCTGGAGGCTTTTTGGAGGTATCTACTGGCTTTTGTTGTACTTAGAAACTTTTGATGCACATTTAGAGGCGATCTTGCTGTATCTACTGCCTTATGAGAGGTGTCTAAACCCCTTTGGCTTATTAAGGTCTTTCGGAGCATATCTAGAGGCTTTTGCGAAGTATTTACTGCATTTTGGTGTACTTAGAAGCTTTTGAAGCCCATTTAGAGGCGCTCTTGGTGCATTTAGGGCCTTGTGGGTGGTATTTAGACTCCCTTTAGCTTATTTAAGGCCTTTCGGGGAACATTTAGAGGCTTTTGCGAGGTATTTACTGGATTTTGAAGCATTTTAGAGGCGTTCTGAATGCTTCTTGGGCCAAATGGGTGGTATTTAGACTACTTTGGCTTATTTAAGGTCTTTCTGGGCATATCTAGAGGCTTTTTCGAGGTATTTACTAGCTTTTGTTGTACTTAGAAGCTTAAAAAGAGTATGAAGAGTCGTTTCTGGTGTATATAGGATCCTATTGGAGCTATTTAGAAAACCTTTGTCTTATTTGATGTCTTTCGGGTAGATGTAAAGGCTTTTGGAGGTATTTACTGGCTTTTGGTGTATTTAGAAGCTTTTGAAGCCCATTTAGAGGCGCTCTTGGTGCATCTAGGGCCTTGTGGGGGGTATTTAGACTCCCTTTAGCTTATTTAAGGCCTTTCGGGAACATCTAGAGCTTTTGCGAGGTATTTACTGGCTTATGAAGCACATTAGAGGCATTCCGGGTGTATCTAGGGCCTTATGGTGGTTATTTAGACGCCTTTTGGCTTATCTAAAATATTTCGGGGCATATCTAGAGGCTTTTGCGAGGTATTTACAGGCTTTTGCTGTACTTAGCAGGTTTAGAAGCATATTTAGAGGCGTTCTTGATGTATCGTGGACCCTATGGGAGGTTTCGAGACTACCTTTGGCTTATTTACGGTCCTACGGGGCATATCAAAAGGCTTTTGCGAGGTATTTACTGGCTTTTGTTGTACTTAGAAGCTTTAGAAGCATATTTAGAGGCGTTCTATGTGTATCTGGGGCCTTATGGGAGATATTTAGGCTCGCTTTGTCTTATTTATGATCTTTCGGGGCATATCTAGAGGCGTTTAGCGAGGTACTTATTGGCTTTTGTGTCCTTAAAAGCTGTAGAAGGACATTTTTAGGCGTTCTTGGTGTATCTAGGGCCTCATGGGGGGTATTTAGACTCCCTTTAGCTTACTTAAGGTCTTTCGGGGAATATCTAGAGGCTTTTGCGAGGTATTTACTGTTTTTTGAAGCATTTTAGAGGCGTTCTGGATGCTTCTTGGGCCTAATGCGGTGTATTTAAGCTACTGTGGCTTATTTAAGGTATTTCGGGGCATATCTAGAGGCTTTTGCGGGGTATTTACTGGCTTTTGGTGTACTTAGAAGCTTTAGAAGCGTATTTAGAGGCGTTCTGGCTACATCTAGGACCTTTTGGGAGGTATCTAGACTCCCTTTGGCTTATTTAAGGTCTTTCGGTGCTTATCTAGAGGCTTTTTCGAGGTATTTACTGACTTTTGGTGTACTTAGAAGCTTAAAAAGAGTATTAAGAGGCGTTTTTGGTGTATCTAGGTTCTTATTGGAGCTATTTAGACTACCTTTGTCTTATTTAAGGTCTTTGGGGGCAGATCTAAAGGCTTTTGGAGGTATTTACTGACTTTTGGTGTACTTAGAAGCTTTTGATGCACAGTTAGAGTCGTTCATGTGGTATGTACTGCCTTATGGTAGGTGTCTAGACCCCATTTGGCTTATTTAAGGTCTTTCGGGGGACTTCTAGAGGATTTTGCGAGGTATTTACTGGCTTATGAAGAAGTTTAGAGGCATTCCGAGTGTATCTAAGGCCTTATGGTGGTTATTTGACTCCTTTTGGCTTATCTAAAATCTTTCGGGGCATATCTAGAGGCTTTTGCGAGGTATTTAAAGGTTTTTGGTGTACTTAGAAGTTTTAGAAGCATATTTAAAGGCGTTCTTGGTGTATCGTGGACCCTATGGGAGGTTTCTAGACTCCCTTTGGCTTATTTAAGGTCCTACGGGGCATATCAAAAGGCTTTGCGAGGTATTTACTTGCTTTTGTTGTACTTAGAAGCTTTAGAAGCATATTAAAAGGCGTTCTTGGTGTATTGTGGACCCTATGGGAGGTTTGTAGACTCCCTTTGGCTTATTGAAGTTCCTACGAGGCATATCTAGAGGCTTTTGCGAGGTATTTACTGGCTTTTGGTGTACTTAGAAGGTTTAGAAGCATATTAAAAGGCGTTCTTGGTGTATCGTGGACCCTATGGCAGGTTTCTAGACTCCCTTTGGCTTTTTTTAAGGTTCTACGGGGCATATCAAAAGGCTTTTGCGAGGTATTTACTGGCTTTTGTTGTACTTAGAAGCTTATTTAGAGGCGTTCGTGGTGTATCTTGTACCCTAAGGGAGGTATTTAGATTCCCTTTGGCTTATTGAATGTCTTCCGTGGCACATCTAAAGGCTTTTGTGTGGTATTTACTGCTTTTTGGTGTACGTAGAAGCTTTTGAAGCCAATTTAGAGGCGCTCTTGGTGCATCTAGGGCCTTGTGGGTGGTATTTAGACACCTTTTGGCTTATATAAAATCTTTCGTGGCATATCTAGAGGCTTTTGCGAGGTATTTACTGGCATTTGTTGTACTTAGAAGCTTTAGAAGCATATTTAGAGGCGTTCTGGGTGTATCTGGGGCCTTATGGGAGAGATTTAAGCTCGCTATGGCTAATTTATGAACTTTCGTTGCTTATCTAGAGGCTTTTAGCGAGGTACTTATGGGCCTTTTGAGGACTTAGAAGCTGTAGAAGGACATGTTGAGGTGTTCTTGGTGTATCTAGGGCCTCATGGGGGGTTTTTAGACTCCGTTTAGCTTATTTAAGGTCTTTCGGGGAATATCTAGAGGCTTTTGCGAGGTATTCACTGATTTTTGAAGCATTTTAGAGGCGTTCTAAATGCTTCTTGGGCCTAATGCGGGGTATTTAGGCTACTTTGGCTTATTTATGGTCCTTCGGGGCATATGTAGAGGCTTTTGCGAGGTATTTACTAGCTTTTGGTGTTCCTTGAAGCTTTAGAAGGATATTTAGAGGCGTTCGTGGTGTATCTTGTACCCTATGGGAGGTATTTAGACTCCCTTTGGCTTTTTTAATGTCTTCCGGGGCATATCTAAAGGCTTCTGTATGGTAGTTACTGCTTTTTGGTGTACTTTGAAGCTTCAGAAGCGTATTTAGAGGCGTTCTGTCTGCATCTAGGACCTTATGGGAGGTATCTAGACTCCCCTTGGCCTATTTAAGGTCTTTCGGTGCATATCTAGAGGCTTTTTCGAGGTACTTACTGGATTTTGTGATACTTAGAAGCTTTTGATGCGAAGTTAGAGGCGTTCATGTGGTATGTACTGCCTTATGGTAGGTGTCTAGACCACATTTGGCTTATTTACGGTCTTTCGGGTCATATCTAAAGGCTTTTGCGGGGTATTTACTGCCTTTTGGAGTACTTAGAAGCCTTAGAAGCGTATTTAGAGGCGTTCTGCCTGCATCTAGGACCTTATGGGAGGTATCTAGACTCCCTTTGCCTTATTTAATGTCTTTCGGTGCAGATCTAAAAGCTTTTGGAGGTATTTACTGGCTTTTGGTGTACTTCGAAGCTTTTGAACCCATTTAGAGGCGCTCTTGGTGCATCTAGGGCCTTGTGGGTGGTATTTAGACTCCCTTTAGCTTATTTAAGGCCTTTCGGGGCATATCTAGGGGCTTTTGCGAGGTACTTCCTGGCTTTTGGTGTACTTGGAAGCTTTAGAAGCACATTTAGAGGCGCTCTTGATTATCTAGGGTCTTGGTGCTATTTGGACACCCTTTGTATTATTTAAGGTCTTTCGGGCATATCTGGAGGATTTTTGGAGGTATTTACTGGCTTTTGTGTACTTAGAAGCTTTTGATGCACATTTAGAGGCGTTCATGTGGTATGTACGGGCTTATGGTAGGTGTCTAGACCCCATTTGGCTTATTTAAGGTCTTTCGGGGCACTTTTAGAGGCTTTTGCGAGGTATTTGCTGCGTTTTGCTGTACTTAGAAGCTTTTGAAACCCCTTTAGAGGCGCTCTTGTTGCATCTAGGGCCTTCTGTGTTGCATTTAGACTCCCTTTAGCTTATTTAGGGCCTTTTGGGGGAACATGTAGTGGCTTTTGCGAGGTACTTACTGGCTTATGAAGAATTTTAGAGGCACTCCGGGTGTATCTAGGGCCTTATGGTGGTTATTTAGACTCCTTTTGGCTTATCTAAGATCTTTCGGGGCATATCTAGAGGCTTTTTGCGAGGTATTTACAGGCTTTTGGTGTACTTAGAAGGTTTAGAAGCATATTAAAAGGCGTTCTTGGTGTATTGTGGACCCTATGGCAGGTTTCTAGACTCCCTTTGGCTTTTTTAAGGTTCTACGGGGCATATCAAAAGGCTTTTGCGAGGTATTTACTGGCTTTTGTTGTACTTAGAAGCTTTAGAAGCATATTTAGAGGCGTTCTGAGAGTATCTGGGGCCTTATGGGAGATATTTAGGCTCGCTTTGGCTTATTTATGATCTTTCGGGGCATATGTAGAGGCTTTTAGCGAGGCACTTATTGGCCTTTTGTGTACTTAGAAGCTGTAGAAGGACATTTTAAGGCGTTCTTGGTGTATCTAGGGTCTCATGGGGGGTATTTAGACTCCCTTTAGCTTATTTAAGGTCTTTCGGGGAATATCTAGAGGCTTTTGCGAGTTATTTACTGGTTTTTGAAGCATTTTAGAGGCGTTCTGGATGCTTCTTGGGCCTAATGGGGGGTATTTAGGCTACTTTGGCTTATTTAAGGTATTTCGGGGCATATCTAGAGGCTTTTGCGAGGTATTTACTGGCTTTTGGTGTACTTGGAAGCTTTAGAAGCACAGTTGGAGGCCTTCTTGGTGCACCTAGGGTCTTGGTGCTCTTTGGACACTCTTTGTATTATTTAAGGTCTTTCGGGCATATCTGGAGGCTTTTTGGAGGTATCTACTGGCTTTTGTTGTACTTAGAAACTTTTGATGCACATTTAGAGGCGATCTTGCTGTATCTACTGCCTTATGAGAGGTGTCTAAACCCCTTTGGCTTATTAAGGTCTTTCGGGGCATATCTAGAGGCTTTTGCGAGGTATTTACTGCATTTTGGTGTACTTAGAAGCTTTTGAAGCCCATTTAGAGGCGCTCTTGGTGCATTTAGGGCCTTGTGGGTGGTATTTAGACTCCCTTTAGCTTATTTAAGGCCTTTCGGGGAACATTTAGAGGCTTTTGCGAGGTATTTACTGGATTTTGAAGCATTTTAGAGGCGTTCTGAATGCTTCTTGGGCCTAATGGGTGGTATTTAGACTACTTTGGCTTATTTAAGGTCTTTCTGGGCACATCTAGAGGCTTTTGCGAGGTGTTTACTGGCTTTTGGTGTACTTTGAAGCTTTAAAAGCATATTTAGAGGCGTTCGTGGTGTATCTTGTACCCTATGGGAGGTATTTGGACCTCCTTTGGCTTATTTAATGTCTTCCGGGGCATATCTAAAGGCTTTTGTATGGTATTTACTGCTTTTTGGTGTACTTAGAAGCTTTAGAAGCGTAATTAGTGGCGTTCTGTGTGCATCTAGGGCATTATGGAAGGCATTTAGTCTCCCTTTGGCTTATTAACGTCTTCCGGGGCATATCTAAAGGCTTTTGCGAGGTATTTACTGGCTATTGTTGTATACAGAAGCTTTAGAAGCACATCTTGAGGCGTTCTTGGTGTATCTAGGGCCTTATGGGAGGTATTTAGACTTCCTTTGGCTAATTTTAAGGTCTTCCGGGGCAAATCTAAAGGCTTTTGCGAGGTATTTACTGGCTATTGTTGTATATAGAAGCTTTAGAAGCGTATTTAGAGGCGTTCTGGCTGCATCTAGGGCCTTATGGGAGGTAACTACACTCCCTTTAGCTTATTTAAGGTCTTTCGGTGCATATCTAGAGGCTTTTTCGAGGTATTTACTGGCTTTTGGTGTACTTAGAAGCTTAAAAAGATTATTAAGAGGCGTTTTTGGTGTATCTAGGGTCCTACTGGAGCTATTTAGACTACCATTGTCTTATTTAAGGTCTTTCGGGGCAGATCTAAAGACTTCTGGAGGCATTTACTGGCTTTTGGTGTACTTAGAAGCTATTGAAGCCCATTTAGAGGCGCTCTTGGTTCATCAAGGGCCTTGTGGGTGGTATTTAGACTCCCTTTAGCTTATTTAAGGCCTTTCGGGGAACATCTAGAGGCTTTTGGGAGGTATTTACTGGCTTTTCGTGTACTTTGAAGCTTTAGAAGCATATTTAGAGGCGTTCTGTCTGCATCTAGGACCTTATGGGAGGTATCTAGACTCCCTTTGGCTTATTTAAGGTCTTTCGGTGCATATAGAGAGGCTTTTTCGAGGTATTTAGTGGGTTTTGGTGTACTTACAAGTTTTTGAAGCATATTTAGAGGCGTCCTGGGTGTATCTTGGGCCTTATGGGGGTATATAGTCTACCTTTAGCTTACTTAAGTTTTTTCGGGGCATATACAGATGCTTTTGCGAGGTATTTACTGGCTTTTGGTGTACTTAGAAGCTTTAGAAGCGTATTTATTGGCGTTCTGGGTGTATCTAGGGCCTTATGGGAGGTATTTAGGCTCGCTTTGGCTTATGTAAGATCTTTCGGGGTCTATCTAGAGGCTTTTGCGTGGAACTTATTGGCTTTTGGTGTACTTAGGAGCTTTAGAAGCACATTTTGAGGCGTTCTTGGTTATATAGGGCCTTATGGGAGGTATTTAGACTCCCCTTAGCTTATTTAAGTTCTTTCGGGGAATATCTAGAGGCTTTTGCGAGGTATTCACTGGTATTTGAAGCATTTTAGTGGCGTTCTGGGTGTATCTTGGGCCTAATGGGGGGTATTTAGGCTACTTTTGGCTTATTTAAGGTATTTCGGGGCATATCTAGAATTTTTTGCGAGGTATTTACTGGCTTTTAGTGTACTTAGAAGCTTTAGAAGCACATTTAGAGGCGTTCGTGGTGTATCTTGGACCTTATGGGAGGTTTCTAGACTCCCTTTGGCTTATTTAAGGTCCTACGGGGCATATCAAAAGGCTTTTGCGAGGTATTTACTGGCTTTTGTTGTTCTTAGAAGCTTTAGAAGCATATTTAGAGGCGTTCTGGGTGTATCTGGGGCCTTATGGGAGAGATTTAAGCTCGCTATGGCTAATTTATGAACTTTCATTGCTTATCTAGAGTCTTTTAGCGAGGTACTTATGGGCCTTTTGAGGACTTAGAAGCTGTAGAAGGACATGTTGAAGCGTACTTCGTGTATCTAGGGCCTCATGGGGGGTATTTAGACTCCGTTTAGCTTATTTAAGGTCTTTCGGGGAATATCCAGAGGCTTTTGCGTGGTATTTACTGGTTTTTGAAGCATTTTAGAGGCGTTCTGGATGCTTCTTGGGCCTAATGCGGGGTATTTAGGCTACTTTGGCTTATTTAGGGTCTTTCGGGGCATATCTAGAGGCTTTTGCGAGGTATTTACTGGCTTTTGGTGTACCTTGAAGCTTTAGAAGCATAATTAGCGGCGTTCGCGGTGTATCTTGTACCCTATGGGAGGTATTTAGACTCCCTTTGGCTTATTTAATGTCTTCCGGGGCATATCTAAAGGCTTCTGTATGGTAGTTACTGCTTTTTGGTGTACTTAGAAGCTTCAGAAGCGTATTTAGAGGCGTTCTGTCTGCATCTAGGATCTTATGGGAGGTATCTAGACTCCCCTTGGCCTATTTAAGGTCTTTCGGTGCATATCTAGAGGCTTTTTCGAGGTACTTACTGGATTTTGTTGTACTTAGAAGCTTTTGATGCGAAGTTAGATGCGTTCATGTGGTATGTACTGCCTTATGGTAGGTGTCTAGACCACATTTGGCTTATTTACGGTCTTTCGGGGCATATCTAAAGGCTTTTGCGGGGTATTTACTGCCTTTTGGTGTACTTAGAAGCCTTAGAAGCGTATTTAGAGGCGTGCTGGCTGCATCTAGGACCTTATGGGAGGTAGCTAGACTCCCTTTGCCTTATTTAATGTCTTTCGGTGCAGATCTAAAGGCTTTTGGAGGTATTTACTGGCTTTTGGTGTACTTAGAAGTTTTTGAGGCCCATTTAGAGGCGCTCTTGTTGCATCTAGGGCCTAGTGGGTGGTATTTAGACTCCCTTTAGCTTATTTAAGGCCTTTCGGGGAATATCTAGAAGCTTTTGCGAGGTATTCACTGGTTTTTGAAGCATTTTAGTGGCGTTCTGGGTGTATCTTGGGCCTAATGGGAGGTACTTAGGCTACTTTTGGCTTATTTAAGGTCTTTCGGGGCATATCTAGAATCTTTTGCGAGGTATTTACTGGCTTTTAGTGTACTTAGAAGCTTTAGAAGCACATTTAGAGGCGTTCTTGGTGTATCTTGGACCCTATGGTAGGTATCTAAACTCCCTTTGGCTTATTTAAGGTCTTTCGGTGCATATCTAGAGGCTTTTTCGAGGTATTTACTGGCTTTTGTTGTACTTAGAAGCTTAAGAAGAGTATTAAGAGGCGTTTTTTGTGTATCTAGGGTCTTATTGGAGCTATTTATACCACTCTTTGTCTTATTTAAGGTCTTTCGGGGCAGATCTAAAGGCTTTTGGCGGTATTTACTGGCTTTTGGTGTACTTAGAAGCTTTTGAAGCCCATTTAGAGGCGCTCTTGGTGCATCTAGGGCCTTGTGGGTGGTATTTATACTCGCTTTAGCTTATTTAAGGCCTTTCGGGGAACATCTAGAGGCTTTTGCGAGGTATTTACTGGCTTATGAAGCATTTTAGAGGCATTCCGGGTGCATCTAGGGCCTTTTGGTGGTTATTTACACTCCTTTTGGCTTATCTAAAAGCTTTCGGGGTATATCTAGAGGCTTTTGCGAGGTATTTACAGGCTTTTGGTGTACTTAGAAGGTTTAGAAGCATATCTAGAGTCGTTCTTGGTGTATCTTGGACCCTATGGTAGGTATCTAAACTCCCTTTGGCTTATTTAAGGTCTTTCGGTGCATATCTAGAGGCTTTTTCGAGGTATTTACTGGCTTTTGTTGTACTTAGAAGCTTAAGAAGAGTATTAAGAGGCGTTTTTTGTGTATCTAGGGTCTTATTGGAGCTATTTATACTACTCTTTGTCTTATTTAAGGTCTTTCGGGGCAGATCTAAAGGCTTTTGGAGGTATTTACTGGCTTTTGGTGTACTTAGAAGCTTTTGAAGCCCATTTAGAGGCGTTCTTGGTGCATCTAGGGCCTTGTGGGTGGTATTTATACTCGCTTTAGCTTATTTAAGGCCTTTCGGGGAACATCTAGAGGCTTTTGCGAGGTATTTACTGGCTTATGAAGCATTTTAGAGGCATTCCGGGTGCATCTAGGGCCTTGTGGTGGTTATTTACACTCCTTTTGGCTTATCTAAAAGCTTTCGGGGTATATCTAGAGGCTTTTGCGAGGTATTTACAGGCTTTTGGTGTACTTAGAAGGTTTAGAAGCATATCTAGAGTTTTTCTTGGTGTATCGTGGACCCTCTGGTAGGTTTCGAGACTCCCTTTAGCTTATTTAAGGTCCTACGGGGCATATCAATAGGCTTTTGCGAGGTATTTGCTGGGTTTTGTTGTACTTAGAGGCTTTAGAAGCATATTTAGAGGCGTTCTTGCTGTATCTTGCGGCATACCCGCATGTCAGATTTCAATTGGTTGGTGTTTACTTTTGATTTGGGTTCTAATTGGAGCTATGAGATCTCTTATCCTCAGGTGAATGGTTGTAGGAAATGGATTTGTTGTTTGTTGGCTGCTCAGTTGTCTCAATAATACACTGGTTCGTTGCAAAAATGATTTAGTTTAATTCTCACTAAGTTCGTTGATTCAGATTGATTTGTAGCGGTGACCACCTGTTACTAAACTTCCTAACAGAATTCTCTTACTTCTTTATACGGCGAATACTTTGCTATTATAAAATTCTTCTGCTGCCTCTCTTACGCTGGTTGCGTTATTCTTGACTTCCCTACATTTCGTACTTAGAAATCTTTTCTACTTCTTCTTCACGCGCACTAACACATCTTTCCCCTCGTAGTATGACTGTTGAAGTGATTTTTTTCTTACGCTGGTTGCGTTAATCTTGACTTCCCTACATTTCGGACTTAGAAATCTTTGCTACTTCTTCTTCACGCGCACTACACATCCTTCCCCTCGTAGTATGACTGTTGAAGTTTTTTACATTTCGGACTTAGAAATCTTTCCTACTTCTTCTTCACGCGCACTAACACATCTTTCCCCTCGTAGTATGACTGTAGAAGTGATTTTTCGTCCACTCTGCGATTCAGTTCGTACTTTATTCTGATCCCCACCCTAACTCTTATCACATGACCAAAATAACTCATCCTTCTCCCCATTTCTCAAATCTTACATTATTATTGGTTTCTCATTTTATTTCGATATTTCTTTATTGGTTAGCAAAACTCATCGAACTCATTGACGTTACATCCCACCGTGAGTTGGGTCACGCCTACCCTGGGCTCTTTGTAACGGTATACATCGTTATCACCTCAGCAAAGTAAATCCTTTTAGGTCTTACGCTTGACCGCATCTAGAAAACCTTATTGTTCCTACACATTCTTGGTTATAGTTCTCAGACATTGAACCTTTCCTTAAACAAAGAGGCTAACGGTCACCTCTTCCTGTCTGCCCGACTTGTGTTCAGATTTTACAGAAATATTTTCTCTCCCTTACATGGATTCTAGCATGTTAGTTGTTTTAAATTATATTCTTCCCATCTTATTCTTAATTAAACCGCCATTTTAATCAATATTCTAATTTCATTCTAATTTCATATTAATATAACAATATTTTATATTAGTTTAGCAAAGCATTTTCATTAATTTATTTTCTTTATTAATTCTCGTGATTTCAATTAACTCGCCACCTCCTAATCGCTGTCTGATACTGCGGTTACAATCTACTGCCTTATGGGAGGTGTCTAATCCCCCTTTGGCTTATTAAGGTCTTTCGGGGCATATCTAGAGGCTTTTGCGAGGTATTTACCGGATTTTAGTGTACTTAGAAGCTTTTGATGCACAGTTAGAGGCGTTCATGTGGTATGTACTGCCTTATGGTAGGTGTCTAGACCCCATTTGGCTTATTTAAGGTCTTTCGGGGCACTTCTAGAGGCTTTTGCGAGGTACTTACTGCGTTTTGGTGTACTTAGAAGCTTTTGAAGCCCATTTAGAGGCGCTCTTGGTGCATCTAGGGCCTTGTGGGTGGCATTTAGACTCCCTTTAGCCTATTTAGGGCCTTTCGGGGAACATCTAGAGGCTTTTGCGAGGTATTTACTGGCTTATGAAGCATTTTGGAGGCATTCCGGGTGAATCTACGGCCTTATGGTGGTTATTTAGACTCCTTTTGGCTTATCTAAATGTTTCGGGGCATATCTAGAGGCTTTTGCGATGTATTTACAAGCTTTTGGTGTACTTAGAAAGTTTAGAAGCATATTTAAAGGCGTTCGTGGTGTATCTTGTACCCTAAGGGAGGTATTTAGACTCCCTTTGGCTTATTTAATGTCTTCCGGGGCATATCTAAAGGCTTTTGTATGGTATTTACTGCTTTTTGGTGTACTTAGAAGGTTTAGAAGCATAATTATAGGCGTTCTTGGTGTATCGTGGACCATATGGGAGTTTTCTAGACTCCCTTTGGCTTATTTAAGGTTCTACGGGGCATATCAAAAGGCTTTTGCGAGGTATTTACAGGCTTTTGTTGTACTTAGAAGCTTTAGAAGCATGTCTAGAAGCGCTCTGGGTGTATCTGCGGCTTTATGGGAGATATTTAAGCTCGCTTTGGTTTATTTATGATCTTTCGTTGCTTATCTAGAGGCTTTTAGCGAGGTACTTATTGGCCTTTTGTGGACTTAGAAGCTGCAGAAGGACATCTTGAGGCGTTCTTGGTGTATCTAGGGTCTCATGGGGGGTATTTAGACTCCCTTTAGCTTATTCAAGGTCTTTCGGGGAATATCTAGAGGATTTTGCGAGGTATTTACTGGTTTTTGAAGCATTTTAGAGGCGTTCTGGCTGCATCTAGGACCCTATGGGAGGTATCTAGACTCCCTTTGGCTTATTTAAGGTCTTTCGATGCATATCTCGAGGCTTTTTCGAGGTATTTACTGGTTTTGTTGTACTTAGAAGCTTAAGAAGAGAATTAAGAGGCCTTTTTGGTGTATCTAGGGTCTTATTGGAGCTATTTAGACTACCTTTGTCTTATTTAAGGTCTTTCGGGGCAGATCTAAAGGCTTTTTGGAGGTATTTACTGGCTTTTGGTGTACTTAGAAGCTTTTGAACCCATTTAGAGGCGCTCTTGGTGCATCTAGGGCTTTGTGGGTGGCATTTAGACTCCCTTTAGCCTATTTAGGGCCTTTCGGGGAACATCTAGAGGCTTTTGCGAGGTATTTACTGGCTTATGAAGCATTTTAGAGGCATTCCGGGTGTATCTAGTGCCTTATGGTGGTTATTGAGACTCCTTTTGGCTTATCTAAAATCTTTCGGGGCATATCTAAGGACTTTTCCGAGGTATTTACTGGCTTTTGGTGCACTTTGCAGATTTAGAAGCATATTTATAGGCGTTCCTGGTGTATCGTGGACACTATGGGAGGTTTCTAAACTCCCTTTGGCTTATTTAAGGTCCTACGGGGCATATCAAAAGGCTTTTGCGAGGTATTTACTGGCTTTTGTTGTACTTAGAAGCTTTAGAAGCGTATTTAGAGGCGTTTTTTGTGTATCTAGGGTCTTATTGGAGCTATTTAGACTACTCTTTGTCTTATTTAAGGTCTTTCGGGGCAGATCTAAATGATGTTGCGGGGTATTTACTGCCTTTGGTGTACTTAGAAGCTTTAGAAGCGTATTTAGAGGCGTTCTGGCTGCATCTAGGACCTTATGGGAGGTATCTAGACTCCCTTTGGCTTATTTAAGGTCTTTCGGTGCATATCTAGAGGCTTTTTATGGGTATTTACTGGCTTTTGTTGTACTTAGAAGCTTAAAAGAGTATTAAGAGGCGTTTTTTGTGTATCTAGGGTCTTATTGGAGCTATTTAGACTACTCTTTGTCTTATTTAAGGTCTTTCGGGGCAGATCTAAAGGCTTTTGGAGGTATTTACTGGATTTGGTGTACTTAGAAGCTTTTGAAGCCCATTTAGAGGCGCTCTTGGTGCATCTAGGGCCTGGTGGGTGGTATTTAGACTCCCTTTAGCTTATTTAAGGCCTTTCGGGGAACATCTAGAGGCTTTTGCGAGGTATTTACTGGCTTATGAAGCATTTTAGAGGCATTCCGGGTGTATCTAGGGCCTTATGGTAGTTATTTACACTCCTATTGGCTTATCTAAAATCTTTCGGGGCATATCTAGAGGCTTTTGCGAGGTATTTAATGGCTTTTGTTGTACTTAGAGGCTTTAGAGGCATATTTAGAGGCGTTCTTGCTGTATCTGCTGCCTTACGGGAGGTGTCTAAACCCCCTTTGGCTTATTAAGGTCTTTCGGGGCATATCTAGAGGCTTTTGTGAGGTATTTACCGGATTTTGGTGTACTTAGAAGCTCTTGATGCACAGTTAGAGGCGTTCATGTGGTATGTACTGCCTTATGGTAGGTGTCTAGACCCCATTTGGCTTATTTAAGGTCTTTCGGGGCACTTCTAGAGGCTTTTGCGAAGTATTTACTGCGTTTTGGTGTACTTAGAAGCTTTTGAAGCCCATTTAGAGGCGCTCTTGTTGCATCTAGGGCCTTGTGGGTGGCATTTAGACTCCCTTTAGCTTATTTAGGGCCTTTCGGGGAACATCTAGGGGCTTTTGCGAGGTATTTACTGGCTTATGAAGCATTTTAGAGGCATTCCGGGTGTATCTAGGGCCTTATGGTGGTTATTTTGCCTCCTTTTGGCTAATCTAAAATCTTTCGGGGCATATCTAGAAACTTTTGCGAGGTATTTACTGGCTTTTGGTGCACTTTGAAGCTTTAGAAGCATATTTAGAGGCGTTCGTGGGGTATCTTGTACCCTATGGGAGGTATTTAGACTCCCTTTGGCTTATTTAATTAAAGTCTTCCGGGGCATATCTAAAAGCTTTTGTATGGTAGTTACTGCTTTTTCGTGTACTTAGAAGCTTCAGAAGCCAATTTAGAGGCGTTCTGTCTGCATTTAGGACCTTATGGGAGGTATCTAGACTCCCCTTGGCTTATTTAAGGTCTTTCGGGAATATCTGGAGGCTTTTGGAGGTATTTACTGGCTCTTGGTGTACTTAGAAGCTTTAGAAGCACATTTTGAGGCGTTCTTGGTGTGTCTAGGGCCTTGTGGGTGGCATTTAGACTCCCTTTAGCTTATTTAGGGCCTTTCGGGGAACATCTAGAGGCTTTTGCGAGGTATTTACTGGCTTATGAAGCATTTTAGGGGCATTCCGGGTGTATCTAGGGCCTTATGGTGGTTATTTAGACTCCTTTTGGCTTATCTAATATCTTTCGCGGCATATCTAGAGGCTTTTGCGAGGTATTTACTGGCTTTTGGTGCACTTTGCAGATTTAGAAGCATATTTAGAGGCGTTCGTGGTGTATCTTGTACCCTATGGGAGGTATATAGACTCCCTTTGGCTTATTTAATATCTTCCGGGGCATATCTAAAAGGTTTTTGTATGGTATTTAGAGCTTTTTGGTGTACTTAGAAGGTTTAGAAGCATATTTATAGGCGTTCCTGGAGTATCGTGGACCCTATGGGAGGTTTCTAAACTCCCTTTGGCTTATTTAAGGTCCTACGGGGCATATCAAAAGGCTTTTGCGAGGTATTTACTGGCTTTTGTTGTACTTAGAAGCTTAAAAAGAGTATTAAGAGGCGTTTTTTGTGTATCTAGGGTCTTATTGGAGCTATTTAGCCTACTCTTTGTCTTATTTAAGGTCTTTCGGGGCAGAATTAAAGGCTTTTGGAGGTATTTGCTGGATTTGGTGTACTTAGAAGCTTTTGAAGCCCATTTAGAGGCGCTCTTGGTGCATCTAGGACCTGGTGGGTGGTATTTAGACTCCCTTTAGCTTATTTATGGCCTTTCGGGGAACATCTAGAGGCCTTTGCGAGGTATTTACTGGCTTATGAAGCATTTTAGAGGCATTCCGGGTGTATCTAGGGCCTTATGGTAGTTATTTACACTCCTATTGGCTTATCTAAAATCTTTCGGGGCATATCTAGAGGCTTTTGCGAGGTATTTACAGGCTTTTGGTGTACTTAGAAGATTTAGAAGCATATTTAGAGGCATTCTTGGTGTATCGTGGACCCTATGGGAGGCTTAGAGACTCCCTTTAGCTTATTTAAGGTCCTACGGGGCATATCAATAGGCTTTTGCGAGGTATTTACTGGCTTTTGTTGTACTTAGAGGCTTTAGAAGCATATTTAAAGGCGTTCTTGCTGTATCTACTGCCTTATGGGAGGTGTCTAAACCCCCTTTGGCTTATTAAGGTCTTACGGGGCATATCTAGAGGCTTTTGTGAGGTATTTACCGGATTTTGGTGTACTTAGAAGCTCTTGATGCACAGTTAGAGGCGTTCATGTGGTATGTACTGCCTTATGGTAGGTGTCTGGACCCCATTTGGCTTATTTAAGGTCTTTCGGGGCACTTCAGGAGGCTTTTGCGAGGTATTTACTGCGTTTTGGTGTACTTAGAAGCTTTTGAAGCCCATTTAGAGGCGCTCTTGTTGCATCTAGGGCCTTGTGGGTGGCATTTAGACTCCCTTTAGCTTATTTAGGGCCTTTCGTGGAACATCTAGAGGCTTTTGCGAGGTATTTACTGGCTTATGAAGCATTTTAGAGGCATTCCGGGTGTATCTAGGGCCTTATGGTGGTTATTTAGACTCCTTTTGGCTAATCTAAAATCTTTCGGGGCATATCTAGAAACTTTTGCGAGGTATTTACTGGCTTTTGGTGCATTTTGAAGCTTTAGAAGCATATTTAGAGGCGTTCGTGGTGTATCTTGTACCCTATGGGAGGTATTTAGACTCCCTTTGGCTTATTTAATGTCTTCCGGGGCATATCTAAAGGCTTTTGTATGGTATTTACTGCTTTTTGGTGTTCTTAGAAGGTTTAGAAGCATATTTATAGGCGTTCTTGGTGTATGTAGGACCCTATGGGAGGTTTCTAGACTCCCTTTGGCTTATTTAAGTTCCTACGGGGCATATCAAAAGGCTTTTGCGAGGTATTTACTGGCTTTTGTTGTACTTAGAAGCTTCAGAAGCATATTTAGAGGCGTACTGGGTGTATCTGGGGCCTTATGGGAGATATTTAAGCTCGCTTTGGCTTATTTATGATCTTTCGGGGCTTATCTAGAGGCTTTTAGCAAGGTACCTATTGGCCTTTTGTGGACTTAGAAGCTGTAGAAGGACATTTTGAGGCGTTCTTGGTGTATCTAGGGTCTCATGGGGGGTATTTAGACTCCCTTTAGCTTATTTAAGGTCTTTCGGTGAATATCTAGAGGCTTTTGCGAGGTATTTACTGGTTTTTGAAGCATTTTAGAGGCGTTCTGGCTGCTTCTTGGGCATAATGGGGTGTATTTAGGCTACTTTTGGCTTATTTAAGGTCTTTCAGGGCATATCTAGAATGTTTTGCGAGGTACTTACTGACTTTTACTGTACTTATAAGCTTTAGAAGCACATTTAGAGGGGTTCTTGGTGTATCTTGGACCTTATGGGAGGTATCTAGACTTCCTTTGGCTTATTTAAGGTCTTTCGGTGCATATCTAGAGGCTTTTTCGATTTATTTACTGGCTTTTGTTGAACTTAGAAGCTTAGAAAGAGTATTAAGAGGCATTTTTGGTGTATCTAGGGTCTTATTGGAGCTATTTAGACTACCTTTGTCTTATTTAAGGTCTTTCGGGGCAGATCTAAAGGCTTTTGGGGGTATTTACTGTCTTTTGGTGTACTTAGAAGCTTTTGAAGCCCATTTAGACGCGCTCTTGGTGCATCTAGGGCCTTGTGGGTGATATTTGGTCCCCTTTAGCTTATTTAAGGCCTTTCGGGGAACGTCTAGAGGCTTTTTCGAGGTATTTACTGGCTTATGAAGCATTTTAGAGGCATTCCGGGTGTATCTAGGGCCTTATGGTGGTTGTTTAGACTCCTCTTGGCTTATCTAAAATCTTTCGGGGCATATCTAGAATTTTTGCGAGGTATTTACTGGCTTTTAGTGTACTTAGAAGCTTTAGAAGCACATTTAGAGGCGTTCTTGGTGTATCTTGGACCTTATGGGAGGGATCTAGATCTTTTTGGCTTATTTAAGGTCTTCCGGGGCATAACTAAAGGCTTTTGCGGGGTATTTACTGCCTATTGGTGTACTTAGAAGCTTTAGAAATGTATTTAGAGGAGCTCTTGGTGTATCTAGGGTCTTGGTGCTATTTGGACACCCTTTGTATTATTTAAGGTCTTTCGGGCATATCTGGAGTATTTTTGGAGGTATTTTGGAGGTATACTGGCGTTTGGTGCACTTAGAAGCTTTTGATGCACATTTAGAGGCGTTCTTGCTGTATCTACTGCCTTATGGGAGGTGTCTAAACCCCCTTTGGCTTATTAAGGTCTTTCGGGGCATATCTAGAGGCTTTTGCGAGGTATTTACCGGATTTTGGTGTACTTAGAAGCTTTTGATGCACAGTTAGAGGCGTTCATGTGGTATGTACTGCCTTATAATAGGTGTCTAGACCCCACTTGGCTTATTTAAGGTCTTACGGGGCACTTTTAGAGGCTTTTGCGAGGTATTTGCTGAGTTTTGGTGTCCTTAGAAGCTTTTGAAGCCCATTTAGAGGCGCTCTTGGTGCATCTAGGGCCTTGTGTGTTGCATTTAGGCTCCCTTTAGCTTATTTTAGGGCCTTTCGGGGAACATCTAGAGGCTTTTTCTAGGTTTTACTGGGTTTTGGTGTACTTAGAAGCTTTTGAAGCATATTTATTGGCGTCCTGGGTGTATCTTGGGCCTTATGGGGGGTATTTAGTCTACCTTTAGCTTACTTAAGTTTTTTTGGGGCATATGCAGATGCTTTTGCGAGGTATTTACTGGGTTTTGGTGTACTTAGAAGCTTTTGAAGCATATTTAGAGGCGTCCTGTGTGTATCTTGGGCCTTATGGGGTGTATTTAGTCTACCTTTAGCTTACTTAAGTTTTTTTGGGGCATATACAGATGCTTTTGCGAGGTATTTACTGGCTTTTGGTGTACTTAGAAGCTTTAGAAGCGTATTTAGTGGCGTTCTGGGTGCATCTAGGACTTTATGGAAGGCATTTAGACTCCCTTTAGCTTATTTAAGGTATTTCGGGGAATATCTAGAGGCTTTTCTGAGGTATTCACTGGTTTTTGAAGCATTTTAGAGGCGTTCTGGGTGTATCTTGAGCCTAATGGGGGGTATTTAGGCTACTTTTGGCTTATTTAAGGTCATACGGGGCATATCTAGAATCTTTTGCGAGGTATTTACTGGATTTTAGTGTACTTAGAAGCTTTAGAAGCGTATTTAGAGGGGTTTTTTGTGTATCTAGGGTCTTATTGGAGCTATTTAGACTACTCTTTGTCTTATTTAAGGTCTTTCGGGGCAGATCTAAAGGATGTTGCGGGGTATTTACTGCCTTTGGTGTACTTAGAAGCTTTAGAAGCGTATTTAGAGGCGTTCTGGCTGCATCTAGGACCTTATGGGAGGTATCTAGACTCCCTTTGGCTTATTTAAGGTCTTTCGGTGCATATCTCGGGGCTTTTTCAAGGTATTTACTGGCTTTTGTTGTACTTAGAAGCTTAAAAAGAGTATTAAGAGGCGTTTTTTGTGTATCTAGGGTCTTATTGGAGCTATTTAGACTACTCTTTGTCTTATTTAAGGTCTTTCGGGGCAGATCTAAAGGCTTTTGGAGGTAATTACTGGCTTTTGGTGTACTTAGAAGCTTTTGAAGCCCATTTAGAGGCGCTCTTGGTGCATCTAGGGCCTTGTGGGTGGTATTTAGACTCCCTTTAGCTTATTTAAGGCCTTTCGGGGAACATCTAGAGTCTTTTGCGAGGTATTTACTGGCTTATGAAGCATTTTAGAGGCATTCCGGGTGTATCTAGGGCCTTATGGTAGTTATTTACACTCCTATTGGCTTATCTAAAATCTTTCGGGGCATATCTAGAGGCTTTTGCGAGGTATTTACAGGCTTTTGGTGTACTTAGAAGGTTTAGAAGCATATTTAGAGGCGTTCTTGGTGTATCGTGGACCATATGGGAGGTTTAGAGACTCCCTTTAGCTTATTTAAGGTCCTACGGGGCATATCAATAGGCTTTTGCGAGGTATTTACTGGCTTTTGTGGTACTTAGAGGCTTTAGAAGCATATTTAGAGGCGTTCTTGCTGTATCTACTGCCTTATGGGAGGTGTCTAAACCCCCTTTGGCTTATTAAGGTCTTTCGGGGCATATCTAGAGGCTTTTGTGAGGTATTTACCGGATTTTGGTGTACTTAGAAGCTCCTGATGCACAGTTAGAGGTGTTCATGTGGTATGTACTGCCTTATGGTAGGTGTCTAGACCCCATTTGGCTTATTTAAGGTCTTTCGGGGCACTTCTAGAGGCTTTTGCGAGGTATTTACTGCGTTTTGGTGTACTTAGAAGCTTTTGAAGCCCATTTAGAGGCGCTCTTGTTGCATCTAGGGCCTTGTGTGTGGCATTTAGACTCCCTTTAGCTTATTTAGGGCCTTTCGGGGAACATCTAGAGGCTTTTGCGAGGTATTTACTGGCTTATGAAGCATTTTAGAGGCATTGCGGGTGTATCTAGGGCCTTATGGTGGTTATTTAGACTCCTTTTGGCTAATCTAAAATCTTTCGGGGCATATCTAGAAACTTTTGCGAGGTATTTACTGGCTTTTGGTTGCATTTTGAAGCTTTAGAAGCATAATTAGGGGCGTTCGTGGTGTATCTTGTACCCTATGGGAGGTATTTAGACTCCCTTTGGCTTATTTAATGTCTTCCGGGGCATATCTAAAGGCTTTTATATGGTATTTACTGCTTTTTGGTGTTCTTAGAAGGTTTAGAAGCATATTTATAGGCGTTCTTGGTGTATCGTGGAACCTATGGGAGGTTTCTAGACTCCCTTTGGCTTATTTAAGTTCCTACGGGGCATATCAAAAGGCTCTTGCGAGGTATTTACTGGCTTTTGTTGTACTTAGAAGCTTTAGAAGCATATTTAGAGGCGTTCTGGCTGCATCTAGGACCTTATGGGAGGTATCTAGACTCCCTTTGGCTTATTAAAGTTTTCGGTGCATATCTAGAGGCTTTTTCGATTTATTTACTGGCTCTTGTTGTACTTAGAAGCTTAGAAAGAGTATTAAGAGGCGTTTTTGGTGTATCTAGGGTCTTATTGGAGCTATTTAGACTACCTTTGTCTTATTTAAGGTCTTTCGGGGCAGATCTAAAAGCTTTTGGAGGTATTTACTGTCTTTTGGTGTACTTAGAAGCTTTTGAAGCCCATTTAGACGCGCTCTTGGTGCATCTAGGGCCTTGTGGGTGATATTTGGTCCCCTTTAGCTTATTTAAGGCCTTTCGGGGAACATCTAGAGGCTTTTGCGAGGTATTTACTGGCTTATGAAGCATTTTAGAGGCATTCCGGGTGTATCTAGGGCCTTATGGTGGTTATTTAGACTGCTTTTGGCTTATCTAAAATCTTTCGGGGCATATCTAGAATTTTTGCGAGGTATTTACTGGCTTTTAGTGTACTTAGAAGCTTTAGAAGCACATTTAGAGGCGTTCTTGGTGTATCTTGGACCTTATGGGAGGGATCTAGATTTTTCTGGCTTATTTAAGGTCTTCCGGCGCATAACTAAGGGCTTTTGCGGGGTATTTACTGCCTATTGGTGTACTTAGAAGCTTTAGAAATGTATTTAGAGGCGCTCTTGGTGTATCCAGGGTCTTGGTGCTATTTGGACACCCTTTGTATTATTTAAGGTCTTTCGGGCATATCTGGAGTATTTTTGGAGGTATTTACTGGCGTTTGGTGCACTTAGAAGCTTTTGATGCACATTTAGAGGCGGTCTTGCTGTATCTACTGCCTTATGGGAGGTGTCTAAAGCCCCTTTGGCTAATTAAGGTCTTTCGGGGCATATCTAGAGGCTTTTGCGAGGTATTTACCGGATTTTGGTGTACTTAGAAGCTTTTAATGCACAGTTAGAGGCGTTCATGTGGTATGTACTGCCTTATGGTAGGTGTCTAGACCCCTTTTGGCTTATTTAAGGTCTTTCGGGGCACTTTTAGAGGTTTTTGCGAGGTATTTGCTGCGTTTTGGTGTCCTTAGAAGCTTTTGAAGACCATTTAGAGGCCCTCTTGGTGCATCTAGGGCCTTGTGTGTTGCATTTAGGCTCCCTTTAGCTTATTTAGGGACTTTCGGGGAACATCTAGAGGCTTTTTCTAGGTTTTACTGGGTTTTGGTGTACTTAGAAGCTTTTGAAGCATATTTAGAGGCGTCCTGGGTGTATCTTGGGCCTTATGGGGGGTATTTAGTCTACCTTTAGCTTACTTAAGTTTTTTTGGGGCATATACAGATGCTTTTGCGAGGTATTTACTGGCTTTTGGTGTACTTAGAAGCTTTAGAAGCGTATTTAGTGGCGTTCTGGGTGCATCTAGGACTTTATGGAAGGCATTTAGACTCCCTTTAGCTTATTTAAGGTATTTCGGGGAATATCTAGAGGCTTTTCTGAGGTATTCACTGGTTTTTGAAGCATTTTAGAGGCGTTCTGGGTGTATCTTGAGCCTAATGGGGGGTATTTAGGCTACTTTTGGCTTATTTAAGGTCTTACGGGGCATATCTAGAATCTTTTGCGAGGTATTTACTGGCTTTTAGTGTACTTAGAAGCTTTAGAAGCGTATTTAGAGGCGTTCTGGCTGTATCTAGGTCCTTATGGGAGGTATCTAGACTCCCTTTGGCTTATTTAAGGTCTTTCGGGGCATATCTAGAGGCTTTTTCAAGGTATTTACTGGCTTTTGTTGTACTTAGAAGCTTAAAAAGAGTATTAAGAGGCGTTTTTTGTGTATCTAGGGTCTTATTGGAGCTATTTAGACTACTCTTTGTCTTATTTAAGGTCTTTCGGGGCAGATCTAAAGGCTTTTGGAGGTATTTACTGGCTTTTTGTGTACTTAGAAGCTTTTGAAGCCCATTTAGAGGCGCTCTTGGTGCATCTAGGGCCTTGTGTGTTGCATTTAGGCTCCCTTTAGCTTATTTTAGGGCCTTTCGGGGAACATCTAGAGGCTTTTTCTAGGTTTTACTGGGTTTTGGTGTACTTAGAAGCTTTTGAAGCATATTTATTGGCGTCCTGGGTGTATCTTGGGCCTTATGGGGGGTATTTAGTCTACCTTTAGCTTACTTAAGTTTTTTTGGGGCATATGCAGATGCTTTTGCGAGGTATTTACTGGGTTTTGGTGTACTTAGAAGCTTTTGAAGCATATTTAGAGGCGTCCTGTGTGTATCTTGGGCCTTATGGGGTGTATTTAGTCTACCTTTAGCTTACTTAAGTTTTTTTGGGGCATATACAGATGCTTTTGCGAGGTATTTACTGGCTTTTGGTGTACTTAGAAGCTTTAGAAGCGTATTTAGTGGCGTTCTGGGTGCATCTAGGACTTTATGGAAGGCATTTAGACTCCCTTTAGCTTATTTAAGGTATTTCGGGGAATATCTAGAGGCTTTTCTGAGGTATTCACTGGTTTTTGAAGCATTTTAGAGGCGTTCTGGGTGTATCTTGAGCCTAATGGGGGGTATTTAGGCTACTTTTGGCTTATTTAAGGTCATACGGGGCATATCTAGAATCTTTTGCGAGGTATTTACTGGATTTTAGTGTACTTAGAAGCTTTAGAAGCGTATTTAGAGGCGTTTTTTGTGTATCTAGGGTCTTATTGGAGCTATTTAGACTACTCTTTGTCTTATTTAAGGTCTTTCGGGGCAGATCTAAAGGATGTTGCGGGGTATTTACTGCCTTTGGTGTACTTAGAAGCTTTAGAAGCGTATTTAGAGGCGTTCTGGCTGCATCTAGGACCTTATGGGAGGTATCTAGACTCCCTTTGGCTTATTTAAGGTCTTTCGGTGCATATCTCGGGGCTTTTTCAAGGTATTTACTGGCTTTTGTTGTACTTAGAAGCTTAAAAAGAGTATTAAGAGGCGTTTTTTGTGTATCTAGGGTCTTATTGGAGCTATTTAGACTACTCTTTGTCTTATTTAAGGTCTTTCGGGGCAGATCTAAAGGCTTTTGGAGGTAATTACTGGCTTTTGGTGTACTTAGAAGCTTTTGAAGCCCATTTAGAGGCGCTCTTGGTGCATCTAGGGCCTTGTGGGTGGTATTTAGACTCCCTTTAGCTTATTTAAGGCCTTTCGGGGAACATCTAGAGTCTTTTGCGAGGTATTTACTGGCTTATGAAGCATTTTAGAGGCATTCCGGGTGTATCTAGGGCCTTATGGTAGTTATTTACACTCCTATTGGCTTATCTAAAATCTTTCGGGGCATATCTAGAGGCTTTTGCGAGGTATTTACAGGCTTTTGGTGTACTTAGAAGGTTTAGAAGCATATTTAGAGGCGTTCTTGGTGTATCGTGGACCATATGGGAGGTTTAGAGACTCCCTTTAGCTTATTTAAGGTCCTACGGGGCATATCAATAGGCTTTTGCGAGGTATTTACTGGCTTTTGTGGTACTTAGAGGCTTTAGAAGCATATTTAGAGGCGTTCTTGCTGTATCTACTGCCTTATGGGAGGTGTCTAAACCCCCTTTGGCTTATTAAGGTCTTTCGGGGCATATCTAGAGGCTTTTGTGAGGTATTTACCGGATTTTGGTGTACTTAGAAGCTCCTGATGCACAGTTAGAGGTGTTCATGTGGTATGTACTGCCTTATGGTAGGTGTCTAGACCCCATTTGGCTTATTTAAGGTCTTTCGGGGCACTTCTAGAGGCTTTTGCGAGGTATTTACTGCGTTTTGGTGTACTTAGAAGCTTTTGAAGCCCATTTAGAGGCGCTCTTGTTGCATCTAGGGCCTTGTGTGTGGCATTTAGACTCCCTTTAGCTTATTTAGGGCCTTTCGGGGAACATCTAGAGGCTTTTGCGAGGTATTTACTGGCTTATGAAGCATTTTAGAGGCATTGCGGGTGTATCTAGGGCCTTATGGTGGTTATTTAGACTCCTTTTGGCTAATCTAAAATCTTTCGGGGCATATCTAGAAACTTTTGCGAGGTATTTACTGGCTTTTGGTTGCATTTTGAAGCTTTAGAAGCATAATTAGGGGCGTTCGTGGTGTATCTTGTACCCTATGGGAGGTATTTAGACTCCCTTTGGCTTATTTAATGTCTTCCGGGGCATATCTAAAGGCTTTTATATGGTATTTACTGCTTTTTGGTGTTCTTAGAAGGTTTAGAAGCATATTTATAGGCGTTCTTGGTGTATCGTGGAACCTATGGGAGGTTTCTAGACTCCCTTTGGCTTATTTAAGTTCCTACGGGGCATATCAAAAGGCTCTTGCGAGGTATTTACTGGCTTTTGTTGTACTTAGAAGCTTTAGAAGCATATTTAGAGGCGTTCTGGCTGCATCTAGGACCTTATGGGAGGTATCTAGACTCCCTTTGGCTTATTAAAGTTTTCGGTGCATATCTAGAGGCTTTTTCGATTTATTTACTGGCTCTTGTTGTACTTAGAAGCTTAGAAAGAGTATTAAGAGGCGTTTTTGGTGTATCTAGGGTCTTATTGGAGCTATTTAGACTACCTTTGTCTTATTTAAGGTCTTTCGGGGCAGATCTAAAAGCTTTTGGAGGTATTTACTGTCTTTTGGTGTACTTAGAAGCTTTTGAAGCCCATTTAGACGCGCTCTTGGTGCATCTAGGGCCTTGTGGGTGATATTTGGTCCCCTTTAGCTTATTTAAGGCCTTTCGGGGAACATCTAGAGGCTTTTGCGAGGTATTTACTGGCTTATGAAGCATTTTAGAGGCATTCCGGGTGTATCTAGGGCCTTATGGTGGTTATTTAGACTGCTTTTGGCTTATCTAAAATCTTTCGGGGCATATCTAGAATTTTTGCGAGGTATTTACTGGCTTTTAGTGTACTTAGAAGCTTCAGAAGCACATTTAGAGGCGTTCTTGGTGTATCTTGGACCTTATGGGAGGGATCTAGATTTTTCTGGCTTATTTAAGGTCTTCCGGCGCATAACTAAGGGCTTTTGCGGGGTATTTACTGCCTATTGGTGTACTTAGAAGCTTTAGAAATGTATTTAGAGGCGCTCTTGGTGTATCCAGGGTCTTGGTGCTATTTGGACACCCTTTGTATTATTTAAGGTCTTTCGGGCATATCTGGAGTATTTTTGGAGGTATTTACTGGCGTTTGGTGCACTTAGAAGCTTTTGATGCACATTTAGAGGCGGTCTTGCTGTATCTACTGCCTTATGGGAGGTGTCTAAAGCCCCTTTGGCTAATTAAGGTCTTTCGGGGCATATCTAGAGGCTTTTGCGAGGTATTTACCGGATTTTGGTGTACTTAGAAGCTTTTAATGCACAGTTAGAGGCGTTCATGTGGTATGTACTGCCTTATGGTAGGTGTCTAGACCCCTTTTGGCTTATTTAAGGTCTTTCGGGGCACTTTTAGAGGTTTTTGCGAGGTATTTGCTGCGTTTTGGTGTCCTTAGAAGCTTTTGAAGCCCATTTAGAGGCGCTCTTGGTGCATCTAGGGCCTTGTGTGTTGCATTTAGGCTCCCTTTAGCTTATTTAGGGACTTTCGGGGAACATCTAGAGGCTTTTTCTAGGTTTTACTGGGTTTTGGTGTACTTAGAAGCTTTTGAAGCATATTTAGAGGCGTCCTGGGTGTATCTTGGGCCTTATGGGGGGTATTTAGTCTACCTTTAGCTTACTTAAGTTTTTTTGGGGCATATACAGATGCTTTTGCGAGGTATTTACTGGCTTTTGGTGTACTTAGAAGCTTTAGAAGCGTATTTAGTGGCGTTCTGGGTGCATCTAGGACTTTATGGAAGGCATTTAGACTCCCTTTAGCTTATTTAAGGTATTTCGGGGAATATCTAGAGGCTTTTCTGAGGTATTCACTGGTTTTTGAAGCATTTTAGAGGCGTTCTGGGTGTATCTTGAGCCTAATGGGGGGTATTTAGGCTACTTTTGGCTTATTTAAGGTCTTACGGGGCATATCTAGAATCTTTTGCGAGGTATTTACTGGCTTTTAGTGTACTTAGAAGCTTTAGAAGCGTATTTAGAGGCGTTCTGGCTGCATCTAGGTCCTTATGGGAGGTATCTAGACTCCCTTTGGCTTATTTAAGGTCTTTCGGGGCATATCTAGAGGCTTTTTCAAGGTATTTACTGGCTTTTGTTGTACTTAGAAGCTTAAAAAGAGTATTAAGAGGCGTTTTTTGTGTATCTAGGGTCTTATTGGAGCTATTTAGACTACTCTTTGTCTTATTTAAGGTCTTTCGGGGCAGATCTAAAGGCTTTTGGAGGTATTTACTGGCTTTTTGTGTACTTAGAAGCTTTTGAAGCCCATTTAGAGGCGCTCTTGGTGCATCTAGGGCCTTGTGGGTGGTATTTAGACTCCCTTTAGCTTATTTAAGTCCTTTCGGGGCATATCTAGAGGCTTTTGCGAGGTATTTACAGGCTTTTGGTGTACTTAGAAGGTTTAGAAGCATATTTAGAGGCGTTCTTGGTGTATCGTGGACCCCATGGGAGGTTTAGAGACTCCCTTTAGCTTATTTAAGTTCCTACGGGGCATATCAATAGGCTTTTGCGAGGTATTTACTGGCTTTTGTTGTACTTAGAGGCTTTAGAAGCATATTTAGAGGCGTTCTTGCTGTATCTACTGCCTTATGGGAGGTTTCTAAACCCCCTTTGGCTTATTAAGGTCTTTCGGGGCATATCTAGAGGCTTTTGTGAGGTATTTACCGGATTTTGGTGTACTTAGAAGCTCTTGATGCACAGTTATAGGCGTTCATGTGGTATGTACTGCCTTATGGTAGGTGTCTAGACCCCATTTGGCTTATTTAAGGTCTTTCGGGGCACTTCTAGAGGCTTTTGCGAGGTATTTACTGCGTTTTGGTGTACTTAGAAGCTTTTGAAGCCCATTTAGAGGCGCTCTTGTTGCATCTAGGGCCTTGTGGGTGGCATTTAGACTCCCTTTAGCTTATCTAGGGCCTTTCGGGGAACATCTAGAGGCTTTTGCGAGGTATTTACTGGCTTATGAAGCATTTTAGAGGCATTCCGGGTGTATCTAGGGTCTTATGGTGGTTATTTAGACTCCTTTTGGCTAATCTAAAATCTTTCGGGGCATATCTAGAAACTTTTGCGAGGTATTTACTGGCTTTTGTTGCATTTTGAAGCTTTAGAAGCATATTTAGAGGCGTTCGTGGTGTATCTTGTACCCTATGGGAGGTATTTAGACTCCCTTTGGCTAATTTAATGTCTTCCGGGGCATATCTAAAGGCTTTTGTATGGTATTTACTGCTTTTTGGTGTTCTTAGAAGGTTTAGATGCATATTTATAGGCGTTCTTGGCGTATCGTGGACCCTATGGGAGGTTTCTAGACACCCTTTGGCTTATTTAAGTTCCTACGGGGCATATCAAAAGGCTTTTGCGAGGTATTTACTGGCTTTTGTTGTACTTAGAAGATTTAGAATCATATTTAGAGGCGTTCCGGGTGTATCTGGGGCCTTATGGGATATATTTAGGCTCGCTTTCGCTTATTTATCATCTTTCGGAGCATATCTAGAGGCTTTTAGCGAGGTACTTATTGGCCTTTTGTGTACTTAGAAGCTGTAGAAGGACATTTTGAACCGTTCTGGGTGTATCTAGGGCCTCATGGGGGGAATTTTGACTCCCTTTAGCTTATTTAAGGTCTTTCGGGGAATATCTAGAGGCTTTTGCGAGGTATTTACTGGTATTTGAAGCATTTTAGAGACGTTCTGGATGCTTCTTGGGCCTAATCGGGGGTATTTAATCTACTTTGGCCTATTTAAGGTCTTTCAGGGCATATCTAGACGCTTTTTTGAGGTATTTACTGGCTTTTGGTGTACTTGGAATATTAGAAGCACATTAAGAGGCGTTCTTGGTGTATCTAGGATCTTGGTGCTATTTGGACACTATTTGTATTATTTAAGGTCTTTCGGGCATATCTGGAGGCTTTTTGGAGGTATTTACTGGCTTTTGGTGTATTTAGAAGCTTTTGATGCACATTTATAGGCGTTCTTGCTGTATCTACTGCCTTATGGGAGGTGTCTAGACCCCATTTGGCTTATTTAAGGTCTTTCGGGGCACTTCTAGAGGCTTTTGCGAGGTATTTACTGGGTTTTGTTGTACTTAGAAGCCTTTGAAGCTTATTTAGAGGCGCACTTGATGCATCTAGGGCCTTGTGGGTGGCATTTAGACTCCCTTTAGCTTATTTACGGCATTTCGGGGAACATCTAGAGGCTTTTGCGAGGTATTTACTGACTTATGAAGCACTTTAGAGGCATTCCGGGTGTATCTAGGGCCTTATGGTGGTTTTTTAGACTCCTTTTGGCTTATCTAAAATCTTTCGGGGCATATCCAGAGGCTTTTTGCGAGGTATTTACAGGCTTTTGGTGTACTTAGAAGCTTTAGAAGTGTATTTAGAGGCGTTCTGGCTGCATCTAGGACCTCATGGGAGGTATCTAGGCTCCCTTTGGCTTATTTAAGGTGTTTCGGTGCATATCTAGAGGCTTTTTCGAGGTATTCACTGGCTTTTGTTGTACTTAGAAGCTCTAGAAGCGCATTTAGTGGCGTTCTGGGTGCATCTAGGCCCTTATGGAAGGCATTTAGACTCCCTTTGGCTTATTTACGGCCTTCCGGGGCATATCTAAAGGCTTTTGCGAGGTATTTACTGGCTATTGTTGTATATAGAAGCTTTAGAAGCACATTTTGAGGCGTTCCTGGTTATCTAGGGCCTTATGGGAGGTATTTAGACTCCCTTTAGCTTATTTAAGGTATTTCGGGGAATATCTAGAGGCTTTTCTGAGGTATTCACTGGTTGCTGAAGCATTTTAGAGGCGTTCTGTGTGTATCTTGGGCCTAATGGGGGGTATTTAGGCTACTTTGGCTTATTTAAGGTCTTACGGGGCATATCTAGAATCTTTTGCGAGGTATTTACTGGCTTTTAGGGTACTTAGAAGCTTTAGAAGGGTATTTAGAGGCGTTTTTTGTGTATCTAGGGTCTTACTGGAGCTATTTAGACTACTCTTTGTCTTATTTAAGGTCTTTCGGGGCAGATCTAAAGGATGTTGCGGGGTATTTACTGCCTTTGGTGTACTTAGAAGCTTTAGAAGCGTATTTAGAGGCGTTCGGGCTGCATCTAGGACCTTATGGGGGGTATCTAGACTCCCTTTGGCTTATTTAAGGTCTTTCAGGGCATATCTAGAATGTTTTGCGAGGTACTTACTGACTTTTACTGTACTTATAAGCTTTAGAAGCACATTTAGAGGGGTTCTTGGTGTATCTTGGACCTTATGGGAGGTATCTAGACTTCCTTTGGCTTATTTAAGGTCTTTCGGTGCATATCTAGAGGCTTTTTCGATTTATTTACTGGCTTTTGTTGAACTTAGAAGCTTAGAAAGAGTATTAAGAGGCGTTTTTGGTGTATCTAGGGTCTTATTGGAACTATTTAGACTACCTTTGTCTTATTTAAGGTCTTTCGGGGCAGATCTAAAGGCTTTTGGAGGTATTTACTGTCTTTTGGTGTACTTAGAAGCTTTTGAAGCCCATTTAGACGCGCTCTTGGTGCATCTAGGGCCTTGTGGGTGATATTTGGTCCCCTTTAGCTTATTTAAGGCCCTTCGGGGAACGTCTAGAGGCTTTTTCGAGGTATTTACTGGCTTATGAAGCATTTTAGAGGCATTCCGGGTGTATCTAGGGCCTTATGGTGGTTGTTTAGACTCCTCTTGGCTTATCTAAAATATTTCGGGGCATATCTAGAATTTTTGCGAGGTATTTACTGGCTTTTAGTGTACTTAGAAGCTTTAGAAGCACATTTAGAGGCGTTCTTGGTGTATCTTGGACCTTATGGGAGGGATCTAGATCTTTTTGGCTTATTTAAGGTCTTCCGGGGCATAACTAAAGGCTTTTGCGGGGTATTTACTGCCTATTGGTGTACTTAGAAGCTTTAGAAATGTATTTAGAGGAGCTCTTGGTGTATCTAGGGTCTTGGTGCTATTTGGACACCCTTTGTATTATTTAAGGTCTTTCGGGCATATCTGGAGTATTTTTGGAGGTATTTTGGAGGTATACTGGCGTTTGGTGCACTTAGAAGCTTTTGATGCACATTTAGAGGCGTTCTTGCTGTATCTACTGCCTTATGGGAGGTGTCTAAACCCCCTTTGGCTTATTAAGGTCTTTCGGGGCATATCTAGAGGCTTTTGCGAGGTATTTACCGGATTTTGGTGTACTTAGAAGCTTTTGATGCACAGTTAGAGGCGTTCATGTGGTATGTACTGCCTTATAATAGGTGTCTAGACCCCACTTGGCTTATTTAAGGTCTTACGGGGCACTTTTAGAGGCTTTTACGAGGTATTTGCTGAGTTTTGGTGTCCTTAGAAGCTTTTGAAGCCCATTTAGAGGCGCTCTTGGTGCATCTAGGGCCTTGTGTGTTGCATTTAGGCTCCCTTTAGCTTATTTTAGGGCCTTTCGGGGAACATCTAGAGGCTTTTTCTAGGTTTTACTGGGTTTTGGTGTACTTAGAAGCTTTTGAAGCATATTTATTGGCGTCCTGGGTGTATCTTGTGCCTTATGGGGGGTATTTAGTCTACCTTTAGCTTACTTAAGTTTTTTTGGGGCATATGCAGATGCTTTTGCGAGGTATTTACTGGGTTTTGGTGTACTTAGAAGCTTTTGAAGCATATTTAGAGGCGTCCTGTGTGTATCTTGGGCCTTATGGGGTGTATTTAGTCTACCTTTAGCCTACTTAAGTTTTTTTGGGGCATATACAGATGCTTTTGCGAGGTATTTACTGGCTTTTGGTGTACTTAGAAGCTTTAGAAGCGTATTTAGTGGCGTTCTGGGTGCATCTAGGACTTTATGGAAGGCATTTAGACTCCCTTTAGCTTATTTAAGGTATTTCGGGGAATATCTAGAGGCTTTTCTGAGGTATTCACTGGTTTTTGAAGCATTTTAGAGGCGTTCTGGGTGTATCTTGAGCCTAATGGGGGGTATTTAGGCTACTTTTGGCTTATTTAAGGTCATACGGGGCATATCTAGAATCTTTTGCGAGGTATTTACTGGATTTTAGTGTACTTAGAAGCTTTAGAAGCGTATTTAGAGGCGTTTTTTGTGTATCTAGGGTCTTATTGGAGCTATTTAGACTACTCTTTGTCTTATTTAAGGTCTTTCGGGGCAGATCTAAAGGATGTTGCGGGGTATTTACTGCCTTTGGTGTACTTAGAAGCTTTAGAAGCGTATTTAGAGGCGTTCTGGCTGCATCTAGGACCTTATGGGAGGTATCTAGACTCCCTTTGGCTTATTTAAGGTCTTTCGGTGCATATCTCGGGGCTTTTTCAAGGTATTTACTGGCTTCTGTTGTACTTAGAAGCTTAAAAAGAGTATTAAGAGGCGTTTTTTGTGTATCTAGGGTCTTATTGGAGCTATTTAGACTACTCTTTGTCTTATTTAAGGTCTTTCGGGGCAGATCTAAAGGCTTTTGGAGGTAATTACTGGCTTTTGGTGTACTTAGAAGCTTTTGAAGCCCATTTAGAGGCGCTCTTGGTGCATCTAGGGCCTTGTGGGTGGTATTTAGACTCCCTTTAGCTTATTTAAGGCCTTTCGGGGAACATCTAGAGTCTTTTGCGAGGTATTTACTGGTTTTTGAAGCATTTTAGAGGCGTTCTGGCTGCATCTAGGACCCTATGGGAGGTATCTAGACTCCCTTTGGCTTATTTAAGGTCTTTCGATGCATATCTCGAGGCTTTTTCGAGGTATTTACTGGTTTTGTTGTACTTAGAAGCTTAAGAAGAGAATTAAGAGGCCTTTTTGGTGTATCTAGGGTCTTATTGGAGCTATTTAGACTACCTTTGTCTTATTTAAGGTCTTTCGGGGCAGATCTAAAGGCTTTTTGGAGGTATTTACTGGCTTTTGGTGTACTTAGAAGCTTTTGAACCCATTTAGAGGCGCTCTTGGTGCATCTAGGGCTTTGTGGGTGGCATTTAGACTCCCTTTAGCCTATTTAGGGCCTTTCGGGGAACATCTAGAGGCTTTTGCGAGGTATTTACTGGCTTATGAAGCATTTTAGAGGCATTCCGGGTGTATCTAGGGCCTTATGGTGGTTATTGAGACTCCTTTTGGCTTATCTAAAATCTTTCGGGGCATATCTAAGGACTTTTCCGAGGTATTTACTGGCTTTTGGTGCACTTTGCAGATTTAGAAGCATATTTATAGGCGTTCCTGGTGTATCGTGGACACTATGGGAGGTTTCTAAACTCCCTTTGGCTTATTTAAGGTCCTACGGGGCATATCAAAAGGCTTTTGCGAGGTATTTACTGGTTTTGTTGTACTTAGAAGCTTAAGAAGAGAATTAAGAGGCCTTTTTGGTGTATCTAGGGTCTTATTGGAGCTATTTAGACTACTCTTTGTCTTATTTAAGGTCTTTCGGGGCAGATCTAAAGGCTTTTGGAGGTATTTACTGGATTTGGTGTACTTAGAAGCTTTTGAAGCCCATTTAGAGGCGCTCTTGGTGCATCTAGGGCCTTGTGGGTGGTATTTAGACTCCCTTTAGCTTATTTAAGGCCTTTCGGGGAACATCTAGAGGCTTTTGCGAGGTATTTACTGGCTTATGAAGCATTTTAGAGGCATTCCGGGTGTATCTAGGGCCTTATGGTAGTTATTTACACTCCTATTGGCTTATCTAAAATCTTTCGGGGCATATCTAGAGGCTTTTGCGAGGTATTTACTGGCTTTTGTTGTACTTAGAGGCTTTAGAGGCATATTTAGAGGCGTTCTTGCTGTATCTGCTGCCTTACGGGAGGTGTCTAAACCCCCTTTGGCTTATTAAGGTCTTTCGGGGCATATCTAGAGGCTTTTGTGAGGTATTTACCGGATTTTGGTGTACTTAGAAGCTCTTGATGCACAGTTAGAGGCGTTCATGTGGTATGTACTGCCTTATGGTAGGTGTCTAGACCCCATTTGGCTTATTTAAGGTCTTTCGGGGCACTTCTAGAGGCTTTTGCGAAGTATTCACTGCGTTTTGGTGTACTTAGAAGCTTTTGAAGCCCATTTAGAGGCGCTCTTGTTGCATCTAGGGCCTTGTGGGTGGCATTTAGACTCCCTTTAGCTTATTTAGGGCCTTTCGGGGAACATCTAGGGGCTTTTGCGAGGTATTTACTGGCTTATGAAGCATTTTAGAGGCATTCCGGGTGTATCTAGGGCCTTATGGTGGTTATTTTGCCTCCTTTTGGCTAATCTAAAATCTTTCGGGGCATATCTAGAAACTTTTGCGAGGTATTTACTGGCTTTTGGTGCACTTTGAAGCTTTAGAAGCATATTTAGAGGCGTTCGTGGGGTATCTTGTACCCTATGGGAGGTATTTAGACTCCCTTTGGCTTATTTAATTAAAGTCTTCCGGGGCATATCTAAAAGCTTTTGTATGGTAGTTACTGCTTTTTCGTGTACTTAGAAGCTTCAGAAGCCAATTTAGAGGCGTTCTGTCTGCATTTAGGACCTTATGGGAGGTATCTAGACTCCCCTTGGCTTATTTAAGGTCTTTCGGGAATATCTGGAGGCTTTTGGAGGTATTTACTGGCTCTTGGTGTACTTAGAAGCTTTAGAAGCACATTTTGAGGCGTTCTTGGTGTGTCTAGGGCCTTGTGGGTGGCATTTAGACTCCCTTTAGCTTATTTAGGGCCTTTCGGGGAACATCTAGAGGCTTTTGCGAGGTATTTACTGGCTTATGAAGCATTTTAGGGGCATTCCGGGTGTATCTAGGGCCTTATGGTGGTTATTTAGACTCCTTTTGGCTTATCTAATATCTTTCGCGGCATATCTAGAGGCTTTTGCGAGGTATTTACTGGCTTTTGGTGCACTTTGCAGATTTAGAAGCATATTTAGAGGCGTTCGTGGTGTATCTTGTACCCTATGGGAGGTATATAGACTCCCTTTGGCTTATTTAATGTCTTCCGGGGCTTATCTAAAAGGTTTTTGTATGGTATTTAGAGCTTTTTGGTGTACTTAGAAGGTTTAGAAGCATATTTATAGGCGTTCCTGGAGTATCGTGGACCCTATGGGAGGTTTCTAAACTCCCTTTGGCTTATTTAAGGTCCTACGGGGCATATCAAAAGGCTTTTGCGAGGTAGTTACTGGCTTTTGTTGTACTTAGAAGCTTAAAAAGAGTATTAAGAGGCGTTTTTTGTGTATCTAGGGTCTTATTGGAGCTATTTAGCCTACTCTTTGTCTTATTTAAGGTCTTTCGGGGCAGAATTAAAGGCTTTTGGAGGTATTTGCTGGATTTGGTGTACTTAGAAGCTTTTGAAGCCCATTTAGAGGCGCTCTTGGTGCATCTAGGACCTGGTGGGTGGTATTTAGACTCCCTTTAGCTTATTTATGGCCTTTCGGGGAACATCTAGAGGCCTTTGCGAGGTATTTACTGGCTTATCAAGCATTTTAGAGGCATTCCGGGTGTATCTAGGGCCTTATGGTAGTTATTTACACTCCTATTGGCTTATCTAAAATCTTTCGGGGCATATCTAGAGGCTTTTGCGAGGTATTTACAGGCTTTTGGTGTACTTAGAAGATTTAGAAGCATATTTAGAGGCATTCTTGGTGTATCGTGGACCCTATGGGAGGCTTAGAGACTCCCTTTAGCTTATTTAAGGTCCTACGGGGCATATCAATAGGCTTTTGCGAGGTATTTACTGGCTTTTGTTGTACTTAGAGGCTTTAGAAGCATATTTAAAGGCGTTCTTGCTGTATCTACTGCCTTATGGGAGGTGTCTAAACCCCCTTTGGCTTATTAAGGTCTTACGGGGCATATCTAGAGGCTTTTGTGAGGTATTTACCGGATTTTGGTGTACTTAGAAGCTCTTGATGCACAGTTAGAGGCGTTCATGTGGTATGTACTGCCTTATGGTAGGTGTCTGGACCCCATTTGGCTTATTTAAGGTCTTTCGGGGCACTTCAGGAGGCTTTTGCGAGGTATTTACTGCGTTTTGGTGTACTTAGAAGCTTTTGAAGCCCATTTAGAGGCGCTCTTGTTGCATCTAGGGCCTTGTGGGTGGCATTTAGACTCCCTTTAGCTTATTTAGGGCCTTTCGTGTAACATCTAGAGGCTTTTGCGAGGTATTTACTGGCTTATGAAGCATTTTAGAGGCATTCCGGGTGTATCTAGGGCCTTATGGTGGTTATTTAGACTCCTTTTGGCTAATCTAAAATCTTTCGGGGCATATCTAGAAACTTTTGTGAGGTATTTACTGGCTTTTGGTGCATTTTGAAGCTTTAGAAGCATATTTAGAGGCGTTCGTGGTGTATCTTGTACCCTATGGGAGGTATTTAGACTCCCTTTGGCTTATTTAATGTCTTCCGGGGCATATCTAAAGGCTTTTGTATGGTATTTACTGCTTTTTGGTGTTCTTAGAAGGTTTAGAAGCATATTTATAGGCGTTCTTGGTGTATCGTGGACCCTATGGGAGGTTTCTAGACTCCCTTTGGCTTATTTAAGTTCCTACGGGGCATATCAAAAGGCTTTTGCGAGGTATTTACTGGCTTTTGTTGTACTTAGAAGCTTCAGAAGCATATTTAGAGGCGTACTGGGTGTATCTGGGGCCTTATGGGAGATATTTAAGCTCGCTTTGGCTTATTTATGATCTTTCGGGGCTTATCTAGAGGCTTTTAGCAAGGTACCTATTGGCCTTTTGTGGACTTAGAAGCTGTAGAAGGACATTTTGAGGCGTTCTTGGTGTATCTAGGGTCTCATGGGGGGTATTTAGACTCCCTTTAGCTTATTTAAGGTCTTTCGGTGAATATCTAGAGGCTTTTGCGAGGTATTTACTGGTTTTTGAAGCATTTTAGAGGCGTTCTGGCTGCTTCTTGGGCATAATGGGGTGTATTTAGGCTACTTTTGGCTTATTTAAGGTCTTTCAGGGCATATCTAGAATGTTTTGCGAGGTACTTACTGACTTTTACTGTACTTATAAGCTTTAGAAGCACATTTAGAGGGGTTCTTGGTGTATCTTGGACCTTATGGGAGGTATCTAGACTTCCTTTGGCTTATTTAAGGTCTTTCGGTGCATATCTAGAGGCTTTTTCGATTTATTTACTGGCTTTTGTTGAACTTAGAAGCTTAGAAAGAGTATTAAGAGGCATTTTTGGTGTATCTAGGGTCTTATTGGAGCTATTTAGACTACCTTTGTCTTATTTAAGGTCTTTCGGGGCAGATCTAAAGGCTTTTGGGGGTATTTACTGTCTTTTGGTGTACTTAGAAGCTTTTGAAGCCCATTTAGACGCGCTCTTGGTGCATCTAGGGCCTTGTGGGTGATATTTGGTCCCCTTTAGCTTATTTAAGGCCTTTCGGGGAACGTCTAGAGGCTTTTTCGAGGTATTTACTGGCTTATGAAGCATTTTAGAGGCATTCCGGGTGTATCTAGGGCCTTATGGTGGTTGTTTAGACTCCTCTTGGCTTATCTAAAATCTTTCGGGGCATATCTAGAATTTTTGCGAGGTATTTACTGGCTTTTAGTGTACTTAGAAGCTTTAGAAGCACATTTAGAGGCGTTCTTGGTGTATCTTGGACCTTATGGGAGGGATCTAGATCTTTTTGGCTTATTTAAGGTCTTCCGGGGCATAACTAAAGGCTTTTGCGGGGTATTTACTGCCTATTGGTGTACTTAGAAGCTTTAGAAATGTATTTAGAGGAGCTCTTGGTGTATCTAGGGTCTTGGTGCTATTTGGACACCCTTTGTATTATTTAAGGTCTTTCGGGCATATCTGGAGTATTTTTGGAGGTATTTTGGAGGTATACTGGCGTTTGGTGCACTTAGAAGCTTTTGATGCACATTTAGAGGCGTTCTTGCTGTATCTACTGCCTTATGGGAGGTGTCTAAACCCCCTTTGGCTTATTAAGGTCTTTCGGGGCATATCTAGAGGCTTTTGCGAGGTATTTACCGGATTTTGGTGTACTTAGAAGCTTTTGATGCACAGTTAGAGGCGTTCATGTGGTATGTACTGCCTTATAATAGGTGTCTAGACCCCACTTGGCTTATTTAAGGTCTTACGGGGCACTTTTAGAGGCTTTTGCGAGGTATTTGCTGAGTTTTGGTGTCCTTAGAAGCTTTTGAAGCCCATTTAGAGGCGCTCTTGGTGCATCTAGGGCCTTGTGTGTTGCATTTAGGCTCCCTTTAGCTTATTTTAGGGCCTTTCGGGGAACATCTAGAGGCTTTTTCTAGGTTTTACTGGGTTTTGGTGTACTTAGAAGCTTTTGAAGCATATTTATTGGCGTCCTGGGTGTATCTTGGGCCTTATGGGGGGTATTTAGTCTACCTTTAGCTTACTTAAGTTTTTTGGGGCATATGCAGATGCTTTTGCGAGGTATTTACTGGGTTTTGGTGTACTTAGAAGCTTTTGAAGCATATTTAGAGGCGTCCTGTGTGTATCTTGGGCCTTATGGGGTGTATTTAGTCTACCTTTAGCTTACTTAAGTTTTTTTGGGGCATATACAGATGCTTTTGCGAGGTATTTACTGGCTTTTGGTGTACTTAGAAGCTTTAGAAGCGTATTTAGTGGCGTTCTGGGTGCATCTAGGACTTTATGGAAGGCATTTAGACTCCCTTTAGCTTATTTAAGGTATTTCGGGGAATATCTAGAGGCTTTTCTGAGGTATTCACTGGTTTTTGAAGCATTTTAGAGGCGTTCTGGGTGTATCTTGAGCCTAATGGGGGGTATTTAGGCTACTTTTGGCTTATTTAAGGTCATACGGGGCATATCTAGAATCTTTTGCGAGGTATTTACTGGATTTTAGTGTACTTAGAAGCTTTAGAAGCGTATTTAGAGGCGTTTTTTGTGTATCTAGGGTCTTATTGGAGCTATTTAGACTACTCTTTGTCTTATTTAAGGTCTTTCGGGGCAGATCTAAAGGATGTTGCGGGGTATTTACTGCCTTTGGTGTACTTAGAAGCTTTAGAAGCGTATTTAGAGGCGTTCTGGCTGCATCTAGGACCTTATGGGAGGTATCTAGACTCCCTTTGGCTTATTTAAGGTCTTTCGGTGCATATCTCGGGGCTTTTTCAAGGTATTTACTGGCTTTTGTTGTACTTAGAAGCTTAAAAAGAGTATTAAGAGGCGTTTTTTGTGTATCTAGGGTCTTATTGGAGCTATTTAGACTACTCTTTGTCTTATTTAAGGTCTTTCGGGGCAGATCTAAAGGCTTTTGGAGGTAATTACTGGCTTTTGGTGTACTTAGAAGCTTTTGAAGCCCATTTAGAGGCGCTCTTGGTGCATCTAGGGCCTTGTGGGTGGTATTTAGACTCCCTTTAGCTTATTTAAGGCCTTTCGGGGAACATCTAGAGTCTTTTGCGAGGTATTTACTGGCTTATGAAGCATTTTAGAGGCATTCCGGGTGTATCTAGGGCCTTATGGTAGTTATTTACACTCCTATTGGCTTATCTAAAATCTTTCGGGGCATATCTAGAGGCTTTTGCGAGGTATTTACAGGCTTTTGGTGTACTTAGAAGGTTTAGAAGCATATTTAGAGGCGTTCTTGGTGTATCGTGGACCATATGGGAGGTTTAGAGACTCCCTTTAGCTTATTTAAGGTCCTACGGGGCATATCAATAGGCTTTTGCGAGGTATTTACTGGCTTTTGTGGTACTTAGAGGCTTTAGAAGCATATTTAGAGGCGTTCTTGCTGTATCTACTGCCTTATGGGAGGTGTCTAAACCCCCTTTGGCTTATTAAGGTCTTTCGGGGCATATCTAGAGGCTTTTGTGAGGTATTTACCGGATTTTGGTGTACTTAGAAGCTCCTGATGCACAGTTAGAAGTGTTCATGTGGTATGTACTGCCTTATGGTAGGTGTCTAGACCCCATTTGGCTTATTTAAGGTCTTTCGGGGCACTTCTAGAGGCTTTTGCGAGGTATTTACTGCGTTATGGTGTACTTAGAAGCTTTTGAAGCCCATTTAGAGGCGCTCTTGTTGCATCTAGGGCCTTGTGTGTGGCATTTAGACTCCCTTTAGCTTATTTAGGGCCTTTCGGGGAACATCTAGAGGCTTTTGCGAGGTATTTACTGGCTTATGAAGCATTTTAGAGGCATTGCGGGTGTATCTAGGGCCTTATGGTGGTTATTTAGACTCCTTTTGGCTAATCTAAAATCTTTCGGGGCATATCTAGAAACTTTTGCGAGGTATTTACTGGCTTTTGGTTGCATTTTGAAGCTTTAGAAGCATAATTAGGGGCGTTCGTGGTGTATCTTGTACCCTATGGGAGGTATTTAGACTCCCTTTGGCTTATTTAATGTCTTCCGGGGCATATCTAAAGGCTTTTATATGGTATTTACTGCTTTTTGGTGTTCTTAGAAGGTTTAGAAGCATATTTATAGGCGTTCTTGGTGTATCGTGGAACCTATGGGAGGTTTCTAGACTCCCTTTGGCTTATTTAAGTTCCTACGGGGCATATCAAAAGGCTCTTGCGAGGTATTTACTGGCTTTTGTTGTACTTAGAAGCTTTAGAAGCATATTTAGAGGCGTTCTGGCTGCATCTAGGACCTTATGGGAGGTATCTAGACTCCCTTTGGCTTATTAAAGTTTTCGGTGCATATCTAGAGGCTTTTTCGATTTATTTACTGGCTCTTGTTGTACTTAGAAGCTTAGAAAGAGTATTAAGAGGCGTTTTTGGTGTATCTAGGGTCTTATTGGAGCTATTTAGACTACCTTTGTCTTATTTAAGGTCTTTCGGGGCAGATCTAAAAGCTTTTGGAGGTATTTACTGTCTTTTGGTGTACTTAGAAGCTTTTGAAGCCCATTTAGACGCGCTCTTGGTGCATCTAGGGCCTTGTGGGTGATATTTGGTCCCCTTTAGCTTATTTAAGGCCTTTCGGGGAACATCTAGAGGCTTTTGCGAGGTATTTACTGGCTTATGAAGCATTTTAGAGGCATTCCGGGAGTATCTAGGGCCTTATGCTGGTTATTTAGACTGCTTTTGGCTTATCTAAAATCTTTCGGGGCATATCTAGAATTTTTGCGAGGTATTTACTGGCTTTTAGTGTACTTAGAAGCTTTAGAAGCACATTTAGAGGCGTTCTTGGTGTATCTTGGACCTTATGGGAGGGATCTAGATTTTTCTGGCTTATTTAAGGTCTTCCGGCGCATAACTAAGGGCTTTTGCGGGGTATTTACTGCCTATTGGTGTACTTAGAAGCTTTAGAAATGTATTTAGAGGCGCTCTTGGTGTATCCAGGGTCTTGGTGCTATTTGGACACCCTTTGTATTATTTAAGGTCTTTCGGGCATATCTGGAGTATTTTTGGAGGTATTTACTGGCGTTTGGTGCACTTAGAAGCTTTTGATGCACATTTAGAGGCGGTCTTGCTGTATCTACTGCCTTATGGGAGGTGTCTAAAGCCCCTTTGGCTAATTAAGGTCTTTCGGGGCATATCTAGAGGCTTTTGCGAGGTATTTACCGGATTTTGGTGTACTTAGAAGCTTTTAATGCACAGTTAGAGGCGTTCATGTGGTATGTACTGCCTTATGGTAGGTGTCTAGACCCCTTTTGGCTTATTTAAGGTCTTTCGGGGCACTTTTAGAGGTTTTTGCGAGGTATTTGCTGCGTTTTGGTGTCCTTAGAAGCTTTTGAAGACCATTTAGAGGCGCTCTTGGTGCATCTAGGGCCTTGTGTGTTGCATTTAGGCTCCCTTTAGCTTATTTAGGGACTTTCGGGGAACATCTAGAGGCTTTTTCTAGGTTTTACTGGGTTTTGGTGTACTTAGAAGCTTTTGAAGCATATTTAGAGGCGTCCTGGGTGTATCTTGGGCCTTATGGGGGGTATTTAGTCTACCTTTAGCTTACTTAAGTTTTTTTGGGGCATATACAGATGCTTTTGCGAGGTATTTACTGGCTTTTGGTGTACTTAGAAGCTTTAGAAGCGTATTTAGTGGCGTTCTGGGTGCATCTAGGACTTTATGGAAGGCATTTAGACTCCCTTTAGCTTATTTAAGGTATTTCGGGGAATATCTAGAGGCTTTTCTGAGGTATTCACTGGTTTTTGAAGCATTTTAGAGGCGTTCTGGGTGTATCTTGAGCCTAATGGGGGGTATTTAGGCTACTTTTGGCTTATTTAAGGTCTTACGGGGCATATCTAGAATCTTTTGCGAGGTATTTACTGGCTTTTAGTGTACTTAGAAGCTTTAGAAGCGTATTTAGAGGCGTTCTGGCTGCATCTAGGTCCTTATGGGAGGTATCTAGACTCCCTTTGGCTTATTTAAGGTCTTTCGGGGCATATCTAGAGGCTTTTTCAAGGTATTTACTGGCTTTTGTTGTACTTAGAAGCTTAAAAAGAGTATTAAGAGGCGTTTTTTGTGTATCTAGGGTCTTATTGGAGCTATTTAGACTACTCTTTGTCTTATTTAAGGACTTTCGGGGCAGATCTAAAGGCTTTTGGAGGTATTTACTGGCTTTTTGTGTACTTAGAAGCTTTTGAAGCCCATTTAGAGGCGCTCTTGGTGCATCTAGGGCCTTGTGGGTGGTATTTAGACTCCCTTTAGCTTATTTAAGTCCTTTCGGGGCATATCTAGAGGCTTTTGCGAGGTATTTACAGGCTTTTGGTGTACTTAGAAGGTTTAGAAGCATATTTAGAGGCGTTCTTGGTGTATCGTGGACCCCATGGGAGGTTTAGAGACTCCCTTTAGCTTATTTAAGTTCCTACGGGGCATATCAATAGGCTTTTGCGAGGTATTTACTGGCTTTTGTTGTACTTAGAGGCTTTAGAAGCATATTTAGAGGCGTTCTTGCTGTATCTACTGCCTTATGGGAGGTGTCTAAACCCCCTTTGGCTTATTAAGGTCTTTCGGGGCATATCTAGAGGCTTTTGTGAGGTATTTACCGGATTTTGGTGTACTTAGAAGCTCTTGATGCACAGTTATAGGCGTTCATGTGGTATGTACTGCCTTATGGTAGGTGTCTAGACCCCATTTGGCTTATTTAAGGTCTTTCGGGGCACTTCTAGAGGCTTTTGCGAGGTATTTACTGCGTTTTGGTGTACTTAGAAGCTTTTGAAGCCCATTTAGAGGCGCTCTTGTTGCATCTAGGGCCTTGTGGGTGGCATTTAGACTCCCTTTAGCTTATCTAGGGCCTTTCGGGGAACATCTAGAGGCTTTTGCGAGGTATTTACTGGCTTATGAAGCATTTTAGAGGCATTCCGGGTGTATCTAGGGTCTTATGGTGGTTATTTAGACTCCTTTTGGCTAATCTAAAATCTTTCGGGGCATATCTAGAAACTTTTGCGAGGTATTTACTGGCTTTTGTTGCATTTTGAAGCTTTAGAAGCATATTTAGAGGCGTTCGTGGTGTATCTTGTACCCTATGGGAGGTATTTAGACTCCCTTTGGCTAATTTAATGTCTTCCGGGGCATATCTAAAGGCTTTTGTATGGTATTTACTGCTTTTTGGTGTTCTTAGAAGGTTTAGATGCATATTTATAGGCGTTCTTGGCGTATCGTGGACCCTATGGGAGGTTTCTAGACACCCTTTGGCTTATTTAAGTTCCTACGGGGCATATCAAAAGGCTTTTGCGAGGTATTTACTGGCTTTTGTTGTACTTAGAAGATTTAGAATCATATTTAGAGGCGTTCCGGGTGTATCTGGGGCCTTATGGGATATATTTAGGCTCGCTTTCGCTTATTTATCATCTTTCGGAGCATATCTAGAGGCTTTTAGCGAGGTACTTATTGGCCTTTTGTGTACTTAGAAGCTGTAGAAGGACATTTTGAACCGTTCTTGGTGTATCTAGGGCCTCATGGGGGGAATTTTGACTCCCTTTAGCTTATTTAAGGTCTTTCGGGGAATATCTAGAGGCTTTTGCGAGGTATTTACTGGTATTTGAAGCATTTTAGAGACGTTCTGGATGCTTCTTGGGCCTAATCGGGGGTATTTAATCTACTTTGGCCTATTTAAGGTCTTTCAGGGCATATCTAGACGCTTTTTTGAGGTATTTACTGGCTTTTGGTGTACTTGGAATATTAGAAGCACATTAAGAGGCGTTCTTGGTGTATCTAGGATCTTGGTGCTATTTGGACACTATTTGTATTATTTAAGGTCTTTCGGGCATATCTGGAGGCTTTTTGGAGGTATTTACTGGCTTTTGGTGTATTTAGAAGCTTTTGATGCACATTTATAGGCGTTCTTGCTGTATCTACTGCCTTATGGGAGGTGTCTAGACCCCATTTGGCTTATTTAAGGTCTTTCGGGGCACTTCTAGAGGCTTTTGCGAGGTATTTACTGGGTTTTGTTGTACTTAGAAGCCTTTGAAGCTCATTTAGAGGCGCACTTGATGCATCTAGGGCCTTGTGGGTGGCATTTAGACTCCCTTTAGCTTATTTACGGCATTTCGGGGAACATCTAGAGGCTTTTGCGAGGTATTTACTGACTTATGAAGCACTTTAGAGGCATTCCGGGTGTATCTAGGGCCTTATGGTGGTTTTTTAGACTCCTTTTGGCTTATCTAAAATCTTTCGGGGCATATCCAGAGGCTTTTTGCGAGGTATTTACAGGCTTTTGGTGTACTTAGAAGCTTTAGAAGTGTATTTAGAGGCGTTCTGGCTGCATCTAGGACCTCATGGGAGGTATCTAGACTCCCTTTGGCTTATTTAAGGTGTTTCGGTGCATATCTAGAGGCTTTTTCGAGGTATTCACTGGCTTTTGTTGTACTTAGAAGCTCTAGAAGCGCATTTAGTGGCGTTCTGGGTGCATCTAGGACCTTATGGAAGGCATTTAGACTCCCTTTGGCTTATTTACGGTCTTCCGGGGCATATCTAAAGGCTTTTGCGAGGTATTTACTGGCTATTGTTGTATATAGAAGCTTTAGAAGCACATTTTGAGGCGTTCCTGGTTATCTAGGGCCTTATGGGAGGTATTTAGACTCCCTTTAGCTTATTTAAGGTATTTCGGGGAATATCTAGAGGCTTTTCTGAGGTATTCACTGGTTGCTGAAGCATTTTAGAGGCGTTCTGTGTGTATCTTGGGCCTAATGGGGGGTATTTAGGCTACTTTTGGCTTATTTAAGGTCTTACGGGGCATATCTAGAATCTTTTGCGAGGTATTTACTGGCTTTTAGGGTACTTAGAAGCTTTAGAAGGGTATTTAGAGGCGTTTTTTGTGTATCTAGGGTCTTACTGGAGCTATTTAGACTACTCTTTGTCTTATTTAAGGTCTTTCGGGGCAGATCTAAAGGATGTTGCGGGGTATTTACTGCCTTTGGTGTACTTAGAAGCTTTAGAAGCGTATTTAGAGGCGTTCGGGCTGCATCTAGGACCTTATGGGGGGTATCTAGACTCCCTTTGGCTTATTTAAGGTCTTTCAGGGCATATCTAGAATGTTTTGCGAGGTACTTACTGACTTTTACTGTACTTATAAGCTTTAGAAGCACATTTAGAGGGGTTCTTGGTGTATCTTGGACCTTATGGGAGGTATCTAGACTTCCTTTGGCTTATTTAAGGTCTTTCGGTGCATATCTAGAGGCTTTTTCGATTTATTTACTGGCTTTTGTTGAACTTAGAAGCTTAGAAAGAGTATTAAGAGGCGTTTTTGGTGTATCTAGGGTCTTATTGGAACTATTTAGACTACCTTTGTCTTATTTAAGGTCTTTCGGGGCAGATCTAAAGGCTTTTGGAGGTATTTACTGTCTTTTGGTGTACTTAGAAGCTTTTGAAGCCCATTTAGACGCGCTCTTGGTGCATCTAGGGCCTTGTGGGTGATATTTGGTCCCCTTTAGCTTATTTAAGGCCTTTCGGGGAACGTCTAGAGGCTTTTTCGAGGTATTTACTGGCTTATGAAGCATTTTAGAGGCATTCCGGGTGTATCTAGGGCCTTATGGTGGTTGTTTAGACTCCTCTTGGCTTATCTAAAATATTTCGGGGCATATCTAGAATTTTTGCGAGGTATTTACTGGCTTTTAGTGTACTTAGAAGCTTTAGAAGCACATTTAGAGGCGTTCTTGGTGTATCTTGGACCTTATGGGAGGGATCTAGATCTTTTTGGCTTATTTAAGGTCTTCCGGGGCATAACTAAAGGCTTTTGCGGGGTATTTACTGCCTATTGGTGTACTTAGAAGCTTTAGAAATGTATTTAGAGGAGCTCTTGGTGTATCTAGGGTCTTGGTGCTATTTGGACACCCTTTGTATTATTTAAGGTCTTTCGGGCATATCTGGAGTATTTTTGGAGGTATTTTGGAGGTATTTTGGAGGTATACTGGCGTTTGGTGCACTTAGAAGCTTTTGATGCACATTTAGAGGCGTTCTTGCTGTATCTACTGCCTTATGGGAGGTGTCTAAACCCCCTTTGGCTTATTAAGGTCTTTCGGGGCATATCTAGAGGCTTTTGCGAGGTATTTACCGGATTTTGGTGTACTTAGAAGCTTTTGATGCACAGTTAGAGGCGTTCATGTGGTATGTACTGCCTTATAATAGGTGTCTAGACCCCACTTGGCTTATTTAAGGTCTTACGGGGCACTTTTAGAGGCTTTTACGAGGTATTTGCTGAGTTTTGGTGTCCTTAGAAGCTTTTGAAGCCCATTTAGAGGCGCTCTTGGTGCATCTAGGGCCTTGTGTGTTGCATTTAGGCTCCCTTTAGCTTATTTTAGGGCCTTTCGGGGAACATCTAGAGGCTTTTTCTAGGTTTTACTGGGTTTTGGTGTACTTAGAAGCTTTTGAAGCATATTTATTGGCGTCCTGGGTGTATCTTGTGCCTTATGGGGGGTATTTAGTCTACCTTTAGCTTACTTAAGTTTTTTTGGGGCATATGCAGATGCTTTTGCGAGGTATTTACTGGGTTTTGGTGTACTTAGAAGCTTTTGAAGCATATTTAGAGGCGTCCTGTGTGTATCTTGGGCCTTATGGGGTGTATTTAGTCTACCTTTAGCCTACTTAAGTTTTTTTGGGGCATATACAGATGCTTTTGCGAGGTATTTACTGGCTTTTGGTGTACTTAGAAGCTTTAGAAGCGTATTTAGTGGCGTTCTGGGTGCATCTAGGACTTTATGGAAGGCATTTAGACTCCCTTTAGCTTATTTAAGGTATTTCGGGGAATATCTAGAGGCTTTTCTGAGGTATTCACTGGTTTTTGAAGCATTTTAGAGGCGTTCTGGGTGTATCTTGAGCCTAATGGGGGGTATTTAGGCTACTTTTGGCTTATTTAAGGTCATACGGGGCATATCTAGAATCTTTTGCGAGGTATTTACTGGATTTTAGTGTACTTAGAAGCTTTAGAAGCGTATTTAGAGGCGTTTTTTGTGTATCTAGGGTCTTATTGGAGCTATTTAGACTACTCTTTGTCTTATTTAAGGTCTTTCGGGGCAGATCTAAAGGATGTTGCGGGGTATTTACTGCCTTTGGTGTACTTAGAAGCTTTAGAAGCGTATTTAGAGGCGTTCTGGCTGCATCTAGGACCTTATGGGAGGTATCTAGACTCCCTTTGGCTTATTTAAGGTCTTTCGGTGCATATCTCGGGGCTTTTTCAAGGTATTTACTGGCTTTTGTTGTACTTAGAAGCTTAAAAAGAGTATTAAGAGGCGTTTTTTGTGTATCTAGGATCTTATTGGAGCTATTTAGACTACTCTTTGTCTTATTTAAGGTCTTTCGGGGCAGATCTAAAGGCTTTTGGAGGTAATTACTGGCTTTTGGTGTACTTAGAAGCTTTTGAAGCCCATTTAGAGGCGCTCTTGGTGCATCTAGGGCCTTGTGGGTGGTATTTAGACTCCCTTTAGCTTATTTAAGGCCTTTCGGGGAACATCTAGAGTCTTTTGCGAGGTATTTACTGGCTTATGAAGCATTTTAGAGGCATTTCGGGTGTATCTAGGGCCTTATGGTAGTTATTTACACTCCTATTGGCTTATCTAAAATCTTTCGGGGCATATCTAGAGGCTTTTGCGAGGTATTTACAGGCTTTTGGTGTACTTAGAAGGTTTAGAAGCATATTTAGAGGCGTTCTTGGTGTATCGTGGACCATATGGGAGGTTTAGAGACTCCCTTTAGCTTATTTAAGGTCCTACGGGGCATATCAATAGGCTTTTGCGAGGTATTTACTGGCTTTTGTGGTACTTAGAGGCTTTAGAAGCATATTTAGAGGCGTTCTTGCTGTATCTACTGCCTTATGGGAGGTGTCTAAACCCCCTTTGGCTTATTAAGGTCTTTCGGGGCATATCTAGAGGCTTTTGTGAGGTATTTACCGGATTTTGGTGTACTTAGAAGCTCCTGATGCACAGTTAGAGGTGTTCATCTGGTATGTACTGCCTTATGGTAGGTGTCTAGACCCCATTTGGCTTATTTAAGGTCTTTCGGGGCACTTCTAGAGGCTTTTGCGAGGTATTTACTGCGTTTTGGTGTACTTAGAAGCTTTTGAAGCCCATTTAGAGGCGCTCTTGTTGCATCTAGGGCCTTGTGTGTGGCATTTAGACTCCCTTTAGCTTATTTAGGGCCTTTCGGGGAACATCTAGAGGCTTTTGCGAGGTATTTACTGGCTTATGAAGCATTTTAGAGGCATTGCGGGTGTATCTAGGGCCTTATGGTGGTTATTTAGACTCCTTTTGGCTAATCTAAAATCTTTCGGGGCATATCTAGAAACTTTTGCGAGGTATTTACTGGCTTTTGTTGCATTTTGAAGCTTTAGAAGCATATTTAGAGGCGTTCGTGGTGTATCTTGTACCCTATGGGAGGTATTTAGACTCCCTTTGGCTAATTTAATGTCTTCCGGGGCATATCTAAAGGCTTTTGTATGGTATTTACTGCTTTTTGGTGTTCTTAGAAGGTTTAGATGCATATTTATAGGCGTTCTTGGCGTATCGTGGACCCTATGGGAGGTTTCTAGACACCCTTTGGCTTATTTAAGTTCCTACGGGGCATATCAAAAGGCTTTTGCGAGGTATTTACTGGCTTTTGTTGTACTTAGAAGATTTAGAATCATATTTAGAGGCGTTCCGGGTGTATCTGGGGCCTTATGGGATATATTTAGGCTCGCTTTCGCTTATTTATCATCTTTCGGAGCATATCTAGAGGCTTTTAGCGAGGTACTTATTGGCCTTTTGTGTACTTAGAAGCTGTAGAAGGACATTTTGAACCGTTCTTGGTGTATCTAGGGCCTCATGGGGGGAATTTTGACTCCCTTTAGCTTATTTAAGGTCTTTCGGGGAATATCTAGAGGCTTTTGCGAGGTATTTACTGGTATTTGAAGCATTTTAGAGACGTTCTGGATGCTTCTTGGGCCTAATCGGGGGTATTTAATCTACTTTGGCCTATTTAAGGTCTTTCAGGGCATATCTAGACGCTTTTTTGAGGTATTTACTGGCTTTTGGTGTACTTGGAATATTAGAAGCACATTAAGAGGCGTTCTTGGTGTATCTAGGATCTTGGTGCTATTTGGACACTATTTGTATTATTTAAGGTCTTTCGGGCATATCTGGAGGCTTTTTGGAGGTATTTACTGGCTTTTGGTGTATTTAGAAGCTTTTGATGCACATTTATAGGCGTTCTTGCTGTATCTACTGCCTTATGGGAGGTGTCTAGACCCCATTTGGCTTATTTAAGGTCTTTCGGGGCACTTCTAGAGGCTTTTGCGAGGTATTTACTGGGTTTTGTTGTACTTAGAAGCCTTTGAAGCTCATTTAGAGGCGCACTTGATGCATCTAGGGCCTTGTGGGTGGCATTTAGACTCCCTTTAGCTTATTTACGGCATTTCGGGGAACATCTAGAGGCTTTTGCGAGGTATTTACTGACTTATGAAGCACTTTAGAGGCATTCCGGGTGTATCTAGGGCCTTATGGTGGTTTTTTAGACTCCTTTTGGCTTATCTAAAATCTTTCGGGGCATATCCAGAGGCTTTTTGCGAGGTATTTACAGGCTTTTGGTGTACTTAGAAGCTTTAGAAGTGTATTTAGAGGCGTTCTGGCTGCATCTAGGACCTCATGGGAGGTATCTAGACTCCCTTTGGCTTATTTAAGGTGTTTCGGTGCATATCTAGAGGCTTTTTCGAGGTATTCACTGGCTTTTGTTGTACTTAGAAGCTCTAGAAGCGCATTTAGTGGCGTTCTGGGTGCATCTAGGACCTTATGGAAGGCATTTAGACTCCCTTTGGCTTATTTACGGTCTTCCGGGGCATATCTAAAGGCTTTTGCGAGGTATTTACTGGCTATTGTTGTATATAGAAGCTTTAGAAGCACATTTTGAGGCGTTCCTGGTTATCTAGGGCCTTATGGGAGGTATTTAGACTCCCTTTAGCTTATTTAAGGTATTTCGGGGAATATCTAGAGGCTTTTCTGAGGTATTCACTGGTTGCTGAAGCATTTTAGAGGCGTTCTGTGTGTATCTTGGGCCTAATGGGGGGTATTTAGGCTACTTTTGGCTTATTTAAGGTCTTACGGGGCATATCTAGAATCTTTTGCGAGGTATTTACTGGCTTTTAGGGTACTTAGAAGCTTTAGAAGGGTATTTAGAGGCGTTTTTTGTGTATCTAGGGTCTTACTGGAGCTATTTAGACTACTCTTTGTCTTATTTAAGGTCTTTCGGGGCAGATCTAAAGGATGTTGCGGGGTATTTACTGCCTTTGGTGTACTTAGAAGCTTTAGAAGCGTATTTAGAGGCGTTCGGGCTGCATCTAGGACCTTATGGGGGGTATCTAGACTCCCTTTGGCTTATTTAAGGTCTTTCAGGGCATATCTAGAATGTTTTGCGAGGTACTTACTGACTTTTACTGTACTTATAAGCTTTAGAAGCACATTTAGAGGGGTTCTTGGTGTATCTTGGACCTTATGGGAGGTATCTAGACTTCCTTTGGCTTATTTAAGGTCTTTCGGTGCATATCTAGAGGCTTTTTCGATTTATTTACTGGCTTTTGTTGAACTTAGAAGCTTAGAAAGAGTATTAAGAGGCGTTTTTGGTGTATCTAGGGTCTTATTGGAACTATTTAGACTACCTTTGTCTTATTTAAGGTCTTTCGGGGCAGATCTAAAGGCTTTTGGAGGTATTTACTGTCTTTTGGTGTACTTAGAAGCTTTTGAAGCCCATTTAGACGCGCTCTTGGTGCATCTAGGGCCTTGTGGGTGATATTTGGTCCCCTTTAGCTTATTTAAGGCCTTTCGGGGAACGTCTAGAGGCTTTTTCGAGGTATTTACTGGCTTATGAAGCATTTTAGAGGCATTCCGGGTGTATCTAGGGCCTTATGGTGGTTGTTTAGACTCCTCTTGGCTTATCTAAAATATTTCGGGGCATATCTAGAATTTTTGCGAGGTATTTACTGGCTTTTAGTGTACTTAGAAGCTTTAGAAGCACATTTAGAGGCGTTCTTGGTGTATCTTGGACCTTATGGGAGGGATCTAGATCTTTTTGGCTTATTTAAGGTCTTCCGGGGCATAACTAAAGGCTTTTGCGGGGTATTTACTGCCTATTGGTGTACTTAGAAGCTTTAGAAATGTATTTAGAGGAGCTCTTGGTGTATCTAGGGTCTTGGTGCTATTTGGACACCCTTTGTATTATTTAAGGTCTTTCGGGCATATCTGGAGTATTTTTGGAGGTATTTTGGAGGTATTTTGGAGGTATACTGGCGTTTGGTGCACTTAGAAGCTTTTGATGCACATTTAGAGGCGTTCTTGCTGTATCTACTGCCTTATGGGAGGTGTCTAAACCCCCTTTGGCTTATTAAGGTCTTTCGGGGCATATCTAGAGGCTTTTGCGAGGTATTTACCGGATTTTGGTGTACTTAGAAGCTTTTGATGCACAGTTAGAGGCGTTCATGTGGTATGTACTGCCTTATAATAGGTGTCTAGACCCCACTTGGCTTATTTAAGGTCTTACGGGGCACTTTTAGAGGCTTTTACGAGGTATTTGCTGAGTTTTGGTGTCCTTAGAAGCTTTTGAAGCCCATTTAGAGGCGCTCTTGGTGCATCTAGGGCCTTGTGTGTTGCATTTAGGCTCCCTTTAGCTTATTTTAGGGCCTTTCGGGGAACATCTAGAGGCTTTTTCTAGGTTTTACTGGGTTTTGGTGTACTTAGAAGCTTTTGAAGCATATTTATTGGCGTCCTGGGTGTATCTTGTGCCTTATGGGGGGTATTTAGTCTACCTTTAGCTTACTTAAGTTTTTTTGGGGCATATGCAGATGCTTTTGCGAGGTATTTACTGGGTTTTGGTGTACTTAGAAGCTTTTGAAGCATATTTAGAGGCGTCCTGTGTGTATCTTGGGCCTTATGGGGTGTATTTAGTCTACCTTTAGCCTACTTAAGTTTTTTTGGGGCATATACAGATGCTTTTGCGAGGTATTTACTGGCTTTTGGTGTACTTAGAAGCTTTAGAAGCGTATTTAGTGGCGTTCTGGGTGCATCTAGGACTTTATGGAAGGCATTTAGACTCCCTTTAGCTTATTTAAGGTATTTCGGGGAATATCTAGAGGCTTTTCTGAGGTATTCACTGGTTTTTGAAGCATTTTAGAGGCGTTCTGGGTGTATCTTGAGCCTAATGGGGGGTATTTAGGCTACTTTTGGCTTATTTAAGGTCATACGGGGCATATCTAGAATCTTTTGCGAGGTATTTACTGGATTTTAGTGTACTTAGAAGCTTTAGAAGCGTATTTAGAGGCGTTTTTTGTGTATCTAGGGTCTTATTGGAGCTATTTAGACTACTCTTTGTCTTATTTAAGGTCTTTCGGGGCAGATCTAAAGGATGTTGCGGGGTATTTACTGCCTTTGGTGTACTTAGAAGCTTTAGAAGCGTATTTAGAGGCGTTCTGGCTGCATCTAGGACCTTATGGGAGGTATCTAGACTCCCTTTGGCTTATTTAAGGTCTTTCGGTGCATATCTCGGGGCTTTTTCAAGGTATTTACTGGCTTTTGTTGTACTTAGAAGCTTAAAAAGAGTATTAAGAGGCGTTTTTTGTGTATCTAGGATCTTATTGGAGCTATTTAGACTACTCTTTGTCTTATTTAAGGTCTTTCGGGGCAGATCTAAAGGCTTTTGGAGGTAATTACTGGCTTTTGGTGTACTTAGAAGCTTTTGAAGCCCATTTAGAGGCGCTCTTGGTGCATCTAGGGCCTTGTGGGTGGTATTTAGACTCCCTTTAGCTTATTTAAGGCCTTTCGGGGAACATCTAGAGTCTTTTGCGAGGTATTTACTGGCTTATGAAGCATTTTAGAGGCATTTCGGGTGTATCTAGGGCCTTATGGTAGTTATTTACACTCCTATTGGCATATCTAAAATCTTTCGGGGCATATCTAGAGGCTTTTGCGAGGTATTTACAGGCTTTTGGTGTACTTAGAAGGTTTAGAAGCATATTTAGAGGCGTTCTTGGTGTATCGTGGACCATATGGGAGGTTTAGAGACTCCCTTTAGCTTATTTAAGGTCCTACGGGGCATATCAATAGGCTTTTGCGAGGTATTTACTGGCTTTTGTGGTACTTAGAGGCTTTAGAAGCATATTTAGAGGCGTTCTTGCTGTATCTACTGCCTTATGGGAGGTGTCTAAACCCCCTTTGGCTTACTAAGGTCTTTCGGGGCATATCTAGAGGCTTTTGTGAGGTATTTACCGGATTTTGGTGTACTTAGAAGCTCCTGATGCACAGTTAGAGGTGTTCATCTGGTATGTACTGCCTTATGGTAGGTGTCTAGACCCCATTTGGCTTATTTAAGGTCTTTCGGGGCACTTCTAGAGGCTTTTGCGAGGTATTTACTGCGTTTTGGTGTACTTAGAAGCTTTTGAAGCCCATTTAGAGGCGCTCTTGTTGCATCTAGGGCCTTGTGTGTGGCATTTAGACTCCCTTTAGCTTATTTAGGGCCTTTCGGGGAACATCTAGAGGCTTTTGCGAGGTATTTACTGGCTTATGAAGCATTTTAGAGGCATTGCGGGTGTATCTAGGGCCTTATGGTGGTTATTTAGACTCCTTTTGGCTAATCTAAAATCTTTCGGGGCATATCTAGAAACTTTTGCGAGGTATTTACTGGCTTTTGGTTGCATTTTGAAGCTTTAGAAGCATAATTAGGGGCGTTCGTGGTGTATCTTGTACCCTATGGGAGGTATTTAGACTCCCTTTGGCTTATTTAATGTCTTCCGGGGCATATCTAAAGGCTTTTGTATGGTATTTACTGCTTTTTGGTGTTCTTAGAAGGTTTAGAAGCATATTTATAGGCGTTCTTGGTGTATCGTGGAACCTATGGGAGGTTTCTAGACTCCCTTTGGCTTATTTAAGTTCCTACGGGGCATATCAAAAGGCTCTTGCGAGGTATTTACTGGCTTTTGTTGTACTTAGAAGCTTTAGAAGCATATTTAGAGGCGTTCTGGCTGCATCTAGGACCTTATGGGAGGTATCTAGACTCCCTTTGGCTTATTAAAGTTTTCGGTGCATATCTAGAGGCTTTTTCGATTTATTTACTGGCTCTTGTTGTACTTAGAAGCTTAGAAAGAGTATTAAGAGGCGTTTTTGGTGTATCTAGGGTCTTATTGGAGCTATTTAGACTACCTTTGTCTTATTTAAGGTCTTTCGGGGCAGATCTAAAAGCTTTTGGAGGTATTTACTGTCTTTTGGTGTACTTAGAAGCTTTTGAAGCCCATTTAGACGCGCTCTTGGTGCATCTAGGGCCTTGTGGGTGATATTTGGTCCCCTTTAGCTTATTTAAGGCCTTTCGGGGAACATGTAGTGGCTTTTGTGAGGTATTTACAGGCTTTTGGTGTACTTAGAAGGTTTAGAAGCATATTTAGACGCGTTCTTGGTGTATCGTGGACCATATGGGAGGTTTCGAGACTCCCTTTAGCTTATTTAAGGTCCTACGGGGCATATCAATATGCTTTTGCGAGGTATTTACTGGCTTTTGTTGTACTTAGAGGCTTTAGAAGCATATTTAGAGGCGTTCTTGCTGTATCTACTGCCTTATGGGAGGGGTCTAAACCCCCTTTGGCTTATTAAGGTCTTTCGGGGCATATCTAGAGGCTTTTGTGAGGTATTTACCGGATTTTGATGTACTTAGAAGCTCTTGATGCACAGTTAGAGGCGTTCATGTGGTATGTACTGCCTTATGGTAGCTGTCTAGACCCCATTTGGCTTATTTAAGGTCTTTCGGGGCACTTCTAGAGGCTTTTGCGAGGTATTTACTGCGTTGTGATGTACTTAGAAGCTTTTGAAGCCCATTTAGAAGCGCTCTTGTTGCATCTAGGGCCTTGTGGGTGGCATTTAGACTCCCTTTAGCTTATTTAGGGCCTTTCGGGGAACATCTAGAGGCTTTTGCGAGGTATTTACTGGCTTATGAAGCATTTTAGAGGCATTCCGGGTGTATCTAGGGCCTCATGGTGGTTATTTAGACTCCTTTTGGCTAATCTAGAATCTTTCGGGGCATATCTAGCAACTTTTGCGAGGTATTCACTGGGTTTTGGTGCACTTTGAAGCTTTAGAAGCATATTTAGAGGCGTTCGTGGTGTATCATGTACCCTATGGGAGGTATTTAGACTCCCTTTTGCTTATTTAATGTCTTCCGGGGCATATCAAAAGGCTTTTGCGAGGTATTTACTGGCTTTTGTTGTACTTAGAAGGTTTAGAAGCATATTTAGAGGCGTTCTGGGTGTATCTGGGGCCTTATGGGAGATATTTAAGCTCGCTTTGGCTTATTTATGAACTTTCGGGTGTATCTAGGGGCTTTGAGCGAGGTACCTATTGGCCTTTTGTGGACTTAGAAGCTGTAGAAGGACATTTTGAGGCGTTCTTGGTGTATCTAGGGCCTTTAGCTTATTTAAGGTCTTTCGGTGAATATCTAGAGGCTTTTGCGAGGTATTTACTGGTTTTTGAAGCGTTTTAGAGGCGTTCTGGCTGCTTCTTGGGCATAATGGGGTGTATTTAGTCTACTTTAGGCTTATTTAAGGTCTTTCGGGGCATATCTAGAATGTTTTGCGAGGTATTTACTGGCTTTTACTGTACTTATAAGCTTTAGAAGCACATTTAGAGGCGTTCTTGGTGTATCTTGGACCCTATGGGAGGGATCTAGATTCCTTTGGCTTATTTAAGGTCTTTCGGTGCATATCTAAGGCTTTTGCGGGTACTTACTGCCTTTTGGTGTACTTAAAAGCCTTAGAAGCGTATTTAGAGGCGTTCTGGCTGCATCTAGGACCTTATGGGAGGTATCTAGACTTCCTTTGTCTTATTTAAGGTCTATCGGGGCACTTTTAGAGGCTTTTGGAGGTATTTACTGGCTTTTGGTGTACTTAGAAGCTTTTGAAATCCATTTAGAGGCGCTCTTGGTGCATCTAGGGCCTTGTGGGTGGTATTTAGACACCCTCTAGCTTATTTAAGGCCTTTCGGGGAACATCTAGAGGCTTTTGCGAGGTATTTACTGGCTTATGAAGCATTTTAGAGGCATTCCCGGTATATCTAGGGCCTTATGGTGGTTATTTAGACACCTTTTGGCTTATATAAAATCTTTGGCGGCATATCTCGAGGCTTTTGCGAGGTATTTACTGGCTTTTGTTGTACTTAGAAGCTTGAGAAGCCTATTTAGAGGCGTTCTGGGTGTATCGTGGACCCTAAGGGAGGTTTTAGGACTCCCTCTGGCTTATTTAAGGTCCTACGGGGCATATCGAAAGGCTTTTGCGAGGTATTTACTGGCTTTTGTTGTACTTAGAAGATTTAGAATCATATTTAGAGGCGTTCCGGGTGTATCTGGGGCCTCATGGGATATATTTAGGCTCGCCTTGGCTTATTTATGATCTTTCGGAGCATATCTAGAGGCTTTTAGCGAGGTACTTATTGGCCTTTTGTGTACTTAGAAGCTGTAGAAGGACATTTTGAGGCGTTCTTGGTGTATCTAGGGCCTCATGGGGGGCATTTTGACTCCCTTTAGCTTATTTAAGGCTTTCGGGGAATATCTAGAGGCTTTTGCGAGGTATTTACTGGTATTTGAAGCATTTTAGAGGCGTTCTGGATGCTTCTTGGGCCTAATGGGGGGTATTTAATCTACTTTGGCCTATTTAAGGTCTTTCGGGGCATATCTAGACGCTTTTTTGAGGTATTTACTGGCTTTTGGTGTACTTGGAAGCTTTAGGAGCACATTTAGAGGCGTTCTTGGTGTATCTAGGATCTTGCTGCTATTTGGACACTCTTTGTATTATTTAAGGTCTTTCGGGCATATCTGGAGGCTTTTTGGAGGTATTTACTGGCTTTTGGTGTATTTAGAAGCTTTTGATGCACATTTATAGGCGTTCTTGCTGTATCTACTGCCTTATGGGAGGTGTCTAGACCCCATTTGGCTTATTTAAGGTCTTTCGGGGCACTTCTAGAGGCTTTTGCGAGGTATTTACTGGCTTTTGGTGTACTTAGAAGCATTTGAAATCCATTTAGAGGCGCTCTTGGTGCATCTAGGGCCTTGTGGGTGGTATTTAGACACCCTTTAGCTTATTTAAGGCCTTTCGGGGACCATCTAGGGGCTTTTGCGAGGTATTTACTGGATTATGAAGCATTTTAGAGGCATTCCGGGTGTATCTAGGGCCTTATGGTGGTTATTTAGACTTCTTTTTGCTTATCTAAAATCTTTCGCGGCATATCTCGAGGCTTTTGCGAGGTATTTACTGGCTTTTGTTGTACTTAGAAGCTTGAGAAGCATATTTAGAGGCGTTCTGGGTGTATCGTGGACCCTAGGGGAGGTTTCAGGACTCCCTTTGATTTATTCAAGGTCCTACGGGGCATATCGAAAGGCTTTTGCGAGGTATTTACTGGCTTTTATTGTACTTAGAAGATTTAGAATCATATTTGGAGGCGTTCCGGGTGTATCTGGGGCCTTATGGAATATATTTAGGCTCGCTTTGGCTTATTTATGATCTTTCGGAGCATATCTAGAGGCTTTTAGCGAGGTACTTATTGGCCTTTTGTGTTTTTAAAAGCTGTAGAAGGACATTTTGTGGGGTTCTTGGTGTATCTAGGGCCTCATGGGGGGCATTTTGACTCCCTCTAGCTTATTTAAGGTCTTTCCGGGAATATTTAGAGGCGTTTTCGAGGTATTTACTGTTATTTGAAGCATTTTAGAGGCGTTCTGGATGCTTCTTGGGCCTAATGGGGGGTATTTAATCTAATTTGGCCTATTTAAGGTCTTTCGGGGCATATCTAGACGCTTTTTTGAGGTATTTACTGGCCTTTGGTGTACTTGGAAGCTTTAGAAGCACATTTAGAGGCGCTCTTGGTGTATCTAGGATCTTGGTGCTATTTGGACACTCTTTGTATTATTTAAGGTCTTTCGGGCATATCTGGAGGCTTTCTGGAGGTATTTACTGGCTTTTGGTGTATTTAGAAGATTTTGATGCACATTTATAGGCGTTCTTGCTGTATCTACTGCCTTATGGGAGGTGTCTAGACCCATTTGGCTTATTTAAGGTCTTTCGGGGCACTTCTAGAGGCTTTTGCGAGGTATTTACTGCGTTTTGGTGTACTTAGATGCCTTTGAAGCTCATTTAGAGGCGCACTTGATGCATCTAGGGCCTTGTGGGTGGCATTTAGACTCCCTTTAGCTTATTTAGGGCCTTTCGGGGAACATCTAGAGGCTTTTGCGAGGTATTTACTGACTTATGAAGCATTTTAGAGGCATTGCGGGTGTATCTAGGGCCTTATGGTGGTTATTTAGACTCCTTTTGGCTAATCTAAAATCTTTCGGGGCATATCTAGAAACTTTTGCGAGGTATTTACTGGCTTTTGGTTGCATTTTGAAGCTTTAGAAGCATAATTAGGGGCGTTCGTGGTGTATCTTGTACCCTATGGGAGGTATTTAGACTCCCTTTGGCTTATTTAATGTCTGCCGGGGCATATCTAAAGGCTTTTGTATGGTATTTACTGCTTTTTGGTGTTCTTAGAAGGTTTAGAAGCATATTTATAGGCGTTCTTGGTGTATCGTGGAACCTATGGGAGGTTTCTAGACTCCCTTTGGCTTATTTAAGTTCCTACGGGGCATATCAAAAGGCTCTTGCGAGGTATTTACTGGCTTTTGTTGTACTTAGAAGCTTTAGAAGCATATTTAGAGGCGTTCTGGCTGCATCTAGGACCTTATGGGAGGTATCTAGACTCCCTTTGGCTTATTAAAGTTTTCGGTGCATATCTAGAGGCTTTTTCGATTTATTTACTGGCTCTTGTTGTACTTAGAAGCTTAGAAAGAGTATTAAGAGGCGTTTTTGGTGTATCTAGGGTCTTATTGGAGCTATTTAGACTACCTTTGTCTTATTTAAGGTCTTTCGGGGCAGATCTAAAAGCTTTTGGAGGTATTTACTGTCTTTTGGTGTACTTAGAAGCTTTTGAAGCCCATTTAGACGCGCTCTTGGTGCATCTAGGGCCTTGTGGGTGATATTTGGTCCCCTTTAGCTTATTTAAGGCCTTTCGGGGAACATGTAGTGGCTTTTGTGAGGTATTTACAGGCTTTTGGTGTACTTAGAAGGTTTAGAAGCATATTTAGACGCGTTCTTGGTGTATCGTGGACCATATGGGAGGTTTCGAGACTCCCTTTAGCTTATTTAAGGTCCTACGGGGCATATCAATATGCTTTTGCGAGGTATTTACTGGCTTTTGTTGTACTTAGAGGCTTTAGAAGCATATTTAGAGGCGTTCTTGCTGTATCTACTGCCTTATGGGAGGGGTCTAAACCCCCTTTGGCTTATTAAGGTCTTTCGGGGCATATCTAGAGGCTTTTGTGAGGTCTTTACCGGATTTTGGTGTACTTAGAAGCTCTTGATGCACAGTTAGAGGCGTTCATGTGGTATGTACTGCCTTATGGTAGCTGTCTAGACCCCATTTGGCTTATTTAAGGTCTTTCGGGGCACTTCTAGAGGCTTTTGCGAGGTATTTACTGCGTTTTGGTGTACTTAGAAGCTTTTGAAGCCCATTTAGAAGCGCTCTTGTTGCATCTAGGGCCTTGTGGGTGGCATTTAGACTCCCTTTAGCTTATTTAGGGCCTTTCGGGGAACATCTAGAGGCTTTTGCGAGGTATTTACTGGCTTATGAAGCATTTTAGAGGCATTCCGGGTGTATCTAGGGCCTCATGGTGGTTATTTAGACTCCTTTTGGCTAATCTAGAATCTTTCGGGGCATATCTAGCAACTTTTGCGAGGTATTCACTGGGTTTTGGTGCAATTTGAAGCTTTAGAAGCATATTTAGAGGCGTTCGTGGTGTATCATGTACCCTATGGGAGGTATTTAGACTCCCTTTTGCTTATTTAATGTCTTCCGGGGCATATCAAAAGGCTTTTGCGAGGTATTTACTGGCTTTTGTTGTACTTAGAAGGTTTAGAAGCATATTTAGAGGCGTTCTGGGTGTATCTGGGGCCTTATGGGAGATATTTAAGCTCGCTTTGGCTTATTTATGATCTTTCGGGTGTATCTAGGGGCTTTGAGCGAGGTACCTATTGGCCTTTTGTGGACTTAGAAGCTGTAGAAGGACATTTTGAGGCGTTCTTGGTGTATCTAGGGCCTCATGGGGGGTATTCAGACTCCCTTTAGCTTATTTAAGGTCTTTCGGTGAATATCTAGAGGCTTTTGCGAGGTATTTACTGGTTTTTGAAGCGTTTTAGAGGCGTTCTGGCTGCTTCTTGGGCATAATGGGGTGTATTTAGTCTACTTTTGGCTTATTTAAGGTCTTTCGGGGCATATCTAGAATGTTTTGCGAGGTATTTACTGGCTTTTACTGTACTTATAAGCTTTAGAAGCACATTTAGAGGCGTTCTTGGTGTATCTTGGACCCTATGGGAGGGATCTAGATTCCTTTGGCTTATTTAAGGTCTTTCGGTGCATATCTAAGGCTTTTGCGGGTACTTACTGCCTTTTGGTGTACTTAAAAGCCTTAGAAGCGTATTTAGAGGCGTTCTGGCTGCATCTAGGACCTTATGGGAGGTACCTAGACTTCCTTTGTCTTATTTAAGGTCTATCGGGGCACTTTTAGAGGCTTTTGGAGGTATTTACTGGCTTTTGGTGTACTTAGAAGCTTTTGAAATCCATTTAGAGGCGCTCTTGGTGCATCTAGGGCCTTGTGGGTGGTATTTAGACACCCTCTAGCTTATTTAAGGCCTTTCGGGGAACATCTAGAGGCTTTTGCGAGGTATTTACTGGCTTATGAAGCATTTTAGAGGCATTCCCGGTATATCTAGGGCCTTATGGTGGTTATTTAGACACCTCTTGGCTTATCTAAAATCTTTGGCGGCATATCTCGAGGCTTTTGCGAGGTATTTACTGGCTTTTGTTGTACTTAGAAGCTTGAGAAGCCTATTTAGAGGCGTTCTGGGTGTATCGTGGACCCTAAGGGAGGTTTCAGGACTCCCTCTGGCTTATTTAAGGTCCTACGGGGCATATCGAAAGGCTTTTGCGAGGTATTTACTGGCTTTTGTTGTACTTAGAAGATTTAGAATCATATTTAGAGGCGTTCCGGGTGTATCTGGGGCCTCATGGGATATATTTAGGCTCGCTTTGGCTTATTTATGATCTTTCGGAGCATATCTAGAGGCTTTTAGCGAGGTACTTATTGGCCTTTTGTGTACTTAGAAGCTGTAGAAGGACATTTTGAGGCGTTCTTGGTGTATCTAGGGCCTCATGGGGGGCATTTTGACTCCCTTTAGCTTATTTACGGTCTTTCGGGGAATATCTAGAGGCTTTTGCGAGGTATTTACTGGTATTTGAAGCATTTTAGAGGCGTTCTGGATGCTTCTTGGGCCTAATGGGGGGTATTTAATCTACTTTGGCCTATTTAAGGTCTTTCGGGGCATATCTAGACGCTTTTTTGAGGTATTTACTGGCTTTTGGTGTACTTGGAAGCTTTAGAAGCACATTTAGAGGCGTTCTTGGTGTATCTAGGATCTTGCTGCTATTTGGACACTCTTTGTATTATTTAAGGTCTTTCGGGCATATCTGGAGGCTTTTTGGAGGTATTTACTGGCTTTTGGTGTATTTAAAGCTTTTGATGCACATTTATAAGCGTTCTTGCTGTATCTACTGCCTTATGGGAGGTGTCTAGACCCCATTTGGCTTATTTAAGGTCTTTCGGGGCACTTCTAGAGGCTTTTGCGAGGTATTTACTGGCTTTTGGTGTACTTAGAAGCATTCGAAATCCATTTAGAGGCGCTCTTGGTGCATCTAGGGCCTTGTGGGTGGTATTTAGACACCCTTTAGCTTATTTAAGGCCTTTCGGGGACCATCTAGTGGCTTTTGCGAGGTATTTACTGGATTATGAAGCATTTTAGAGGCATTCCGGGTGTATCTAGGGCCTTATGGTGGTTATTTAGACTTCTTTTTGCTTATCTAAAATCTTTCGCGGCATATCTCGAGGCTTTTGCGAGGTATTTACTGGCTTTTGTTGTACTTAGAAGCTTGAGAAGCATATTTAGAGGCGTTCTGGGTGTATCGTGGACCCTAGGGGAGGTTTCAGGACTCCCTTTGATTTATTTAAGGTCCTACGGGGCATATCGAAAGGCTTTTGCGAGGTATTTACTGGCTTTTATTGTACTTAGAAGATTTAGAATCATATTTGGAGGCGTTCCGGGTGTATCTGGGGCCTTATGGAATATATTTAGGCTCGCTTTGGCTTATTTATGATCTTTCGGAGCATATCTAGAGGCTTTTAGCGAGGTACTTATTGGCCTTTTGTGTACTTAAAAGCTGTAGAAGGACATTTTGTGCGGTTCTTGGTGTATCTAGGGCCTCATGGGGGGCATTTTGACTCCCTTTAGCTTATTTAAGGTCTTTCCGGGAATATGTAGAGGCGTTTTCGAGGTATTTACTGTTATTTGAAGCATTTTAGAGGCGTTCTGGATGCTTCTTGGGCCTAATGGGGGGTATTTAATCTAATTTGGCCTATTTAAGGTCTTTCGGGGCATATCTAGACGCTTTTTTGAGGTATTTACTGGCTTTTGGTGTACTTGGAAGCTTTAGAAGCACATTTAGAGGCGTTCTTGGTGTATCTAGGATCTTGGTGCTATTTGGACACTCTTTGTATTATTTAAGGTCTTTCGGGCATATCTGGAGGCTTTCTGGAGGTATTTACTGGCTTTTGGTGTATTTAGAAGATTTTGATGCACATTTATAGGCGTTCTTGCTGTATCTACTGCCTTATGGGAGGTGTCTAGACCCCATTTGGCTTTTTTAAGGTCTTTCGGGGCACTTCTAGAGGCTTTTGCGAGGTATTTACTGCGTTTTGGTGTACTTAGATGCCTTTGAAGCTCATTTAGAGGCGCACTTGATGCATCTAGGGCCTTGTGGGTGGCATTTAGACTCCCTTTAGCTTATTTAGGGCCTTTCGGGGAACATCTAGAGGCTTTTGCGAGGTATTTACTGACTTATGAAGCATTTTAGAGGCATTCCGGTTGTATCTAGGGCCTTATGGTGGTTATTTAGACTCCTTTTGGCTTATCTAAAATCTTTCGGGGCATATCCAGAGGCTTTTTGCGAGATATTTACTGGCTTTTGTTGTACTTAGAAGACTTAGAAGCATATTTAGAAGCGTTCCGGGTGTATCTGGGGCCTCATGGGGATATTTAGACTCCCTTTAGCTTATTTAAGGTCTTTCGGGGAATATCTATAGGCTTTTCCGAGGTATTTACTGGTTTTTGAAGCATATTAGAGGCCTTCTGAATGCTTCTTGGGCCTAATGGGAGATATTTAGACCACTTTGGCTAATTTAAGGTCTTTCGGGGCATATCTAGAGGCTTTTGCGAGGTATTTGCTGGCTTTTGGTGTACTTGGAAGCTTTAGAAGCACATTTAGATTCCCTCTTGGTGTATCTAGGTTCTTGGTGCTATTTGGACACTCTTTGTATTATTTAAGGTCTTTCGGGCATATCTGGATTCTTTTTGGAGGTGTTTACTGGCTTTTGGTGTACTTAGAAGCTCTTGATGCACATTTAGAGGCGTTCTTGCTGTATCTACTGCCTTATGGGAGGTGTCTAAACCCCTTTGGCTTATTAAGGTTTTTCGGGGCATATCTAGAGGCTTTTGCGAGGTATTTACTGGATTTGGTGTACTTAGAAGCTTTTGATGCACAGTTAGAGGCGTTCATGTGTTATGTACTGCCTTATGGTAGGTGCCTAGACCCCATTTGGCTTATTTAATGTCTTTCGGGGCACTTCTAGAGGCTTTTGCGAGGTATTTACTGCGTTTTGTTGTACTTAGAAGCTTTTGAAGCCCATTTAGAGGCGCTCTTGGTGCATCTAGGGCCTTGTGGGTGGTATTTAGACTCCCTTTAGCTTATTTGAGGCCTTTCGGGGAACATCCAGAGGCATTTGCGAGGTATCTACTGGCTTATGAAGCATTTTAGAGGCATTCCGGGTGTATCTACGGCCTTATGGTGGTTATTTAGACTCATTTTCGCTTATCTAAAATGTTTCGGGGCATATCTAGAGGCTTTTGCGAGGTATTTACAGGCTTATGGTGTATTTAGAAAGTTTAGAAGCATATTTAAAGGCGTTCTTGGTGTATCCAGGACCCTATGGGTGGTCTCTAGACTCCCTTTGGCTTATTTAAGGTCCTACGGGGCTTATCAAAAGCCTTTTGCGAGGTATTTACTGGCTTTTGTTGTACTTAGAAGCTTTAGAAGCATATTTAGAGGCGTTCTGGGTGTATCTGGGGCCTTATGGGAGATATTTAGGCTCGCTTTGGCTTATTTATGATCCTTCGTGGCATATCTAGAGGCTTTCAACGAGGTACTTATTGGCCTTTTGTGTACTTAGAAGCTGTAGAAGGACATTTTGAGGCGTTCTTGGTGTGTCTAGGGCATTGTGGGTGGCATTTAGACTCCCTTTAGCTTAGTTCGGGCCTTTTGGGGAACATCTAGAGGCTTTTTCGAGGTATTTACTGGCTTATGAAGCATTTTAGAGGCATTCCGGGTGTATCTAGGGCCTTATGGTGGTTATTTAGACTCCTTTTGGCTTATCTAAAATCTTTCGCGGCATATCTAGAGGCTTTTGCGAGGTATTTACTGGCTTTTATTGTACTTTGAAGCTTTAGAAGCATATTTAGAGGCGTTCGTGGTGTATCATGTACCCTAAGGGAGGTATTTAGACTCCCTTTGGCTTATTTAACGTCTTCCGGGGCATATCTAAAGGCTTTTGCGAGGTATTTACAGGCTTTTGTTGTACTTAGAAGCTTTAGAAGCATATTTAGAAGCGCTCTGGGTGTATCTGGGGCTTTATGGGAGATATTTAGGCTCGCTTTGGCTTATTTATGATCTTTCGGAGCATATCTAGAGGCTTTTAGCGAGGTACTTATTGGCCTTTTGTGGACTTAGAAGCTGTAGAAGGACATCTTGAGGCGTTCTTGGTGTATCTAGGGCCACATGGGGGGTATTTAGACTCCCTTTAGCTTATTCAAGGTCTTTCGGGGAATATCTAGAGGCTTTTGCGAGGTATTTACTGGTTTTTGAAGCATTTTAGAGGCGTTCTGGATGCTTCTGGGGCATAATGGAGGGTATTTAGCCTACTTTGGCTTATTTAAGGTCTTTTGGGGCATAACTAGAGGCCTTTGCGAGGTATTTACTGGCTTTTGGTGTACTTTGAAGCTTTAGAAGCGTATTTAGAGGCGTTCTGGCTGCATCTAGGACCTTATGGGAGGTATCTAGACTCCCTTTGGCTTATTTATGATCTTTCGGAGCATATCTAGAGGCTTTTAGCGAGGTACTTATTGGCCTTTTGTGTACTTAGAAGCTTTAGAAGCATATTTAGAGGCGTTCTGGGTGTATCTGGGGCCTTATGGGAGATATTTAGGCTCGCTTTGGCTTATTTATGATCTTTCGGAGCATATCTAGAGGCTTTTAGCGAGGTACTTATTGGCCTTTTGTGTACTTAGAAGCTGTAGAAGGACATTTTGAGGCGTTCTTGGTGTATCTTTGGCCTCATGGGGGGTATTTAAACTCCCTTTAGCTTATTTAAGGTCTTGCGGGGAATATCTAGAGGCTTTTGCGAGGTATTTACTGGTTTTTGAAGCATTTTAGAGGCGTTCTGGATGCTTCTTGGGCCTAATGGGGGGTATTTAGTCTAGTTTGGCTTATTTAAGGTCTTTCGGGGCATATCTAGAGGCTTTTGCGAAGTATTTACTGGCTTTTGGTGTACTTTGAAGCTTTAGAGGCATATTTAGAGGCGCTCGTGGTATATCTTGTACCCAATGGAAAGTATTTAGACTCCCTTTGGCTTATTTAATGTCTTTCGGGGCATATCTAAAGGCCTTTGTATGGTATTTACTGCTTTTTGGTGTACTTAGAAGGTTTAGAAGCATATTTATAGGCGTTCTTGGTGTATCGTGCCCCTATGGGGGTTTCTAGACTCCCTTTGGCTTATTTAAGGTCCTACGGGGCATATCAAAAGGCTTTTGCGAGGTATTTACTGGCTTTTGTTGCACTTAGAATCTTTAGAAGCATATTTTGAGGCTTTCTGGGTGTATCTGGGGCCTTATGGGAGATATTTAGGCTCGCTTTGTCTTATTTATGATCTTTCGGGGCATATCTAGAGACTTTTAGTGAGGTACTTATTGGCCTTTTGTGTACTTAGAAGCTGTAGAAGGACATTTTGAGGTGTTATTGGTGTATCTAGGGCCTCATGGGGGGTATTCAGACTCCCTTTAGCTTATTTAAGGTCTTTCGGGGAATATCTAGAGGCTTTGGCGAGGTATTTACTGGTTTTTGAAGCATTTTAGAGGCGTTCTGGATGCTTCTTGGGCCTAATGGGGGGTATTAAGGCTACTTTGGCTGATTTAAGGTCTTTCGGGGCATATCTAGACGCTTTTTTGAGGTATTTACTGGCTTTTGGTGTACTTGGATGCTTTAGAAGCACATTTAGAGGCCCTCTTGGTGTATCTAGGGTCTTGGTGCTCTTTGGACACTCTTTGTATTATTTAAGGTCTTTCGGGCATTTCTGGAGGCTTTTTGGCGGTATTTACTGGCTTTTGGTGTACTTAGAAGCCTTTGATGCACATTTAGAGGCGTTCTTGCTGAATCTACTGCCTTATGGGAGGTGCTAGACCCCCTTTGGCTTATTAAGGCTTTTCGGGGTATATCTAAAGGCTTTTGCGGGGTATTCACTGCATTTTGGTGTACTTAGAAGCTTTAGAAGCGTATTTAGAGGCGTTCTGGCTGCATCTAGGACCTTATGGGAGGTATTTAGACTCCCTTTGGCTTATTTAAGGTCTTTCGGTGCATATCTAGAGGCTTTTCGAGGTATTTACTGGGTTTTGGTGTACTTAGACGCCTTTGAAGCACATTTAGAGGGGTATTGGGTGTATCTTGGGCCTTATGGGGGGTATTAAATCTCCCTTTAGCTTACTTAAGTTTTTTCGGGGCATATACAGATGCTTTTGCAAGGTATTTACTGGATTTTGGTGTACTTAGAAGCTTTAGAAGCGTATTTAGTTTCGTTCTGGGTGCATCTAGGACCTTATGGAAGGCATTTAGACTCCCTTTGGCTTATTTAAGGTCTTCCGGGGCAAATCTAAAGGCTTTTGCGAGGTATTTGCTGGCTATTGTTGTATATAGAAGCTTTAGAAGCATATTTAGCGGCGTTCTGGGTGTATCTAGGGCCTTATGGGAGTAATTTAGGCTCGCTTTGGCTTATGTAAGATCTTTCGGGGTCTATCTAGACTCTTTTGCGAGGAACTTATTGGCGTTTGGTGTACTTAGAAGCTTTAGAAGCACATTTTGAGGCGTTCTTGGTTATCTAGGGCCTTATGGGACGTATTTAGACTCCCTTTAGCTTATTTAAGGCTTTCGGGGAATATCTAGAGCCTTTGCGAGGTTTTCACTGGTTTTTGAAGCATTTTAGAGGCGTTCTGGGTGTATCTTGGGGCCAATGGGGGGTATTTAGGCTACTTTTGGCTTATTTAGGGTCTTTCGGGGCATATCTAGAATCTTTTGCGAGGTATTTACTGGCTTTTAGTGTACTTAGAAGCTTTAGAAGCACATTTAGAGGCGTTCTTGGTGTATCTTGGACCCTATGGGAGGGATCTAGATTCCTTTGGCTTATTTAAGGTCTTCCGGGGCAGATCTAAAGGTTTTTGCGGGGTATTTACTGCCTATTGGTGTACTTAGAAGCCTTAGAAGCGTATTTAGAGGCGTTCTGGCTGCATCTAGGACATTATGGGAGGTATCTAGACTCCCTTTGGCTTATTTAAGATCTTTCGATGCATATATAGAGGCTTTTTCGAGATATTTACTGGCCTTTGTTGTCCTTAGAAGCTTAAAAAGAGTATTAAGAGGCGTTTTTGGTGTATCTAGGGTCTTATTGGAGCTATTTAGACTACCTCTGTCTTATTTAAGGTCTTTCGGGGCAGATCTAAAGGCTTTTGGAGGTATTTACTGGCTTTTGGTGTACTTAGAAGCTTTTGAACCCAAGTAGAGGCGCTCTTGGTGCATCTAGGGCCTTGTGGGTGGTATTTAGACTCCCTTTAGTTTATTTAAGGCCTTTCTGGGAACATCTAGAGGCTTTTGCGAGGTATTTACTGGCTAATGAAGCATTTTAGAGGCATTCCGAGTGTATCTAGGGCCTTATGGTGGTTATTTAGACTCCTTATGGCTTATCTAAAATCTTTCTGGGCATATCAAAAGGCTTTTGCGAGGTATTTACTGGCTTTTGTTGTACTTAGAAGCTTTAGAAGCATATTTAGAGGCGTTCTTGGTGTATCTGGGGCCTTATGGGAGATATTTAGGCTCGCTTTGGCTTATTTATGATCTTTCGGGGCATATCTAGAGGCTTTTAGCGAGGTACTTATTGGCCTTTTGTGTACTTAGAAGCTGTAGAAGGACATTTTAATGCGTTCTTGGTGTATCTAGGGTCTCATGGGGGTATTTAGACTCCCTTTAGCTTATTTAAGGTCTTTCGGGGAATATCTAGAGGCTTTTGCGAGTTATTTACTGGTTTTTGAAGCATTTTAGAGGGGTTCTAGATGCTTCTTGTGTCTAATGGGGGTATTTAGGCTACTTTGGCTTATTTAAGGTCTTTCAGGGAACATCTAGAGGCTTTTGCGAGGTATTTACTGGATTTTGAAGCATTTTAGAGGCGTTCTGGATGCTTCTTGGGCCTAATGGGTGGTATTGAGCCTACTTTGGCTTATTTAAGGTCTTTCGGGGCATATCTAGAGGCTTTTGCGAGGTGTTTACTGGCTTTTGGTGTACTTTGAAGCTTTAAAAGCACATTTAGAGGCGTTCGTGGTGTATCTTGTACCCTATGGGAGGTAATTAGGCCTCCTTTGGCTTATTTAATGTCTTCCGGGGCATATCTAAAGGCTTTTGTATGGTATTTACTGCTTTTTGGTGTACTTACGAGCTTTAGAAGCGTATTTAGTGGCATTCTGTGTGCATCTAGGGCCATATGGAAGGCATTTAGACTCCCTTTGGCTTATTAACGTCTTTCGGGCATATCTAAAGGCTTTTGCGAGGTATTTACTGGCTATTGTTGTATACAGAAGCTTTAGAAGCATATTTTTGAGGCGTTCTTGGTGTATCTAGGGCCTTATGGGAGGTATTTAGACTCCCTTTAGCTTATTTAAGGTCTTTCGGGGAATATCTAGAGGCTTTTGCGAGGTATTCACTGGTTTTTGAAGCAATTTGGAGGCGTTCTGGGTGTATCTTGGGCCTAATGGGGTGTATTTAGGCTACTTTTGGCCTATTTAAAGTCTTTCGGGGCAATTCTAGAATCGTTTGCGAGATATTTACTGGCTTTTGGTGTACATAGAAGCTTTAGAAGCACATATAGAGGCTTTCTTGATGTATCTTGGACCCTATGGGAGGGATCTAGATTCCTTTGGCTTATTTAATGTCTTCCGGGGCATATCCAAAGGCTTTTGTATGGTATTTACTGCCTTTTGGTGTACTTAGAAGCTTTAGAAGCGTATTTAGAGGCGTTCTGGCTGCATCTAGGGCCTTATGGGAGGTAACTAGACTCCCTTTGGCTTATTTAAGGTCTTTCGGTGCATATCTAGAGGCTTTTTCGAGGTATTTACTGGCTTTTGGTGTACTTAGAAGCTTAAAAAGAGTATTAAGAGGCGTTTTTGGTGTATCTAGGGTCTTATTGGAGCTATTTAGACTACCATTGTCTTATTTAAGGTCTTTCGGGGCAGATCTAAAGACTTCTGGAGGCATTTACTGGCTTTTGGTGTACTTAGAAGCTATTGAAGCCCATTTAGAGGCGCTCTTGGTGCATCAAGGGCCTTGTGGGTGGTATTTAGACTCCCTTTAGCTTATTTAAGGCCTTTCGGGGAACATCTAGAGGCTTTTGCGAGGTATTTACTGGCTTTTGGTGTACTTTGAAGCTTTAGAAGCATATTTAGAGGCGTTCGCGGTGTATCTTTTACCCTATGGGAGGTATTTAGACTCCCTTTGGCTTATTTAATGTCTTCCGCGGCATATCTAAAAGTTTTCGTATGGTATTTACTGCTTTTTGGTGTACTTAGAAGCTTCTGAAGCGTATTTAGAGGCGTTCTGTGTGCATCTAGGACCTTATGGGAGGTATCTAGACTCCCTTTGGCTTATTTAAGGTCTTTCGGTGCATATCTAGAGGCTTTTTCGAGGTATTTACTGGGTTTTGGTGTATTTAGAAGCTTTTGAAGCATATTTAGAGGCGTCCTGGGTGTATCTTGGGCCTTATGGGGGTATTTAGTCTACCTTTAGCTTACTTAAGTTTTTTCGGGGCATATACAGATGCTTTTGCGAGGTATTTACTGACTTCTGGTGTACTTAGAAGCTTTAGAAGCGTATTTAGTGGCGTTCTGGGTGCATCTAGGACCTTATGGAGGGCATTTAGACTCCCTTTGACTTATTTAAGGTCTTCCGGGGCAAATCTAAAGGCTTTTGCGAGGTGTTTACTGGCTATTGTTGTATATAGAAGCTTTAGAAGCATATTTAGCGGCGTTCTGGGTGTATCTAGGGCCTTATGGGAGGTATTTGGGCTCGCTTTGGCTTATGTAAGATCTTTCGGGGTCTATCTAGAGGCTTTTGCGAGGAACTTATTGGCTTTTGGTGTACTTAGAACCTTTAGAAGCACATCTTGAGGCGTTCTTGGTTATCTAGGGTCTTATGGGAGGTATTTAGACTCCCTTTAGCTTATTTAAGGTCTTTCGGGGAATATCTAGAGCCTTTGCGAAGTATTCACTGGTTTTTGAAGCATTTTAGAGGCGTTTTTGGTGTATCTTGGGCCTAATGGGGGGTATTTAGGCTACTTTTGGCTTATTTAAGGTCTTTCGGGGCATATCTAGAAACTTTTGCGAGGTATTTACTGGCTTTTAGTGTACTTAGAAGCTTTAGAAGCACATTTAGAGGCGTTCTTGGTGTATCTTGGACCCTATGGGAGGGATCTAGATTCCTTTGGCTTATTTAAGGTCTTCCGGGGCATATCTAAAGGCTGTTGCGGGGTATTTACTGCCTTTTGGTGTACTTAGAAGCTTTAGAAGCGTATTTAGAGGCGTTCTGGCTGCATCTAGGACCTTATGGGAGGTATCTAGACTCCCTTTGGCTTATTTAAGGTCTTTCGGTGCATATCTAGAGGCTTTTTCGAGGTATTTACTGGCTTTTGTTGTACTTAGAAGCTTAGAAAGAGTATTAAGATGCGTTTTTTGTGAATCTAGGGTCTTATTGGAGCTACTTAGACTACTCTTTCTCTTAGTTAATGTCTTTCGGGGCAGATCTAAAGGCTTTTGGAGGTATTTACTGGCTTTTGGTGTACTTAGAAGCTTTTGAAGCCCATTTAGAGGCGCCTTTGGTGCATCTAGGGCCTTGTGGGTGGTATTTAGACTCCCTTTAGCTTATTTAAGGCCTTTCGGGGAACATCTAGAGGCTTTTGCGAGGTATTTACTGGCTTATGAAGCATTTTAGAGGCATTCCGGGTATATCTAGGGCCTTGTGGTGGTTAGTTACTCTCCTTTTGGCTTATCTAAAATATTTCGGGGCATATCTAGTGGCTTTTGCGAGGTATTTACAGGCTTTTGGTGTACTTAGAAGGTTTAGAAGCATATTTAGAGGCGTTCTTGGTGTATCGTGGACCATATGGGAGGTTTCGAGGCTCCCTTTAGCTTATTTAAGGTCCTACGGGTCATAGCTATAGGCTTTTGCGAGGTATTTACTGGCTTTTGTTGTACTTAGAGGCTTTAGAAGCATACTTAAAGGCGTTCTTGCTGTATCTTGCGGCATACCCGCATGTCTGATTTCAATTGGTTGGTGTTTACTTTTGATTTGGGTGCTAATTGGAGCTATGAGATCTCTTATCCTCAGGTGAATGGTTGTAGGAAATGGATTTGTTGTTTGTTGGCTGCTCAGTTTTCTCAATAATACACTGGTTCGTTGCAAAAATGATTTAATTTAATTCTCACTAAGTTCGTTGATTCAGACTGATTTGTAGCGGTGACCACCTGTTACTAAACTTCCTAACAGAATTCTCTTACTTCTTTATACGGCGAATACTTTGCTATTATAAAGTTCTTCTGCTGCCTCTCTTACGCTGGTTGCGTTATTCTTGACTTCCCCTACATTTCGGACTTAGAAATCTTTGCTACTTCTTCTTCACGCGCACTAACACATCTTTCCCCTCGTAGTATGACTGTTGAAGTGATTTTTTTCTTACTCTGGTTGCGTTATTCTTGACTTCCCTACATTTCGGACTTAGAAATCTTTGCTACTTCTTCTTCAGGCGCACTAACACATCCTTCCCCTCGTAGTAAGACTGTTGAAGTGCTTTACATTTCGGACTTAGAAATCTTTCCTACTTCTTCTTCACGCGCACTAACACATCTTTCCCCTCGTAGTATGACTGTAGAAGTGATTTTTCGTCTACTCTGCGATTCAGTTCGTACTTTATTCTGATCCCCACCCTAACTCTTATCACATGACCAAAATAACTCATCCTTCTCCCCATTTCTCAAATCTCACATTATTATTGGTTTCTCATTTTATTTCGATTTTTCTTTATTGGTAGCAAAACTCATCGAACTCATTGACGTTACATCCCACCGTGAGTTGGGTCACGCCTACCCTGGGCTCTTTGTAACGGTATACATCGTTATCACCTCAGCAAAGTAAATCCTTTTAGGTCTTACGCTTGACCGCATCTAGAAAACCTTATTGTTCCTACACATTCTTGGTTATAGTTCTCAGACATTGAACCTTTCCTTAAACAAAGAGGCTAACGGTCACCTCTTCCTGTCACCCGACTTGTGTTCAGATTTTAGAGAAATATTTTCTCTCCCTTACATGGAATCTAGCATGTTAGTTGTCTTAAATTATATTCTTCCCATCTTATTCTTAATTAAACCGCTATTTTAATCATTACTCTAATTTCATTCTAATTTCATATTAATATAACAATATTTTATATTAGTTTAGCAAAGCATTTTCATTAATTTATCTTCTGTTTTAATTCTCGTGATTTCAATTAATTCGCCACCTCCTAATCGCTGTCTGATACTGCGGTTACATAATGCCCGTTTGACAAAAATGAAATACACATTATTTAAATTTTGTCAAGCCCCCGTCATGACATTTCCTCCTTATATATCTTATAATTTCTCATTCCCTACTCGAAACATTTTTCGGTGGTCACCGTTACCTCATCTTTATCAGTGTGTTACTTTATACACATAGAATGGTCAATATGGTGCATCATATACATAGAATTATAGATATGATACATTACGTACATAGACAAGTACACTGTCGTATATGTGGTTATTACCCTATATACAAATAACATTCGTGATACCTCAACTATATATACACTTCACTGAATTATCCTTGTCTCACTTGACATCAACTTGATTTTACCTTATTACATTCCTTAAGTACTACATTAATGTTACTATATTACAGTTTACAATTTTACATTTTACATTCAATGATTTTTTTTATATTATTATATTAACTTATTGGGACGTTTCTTTATCTTTCAGTCCTTCACCGTAAGAACATTCGTCCTCACATTATTATAGTTTGCGTAATGATGTCCAAATATGGTTACCTCTACCTGCACTCAGTTGTCTACCTGTAATCAGGTGTTTCGTTTACCTGATAGTAAACATTAGCAGTTCATTGTCCTGTCTTTCCACTTCACTTTTCACTCTAAACTTTCTTTCACTTTGTCACGCCTAAGTCTGTGACCTTTACAATAACAATATAGCCTTTTGGCACATGAATACATCAGTACTTATACTATATTTACATTTCACATATTATTTTTAAAGATCTTTCTAACATGTTCATTAGCTGTGGTTATTCTTATTACATTATCATTTTGTTTGTGCACAGGAATTTTGGAACTTGCAACTCCCACGCAGTGTTTGAATTTCAAACGAAAACGTTACCCGTACTAATTATATAACTTTTACTTGGTATTCTTTACATCTTCGTATATAATTTCAATCACATTCACACCGGTGATTCTTGGGTCTGCTCTGTCCTGTTTACAACGTTTTTTGACGATATGGCCTTATTAGGGAGATGTTATATCTGCCTATCGGTTTACCATTTCTTGGGTGTATTAGAGCATACGCTCTGTCACCAAATATTTTCTCAATCCGGTATGGGCCTTTCCATAGCATATATAGCTTTTTAGTCTTCTTTCCTAACAAATCTGACTTGTCGAACGATTTCACTAGAACTAAGTCGCCGACCTTTGGTTCCCAATTCTTCTTATACCGCAGTTTCTTTGCGTTTCTTTTCTCTACTTTTTCCATTATTCTTTTAACAGCATTCTGGATCCGTTCTCGATCTGTCTCGGTCGCCACTTGTATACTTTCCGGAACACCCTCTATTAGTGGTTCCGGTGTTAAATTCCTATGCAATTGGATAGGAGCATATCCTGTGGTTAGATTGACTGAATTATTGAATATAAACTCAATATAGTTGATGTGGTCTGGCCAGGTAGTCTTTTTCAATGAACAAAGGACTCGGAGATGAACACCTATGTCTTTCATTACGCGCTCGCTTGGATTAGAGCATGGATGGTACGACGTTGTATTATAGATGCAACATACTCAAAAATCACTATAGGTCCCAGTGTGTTTCGAAAATACATTTCTATGTTTACATAAAATGTTATAAAAATCTCTTTTTGGTGGTCGTTAAGTAGGTTCGAGTTTGCTACTGTTTCTCTTATTCTATAGGTCATGTTTACGTTATTTTCGACTACCTGGAAATCATCTGGTAGGGTAATTATCTCCTGTTCACCTGCTTCTGCCTGCCCAAGTCCGTATGACGTCATCTGTCAACCCTACTTCTGCCGCTACGTACACTTCCTTATCATAGTTTCCCATCTCTTCAACTTCTAATGGATTCATCTTAACTATCTCCGTCCCTCCTATTCGTATAAATTCTACAAAAAATGTTTCTCCATCTATTTCTTTTTCTTCATCTGTCAATCTTATCTCATTTTCTGCTTCCCTTGAGCTAAACGGAACTTTAACTATGACGTCTTTAATTTTGATTTCCAAGGCTTCCATTTGATAATTCAACTTAGCTTGAAGCGCATACAACACGTCATTACCCATAATAATGTCTACAGATAGCCTATTAATAACAAAACATACAAATTTTATTGTATCCTCCCCAATGGTGACTTTCAAAAGCATTTGTGTATTAATCTTTTGTTTGGCGCGACCTACCGCCAGAGTACAATATGCACTTTTCACGGGCAATGTTTGCAATTTCATTCCATTGTTTTTTAAGTGATAAAAGAATGCTTGACTTATAGCTGAAACTGAGGATCCTGAATCTATGGTAATGTGCCATTTTTCTTTGTTTATTATTGCAGCAATACGTGGAGCATCTCTCACTTCTTGCAATTCTGTTAAGTGATTGTTTATTTGAGTACCGTTTACTATTTCTGTTTCTGTTTTATTCTGTACCACCCTACTCAGAGCTGTGTCCCTGTTCAAATTAAAAACTAGCGTGTTCATCCGGGTCCGATGCGGGACATCTTCTATCGCACCCTGGAGTCGTTTCCCGTCCGCTGTGTCGTATCTGGCCTTTCATCTACCTCGGGCGCCGCGTCCCTCGGTGTGGGTGGAGGAGAACGCACCCATTCTCTTGAGAGAAGTTGATTCCTCTGTCTTACTTCAGGTCTGTCTGTATTGTTCTCTCTACCAGCGTCATGTGGTTGATACTGTCTATTAGCTTCTGGTAGTCGGAACGTGGGTCTTGCATTCCCTCTTCGAAGAAATGGGGGGTGACCCCTATTTCCATTCCTAGTTACATGTACATATCTTATAGGGAAATTATATGAATTTGAATTTGGTGGTCCCTGTCTCCCTCTATTGTTGTTAGGGAATTCCCTCGGGACGTGGGCATCGTATCTTTGACGAGTAGCCATATGGTTTGTGTTAAAATTTCGGGGATTGTGTGCCCTTTCCCCGTAATGATTATTATTATTCCACGGTCTGTGTGGATTTCTCACTGGCATTCGATTCTCATGTCTATTTTGTGAATTTTGCGTCCCAACGCTTTGTAAAGCTGTTAATAATGTAATTGCCTCTCTCAATGTCTGAGGTCTTGCTACCACCATGTGATTTCTAATGTTCTCAGGAAGGTGGGGCGTGAGAAGAGAAATCAGTTCGGCTTCCTGTAATGGAGGTTGTAGATATTTACTTATTTGCGAATATCTCAGGAAATAATCAGTAATAGACTCTCCATTATTACCTTGGTATCGGCCATTTGTTATCTGATTCCTTACTTGGTATTGGACATTGGCGTTCCAATACTTTTCTAGGAAAGCTGTTTTGAACAACTCGTAGCTGCATCCTTCTCCCACAGTTACTCGTAGCCAATTATGTTCGGCAGATTCTAACGCCCTTTGAACTATTATCATCTTATATTGCTCGGGTACACCTCTGATGACAAAATACTTTTCTAAGTCGGCCAAAAATTGTACTGCGTTGTCATTGCGACAATTAAATTTCGGGAGGGGCAATTCGCTTAGAAAATTCATGTGCACTGGTGGATACATATTTATGTTTTGCATATTTACTTCGCTATTATTGCTTTTTGAGGAGAGACAGAAGGGGCGCTAACCTGTTCGTTCTGCCTCTCTCCATTGTGTGTATGTATAGAACAATTGGAACTCTCAGGTACCTGCCCTTGCTGTCCCAGCTGTAAGCCAGTTACAGTATCTCTGATTTGAGATATCTCGCTTACTGTTTCCCTCAACATTTGTGTATTTTCTGATTGAATATTTGTTACACGTGCTACCTTTTCTTTTAACTTCTCCATGTCAGCTGCTATACTATTGTTTACAGTGTCAAACCGGTCATTTATCTCTTGTACAAAAGTTACCTGTGTCGTGGTCAGTTCATCTAATCTTATTCTCTCCTTATTAATTTCCTCCCCTATTCTATTTTCTACTCCTGCAACGAGAGATTTGGTAGCTTCTAGGTCACTTCTTATAGTACCTACTTCTCGCTGCAGGGCCTCTCTTACAGACTGGATTTCCCCTGTTATTCCTTGAATTCTGACAGTGATTCTAGTTTCTGTTTCTTTCCCTTGGCTTGTAATTTGACTTACTAATTTAGCTTCTAGTGTTTGGTTCTGTCCTACTAATTTAGCTTCTAGTGTTTGGTTCTGTTCTATTAATTTAGCTTCTAGTGATTGGTTCTGTTCTACTAATTTAGATTCTAGTGATTGACTCTGAATAGTCATTTGCGCCATGAGTTTCTGGAGCATCTCTTGTAGATTTTCCATTGCCCCAGGATTGTCACTTCTCCTTTTTACATTTAAGCTACTTACACCATTTACACCCTCATCTACTGATCCTATAACACTGCTTTCCATTGTCTCTTCATTAACAACTTCTAACTCTTTCTCTGTCTCCATAACTATTTGTTCCCCAGAATTTTCCATTTTAAATTTATTCTGTACGATCTTCTTATTTCTCAAAAGCATTGAACTTCCCCTTTAAATTTTCTAATTTCCCTTCCAGAATACTTATTACTAAGACATTACATAGATATTGATCTCAATGAATGATATTACATTTACAAGAAATATAAATTGAGTATGTGTAACTCACAGTTCTGTTGTACGGCTGTGGTGTTTATGTGATGTCTTTACCAATTTTTGTCGTGCTGCTCGTCGTCTAGTAGGCTCAGTTGATGTCGAAAGAACTTGAACTTCTCTCTTGGTTGAAGGAAAATTTTACTTGTTAGTTGTTTTTGCCGTCTTCTTCGTAGTATCTGCTGTCCTCATCGTAGTTGTCGTCGTGGGTCTTCTCACTTCTCCTCGTAGTCGTCCTTCGTCGTCGTTCTTCTCACTTCTCCTCGTCGTTGTCGTCGTTACATTTCACCCATTTCCTACAATTCGAAGCCCCAACGTGTCGGCGCCATTATGCGGCATACCCGCATGTCAGATTTCAATTGGTTGGTGTTTACTTTTGATTTGGGTTCTAATTGGAGCTATGAGACCTCTTTTCCTCAGGTGAATGGTTGTAGGAAATGGATTTGTTGTTTGTTGGCTGCTCAGTTGTCTCAATAATACAGTGGTTCGTTGCAAAAATGATTTAATTTAATTCTCACTAAGTTCGTTGATTCAGATTGATTTGTAGCGGTGACCACCTGTTACTAAACTTCCTAACAGAATTCTCTTACTTCTTTATACGGCGAATACTTTGCTATTATAAAATTCTTCTGCTGCCTCTCTTACGCTGGTTGCGTTATTCTTGACTTGCCCTACATTTCGGACTTAGAAATCTTTACTACTTCTTCTTCACGCGCACTAACACATCTTTCCCCTCGTAGTATGACTGTTGAAGTGATTTTTTTCTTAGGCTGGTTGCGTTATTCTTGACTTCCCTACATTTCGGACTTAGAAATCTTTGCTACTTCTTCTTCAGGCGCACTAACACATCCTTCCCCTCGTAGTATGACTGCTGAAGTGCTTTACATTTCGGACTTAGAAATCTTTCCTACTTCTTCTTCACGCGCACTAACACATCTTTCCCCTCGTAGTATGACTGTAGAAGTGATTTTTCGTCTACTCTGCGATTCAGTTCGTACTTTATTCTGATCCCCACCCTAACTCTTATCACATGACCAAAATAACTCATCCTTCTCCCCATTTCTCAAATCTCACATTATTATTGGTTTGTCATTTTATTTCGATTTTTCTTTATTGGTTAGCAAAACTCATCGAACTCATTGACGTTACATCCCACCGTGAGTTGGGTAACGCCTACCCTGGGCTCTTTGTAACGGTATACTTCGTTATCACCTCAGCAAAGAAAATCCTTTTAGGTCTTACGCTTGACCGCATCTAGAAAACCTTATTGTTCCTACACATTCTTGGTTATAGTTCTCAGACATTGAACCTTTCCTTAAACAAAGAGGCTAACGGTCATCTCTTCCTGTCTCCCCGACTTGTGTTCAGATTTTACAAAAATATTTTCACTCCCTTACATGGATTCTAGCATGTTAGTTGTCTTAAATTATATTCTTCCCATCTTTTCTTAATTAAACCGCTATTTTAATAATTACTCTAATTTCATTCTAATTTCATATTAATATAACAATATTTATATTAGTTTAGCAAAGCATTTTCATTAATTTATCTTCTTTTTTAATTCTCGTGATTTCAATTAATTCGCCACCTCCTAATCGCTGTCTGATACTGCGGTTACAATCTACTGCATTATGGGAGGTGTCTAAACCCCCTTTGGCTTATTAAGGTCTTTCGGGGCATATCTAGAGGCTTTTGCGAGGTATTTGCCGGATTTTAATGTACTTAGAAGCTTTTGATGCAAAGTTAGAGGCGTTCATGTGGTATGTACTGCCTTATGGTAGGTGTCTAGACCCCATTTGGCTTATTTAAGGTCTTTCGGGGCACTTCTAGAGGCTTTTGCGAGGTATTTACTGCGTTTTGGTGTACTTAGAAGCTTTTGAAGCCCATTTAGAGGCGCTCTTGGTGCATCTAGGGACTTGTGGGTGGCATTTAGACTCCCTTTAGCCTATTTAGGGCCTTTCGGGGAACATCTAGAGGCTTTTGCGAGGTATTTACTGGCTTATGAAGCATTTTAGAGGCATTCCGGGTGTATCTAGGGCCTTATGGTGGTTATTTGGACTCCTTTTGGCTTATCTAAAATCTTTCGGGGCATATCTAAGGACTTTTGCGAGGTATTTACTGGCTTTTGGTGCACTTTGAAGCTTTAGAAGCATATTTACAGGCGTTCGTGGTGTATCTTGTACCCTATGGGAGGTATATAGACTACCTTTGGTTATTTAATGTCTTCCGGGGCATATCTAAAGGTTTTTGTATGATATTTACTGCTTGTTGGTGTCCTTAGAAGGTTTAGAAGCATATTTACAGGCGTTCTTGGTGTATCGTGGACCGTATGGGAGGTTTCTAAACTCCCTTTGGCTTATTTAAGGTCCTACGGGGCATATCAAAAGGCTTTTGCGAGGTATTTACTGGCTTTTGTTGTACTTAGAAGCTTTAGAAGCATATTTAGAGGCGTTCCGGGTGTATCTGGGGCCTTATGGGAGATATTTAAGTTCGCTTTGGCTTATTTATGATCTTTCGGGGCATATCTAGAGACTTTTAGCGAGGTTCTTATTGGCCTTTTGTGTACATAGAAGCTGTAGAAGGACATTTTGGGGCGTTCTTGGTTATCTAGGGCTTTATGGGAAGTATTTAGGCTCCCTTTAGCTTATTTAAGGTCTTTCGGGGAATATCTAGAGGATTTTGCAAGGTATTCACTGGTTTTTGAAGCATTTTAGAGGCGTTCTGGATGCTTCTTGGGCCTAATGGGGGGTATTTAGGCTACTTTGGCTTATTTAAGGTCTTTGGGGGCATATCTAGAGGCTTTTGCGAGGTATTTACTGGCTTTTGGTGTACTTGGAAGCTTTAGAAGCACATTTAGAGGCGTTCTAGTGTACCTAGGGTCTTGGTGCTATTTGGACACTCTTTGTATTATTTAAGGTCTTTCGGGCATATCTGGAGGCTTTTGGAGGTATTTACTGGCTTTTGGTGTACTTAGAAGCTTTTGATGCACATTTTGAGGCGTTCTTGCTGTATCTACTGCCTTATGGGAGGTGCTAGACCCCCTTTGGCTTATTAAGGTCTTTCGGGGCATATCTAAAGGATTTTGCGGGGTATTTACTGCATTTTGGTGTACTTAGAAGCTTTAGAAGCGTATTTAGAGGCGCTCTGGCTGCATCTAGGACCTTATGGGAGGTATCTAGACTCTCTTTGGCTTACTTAAGGTCTTTCGGTGCATATCTGGAGGCTTTTGCGAGGTATTTGCTGGCTTTTGTTGTACTTAGAAGCTTAAAAAGAGTATTAAGAGGCATTTTTGGTGTATCTAGGGTCTTATTGGAGCTATTTAGACTACCTTTGTCTTATTTAAGGTCTTTCGGGGAACATCTAGAGGCTTTTGCGAGGTATTTACTGGCTTATGAAGCATTTTAGAGGCATTCCGGGTGTATCTAGGGCCCTATGGTGGTTATTTAGACTCCTTTTGGCTTATCTAAAATCTTTCGGGGCATATCTAGAATCTCTTGCGAGGTATTTACTGGCTTTTAGTGTACTTAGAAGCTTTAGAAGCACGTTTAGAGGCGTTCTTGGTGTATCTTGGACCCTATGGGAGGGATCTAGACTTTTTTGGCTTATTAAGGTCTTTCGGGGCATAGCTAGAGGCTTTTGCGAGGTATTTACCGGATTTTGGTGTACTTAGAAGCTTTTGATGCACAGTTAGAAGCTTTCATGTGGTATGTACTGCCTAATGGTAGGTGTCAAGACCCCATTTGGCTTATTTAAGGTCTTTCGGTGCATATCTAGAGGCTTTTTCGAGGTATTTACTGGCTTTTGTTGTACTTAGAAGCTTACAAAGAGTATTAAGAGGCGTTTTGGTGTATCTAGGGTCTTATTGGAGCTATTTAGACTACCTTTGTCTAATTTAAGGTCTTTCGGGGCAGATCTGAAGGCTTTTGGAGGTATTTGCTGGCTTTTGGTGTACTTAGAAGCTTTTGAAGCCCATTTAGAGGCGCTCGTGGTGCATCTAGGGCCTTGTGGGTGGTATTTGGACTCCCTTTAGCTTATTTAAGGCCTTTCAGGGTTTATCTAGAGGCTTTTGCAAGGAACATATTGGCTTTTGGTGTACTTAGAAGCTTTAGAAGCACATTTTGAGGTGTTCTTGGTTATCTAGGGCCTTATGGGAGGTATTTAGACTCCCTTTAGCTTATTTAAGGTCTTTCAAAGAATATCTAGAGGCTTTTGCGAGGTATTCACTGGCTTTTGTAGCATTTTAGGGGCGTTCTGGGTGTATCTTGGGCCTAATGGTGGGTATTTAGGCTACTTTTGGCTTATTTAGGGTCTTACGGGGCATGTCTAGAATCTTTTCCGAGGTATTTACTGGCTTTTAGTGTACTTAGAAGCTTTAGAAGTACATTTAGAGGCGTTCTTGGTGTATCTTGGACCCTATGGGAGGGATCTAGATACCTTTGGCTTATTTAAGGTCTTCCGGGGCATATCTAAAGGATGTTGCGGGGTATTTACTGCCTTTTGGTGTACTTAGAAGCTTTAGAAGCGTATTTAGAGGCGTTCTGGCTGCATCTAGGACCTTATGGGAGGTATATAGACTCCCTTTGGCTTTTTTAATGTCTTCCGGGGCATATCTAAAGATTTTTGTATGGTATTTACTGCTTTTTGTCGTACTTAGGTTTAGAAGCATATTTACAGGCGTTCTTGGTGTATCGTGGACCCTATGGGAGGTTTCTAAACTCCCTTTGGCTTATTTAAGGTCCTACGGGGCATATCAAAAGGCTTTTGCGAGGTATTTACTGGCTTTTGTTGTACTTAGAAGCTTTAGAAGCATATTTAGAGGCGTTCCGGGTGTATCTGGGGCCTTATGGGAGATATTTGAGTTCGCTTTGGCTTATTTATGATCTTTCGGGGCATATCTAGAGACTTTTAGCGAGGTTCTTATTGGCCTTTTGTGTACTTAGAAGCTGTAGAAGGACATTTTGAGGAGTTCTTGGTTATCTAGGGCCTTATGGGAAGTGTTAGGCTCCCTTTAGCTTATTTAAGGTCTGTCGGGGAATATCTTGAGGATTTTGCGAGGTATTCACTGGTTTTTGAAGCATTTTAGAGGCGTTCTGGATGCTTCTTGGGCCTAACGGGTGGTATTTAGGCTACTTTGGCTTATTTAAGGTCTTTCGGGGCATATCTAGAGGCTTTTGCGAGGTATTTTTCCTGGCTTTTGGTGTACTTGGAAGTTTTAGAAGCACATTTAGAGGCGTTTATGGTGTACGTAGGGTCTTGGTGCTATTTGGACACCCTTTGTATTATTTAAGGTCTTTCGGGCATATCTGGAGGCTTTTGCGAGGTATTTTTCCTGGCTTTTGGTGTACTTAGAAGCTTTTGATGCACATTTAGAGGCGTTCTTGCTGTATCTACTGCCTTAGGGAAGGTGCTAGACCCCCTTGGCTTATTACGGTCTTTCGGGGCATATCTAAAGGCTTTTACGGGGTATTTACTGCCTTTTGGTGTACTTAGAAGCTTTAGAAGCGTATTTAGAGGCGTTCTGGCTGCATCTAGGACCTTATGGGAGGTATCTAGACTCCCTTTGGCTTATTTAAGGTCTTTCGGTGCATATCTAGAGGCTTTTTCGAGGTATTTACTGGCTTTTGTTGTACTTAGAAGCTTAAAAAGAGTATTAAGAGGCGTTTTTGGTGTATCTAGGGTCTTATTGGAGCTATTTAGACTACGTTTGTCTTATTTAAGGTCTTTCGGGGCACTTTTAAAGGCTTTTGGAGGTATTTACTGGCTTTTGGTGTACTTAGAAGCTTTTGAAGCCCATTTAGAGGCGCTCGTGGTGCATCTAGGGCCTTGTGGGTGGTATTTGGACTCCCCTTAGCTTATTTAAGGCCTTTCGGGGAACATCTAGAGGCTTTTGCGAGGTATTTACTGGCTTATCAAGCATTTTAGAGGCATTCCGGGTGTATCTAGGGCCTTATTTGGTTATTTAGGCTCCTTTTGGCTTATCTAAAATCCTTCGGGGCATATCTAGAATCTTTTGCGAGGTATTTACTGGCTTTTGGTGCACGTAGAAGGCTTTGATGCACATTTAGAGGCGTTCTTGCTGTATCTACTGCCTTATGGGAGGTATTTAGACTCCCTTTGGCTTATTAAGGTCTTTCGGGGCATATCTAGAGGCTTTTGCGAAGTATTTACCGGATTTTGGTGTACTTAGAAGCTTCTGATGCACAGTTAGAGGCGTTCATGTGGTATGTACTGCCTTATGGTAGGTGTCTAGACCCCATTTGGCTTATTTAAGGTCTTTCGGGGCACTTTTAGAGGCTTTTGCGAGGTATTTGCTGCGTTTTGGTGTCCTTAGAAGCCTTTGAAGCCCATTTTAGAGGCGCTCTTGGTGCATCTAGGGCCTTGTGTGTTGCATTTAGACTCCCTTTAGCTTATTTAGGGCCTTTTGGGGAACATCTAGAGGCTTTTTCGAGGTTTTACTGGGTTTTGGTGTACTTAGAAGCTTTTGAAGCATCTTTAGAGGCGTCCTGGGTGTATCTTGGGCCTTATGGGGGGTATTAAGTCTGCCTTTAGCTTACTTAAGTTTTTTCGGGGCATATACAGATGCTTTTGCGAGGTATTTACTGGTTTTGGAAGCATTTTAGAGGCATTCTGGGTGCATCTTGGGCCTAAAGGGGGGTATTTAGGCTACTTTTGGCTTATTTAAGGTCTTACGGTGCATATCTAGAATTTTTGCGAGGTATTTACTGGCTTTTAGTGTACTTAAAAGCTTTAGAAGCACATTTAGAGTTGTTCTTGGTGTATCTTGGACCCTATGGGAGGGATCTAGATTCCTTTGGCTTATTTAAGGTCTTCCGGGGCATATCTAAAGGATGTTGCGGGGTATTTACTGCCTTTTGGTGTACTTAGAAGCTTTAGAAGCGTATTTAGAGGCGTTCTGGCTGCATCTAGGACCTTATGGGAGGTATTTAGATTCCTATGGCTTATTTAAGGTCTTTCGGTGCATATCTAGAGGCTTATTCGAGGTATTTGCTGGCTTTTGTTGTACTTAGAAGCTTAAAAAGAGTATTAAGAGGAGTTTTTTGTGTATCTAGGGTCTTATTGGAGCTATTTAGACTACTCTTTGTCTTATTTAAGGTCTTTCTGGGCAGATCCAAAGGCTTTTGGAGGTATTTACTGGCTTTTGGTGTACTTAGAAACTTTTGAAACCCATTTAGAGGCGCTCTTGGTGCATCTAGGGCCTTGTGGGTGGTATTTAGACTCCCTTTAGCATATATAAGGCCTTTCGGGGAACATCTAGAGGCTTTTGCGAGGTATTTACTGGCTTATGAAGCATTTTAGAGGCATTCCGGGTGTATCTAGGGCCTTATGGTGGTTATTTACACTCCTTTTGGCTTATCTAAAATCTTTCGGGGCATATCTAGAGGCTTTTGCGAGGTATTTACAGGCTTTTGGTGTACTTAGAAGGTTTAGAAGCATATTTAGAGGCGTTCTTGGCGTATCGTGGACCATACGGGAGGTTTCGAGACTCCCTTTAGCTTATTTAAGGTCCTACGGGGCATATCAATAGGCTTTTGCGAGGTATTTACTGGCTTTTGTTGTACTTAGAGGCCTTAGAGGCATATTTAGAGGCGTTCTTGCTGGATCTACTGCCTTATGGGAGGTGTCTAAACCCCCTTTGGCTTATTAAGGTCTTTCGGGGCATATCTAGAGGCTTTTGCGAGGTATTTACCGGATTTGGTGTACTTAGAAGCTTTTGATGCACAGTTAGAGGTGTTCATGTGGTATGTACTGCCTTATGGTAGGTGTCTAGACGCCATTTGGCTTATTTAAGGTCTTTCGGGGCACTTCTAGAGGCTTTTGCGAGTTATTTACTGCGTTTTGGTGTACTTAGAAGCTTATGAAGCCCATTTAGAGGCGTTCTTGGTTCATCTAGGGCCTTGTGGGTGGCATTTAGACTACCTTTCGCTTATTTAGGTCCTTTCGGGGAACATCTAGAGGCTTTTGCGAGGTATTTACTGGCTTATGAAGTATTTTAGAGGCATTCCGGGTGTATCTAGGGCCTTATGGTGGTTATTTAGACTCCTTTTGGCTTATGTAAAATTTTTCGGGGCATATCTAGAGACTTTTGCGAGGTATTTACTGGCTTTTGTTGCACTTTGAAGCTTTAGAAGCATATTTAGAGGCGTTCGTGGTGTATCTTGTACCCTATGGGAGGTATTAGCCTCCCTTGGCTTATTTAATGTCTTCCGGGGCATATCTAAAGGTTTTTGTATGGTATTTAGTGCTTTTTGGTGTACTTAGAAGGTTTAGAAGCATATTTATAGGCGTTCTTGGTGTATCGTGGACCCTATGGGAGGTTTCTAAACTCCCTTTGGCTTATTTAAGGTCCTACGGGGCATATCAAAAGGCTTTTGCGTGGTATTTACTGGCTTTTGTTGTATTTAGAAGCTTTAGAAGCATATTTAGAGGCGTTCCTGGTGTATCTGGGGCCTTATGGGAAATATTTAGGCTCGCTTTGGCTTATTTATTATCTTTCGGGGCATATCTAGAGACTTTTAGCGAGGTTCTTATTGGCCTTTTGTGTACTTAGAAGCTGTAGAAGGACATTTTGAGGAGTTCTTGGTTATCTAGGGCCTTATGGGAAGTATTAGGCTCCCTTTAGCTTATTTAAGGTCTTTCGGGGAATATCTCGAGGATTTTGCGAGGTATTCACTGGTTTTTGAAGCATTTTAGAGGCGTTCTGGATGCTTCTTGGGCCTAATGGGTGGTATTTAGGCTACTTTGGCTTATTTAAGGTCTTTCGGGGCATATCTAGAGGCTTTTGCGAGGTATTTTTCCTGGCTTTTGGTGTACTTGGAAGTTCTAGAAGCACATTTAGAGGCGTTTATGGTGTACCTAGGGTCTTGGTGCTATTTGGACACCCTTTGTATTATTTAAGGTATTTCGGGCATATCTGGAGGCTTTTGCGAGGTATTTTTCCTGGCTTTTGGTGTACTTAGAAGCTTTTGATGCACATTTAGAGGCGTTCATGCTGTATCTACTGCCTTATGGGGGGTGCTAGACCCCCTTTGGCTTATTAAGGTCTTTCGGGGCATATCTAAAGGCTTTTGCGGGGTATTTACTGCCTTTTGGTGTACTTAGAAGCTTTAGAAGCGTATTTAGAGGCGTTCTGGCTGCATCTAGGACCTTATGGGAGGTATCTAGACTCCCTTTGGCTTATTTAAGGTCTTTCGGTGCATATCTAGAGGCTTTTTCGAGGTAGTTACTGGCTTTTGTTGTACTTAGAAGCTTACAAAGAGTATTAAGAGGCGTTTTGGTGTATCTAGGGTCTTATTGGAGCTATTTAGACTACCTTTGTCTTATTTAAGGTCTTTCGGGGCAGATCTGAAGGCTTCTGGAGGTATTTGCTGGCTTTTGGTGTACTTAGAAGCTTTTGAAGCCCATTTAGAGGCGCTCGTGGTGCATCTAGGGCCTTGTGGGTGGTATTTGGACTCCCTTTAGCTTATTTAAGGCCTTTCGGGGATTATCTAGAGGCTTTTGCGAGGTATTTACTGGCTTATGAAGCATTTTAGAGGCATTCCGGGTGTATCTAGGGCCTTATGGTGGTTATTTAGACTCCTTTTGGCTTATCTAAAATCTTTCGGGGCATATCTAGAATCTTTTTCGAGGTATTTACTGGCTTTTAGTCTACTTAGAAGCTTTAGAAGCACATTTAGAGGCGTTCCTGGTGTATCTTGGACCCTATGGGAGGGATCTAGATTCCTTTGGCTTATTTAAGGTCTTCCGCGGCATATCTAAAGGCTTTTGCGTGGTATTTACTGCCTATTGGTGTACTTAGAAGCTTTAGAAGTGTATTTAGAGGCGCTCTTGATGTATCTAGGGTCTTGGTGCTATTTGGACACCCTTTGTATTATTTAAGGTTTTTCGGGCATATCTGGAGTATTTTTGGGGGTATTTACTGGCTTTTGGTGCACTTAGAAGCTTTTGATGCACATTTTGAGGCGTTCTTGCTGTATCTACTGCCTTATGGGAGGTGTCTATACCCCCTTTGGCTTATTTAAGGTTTTCGGGACACTTTTAGAGGTTTTTCCGAGGTATTTGCTGCGTTTTGGTGTCCTTAGAAGCTTTTGAAGCCCATTTAGAGGCGCTCTTGGTGCATCTAGGGCCTTGTGTGTTGCATTTAGACTCCCTTTAGCTTATTTAGGGCCTTTCAGGGAACATCTAGAGGCTTTTGCGAGGTATTTACTGGCTTTTGGTGTACTTTGAAGCTTTAGAAGCATATTTAGAGGCGTTCGCGGTGTATCTTGTACCCTAAGGGAGGTATTTACACTCCCTTTGTCTCATTTAATGTCTACCGGGGCATATTTAAAGGCTTTTGTAAGGTATTTACTGCTTTTTGGTGTACTTAGAAGCTTCAGAAGCGTATTTAGAGGCGTTCTGTCTGCATCTAGGTCCTTATGGGAGGTATCAAGACTCCCTTTGGCTTATTTAAGGTCTTACGGTGCATATCTAGAGGCTTTTCGAGGTATTTACTGGGTTTTGGTGTACTTAGAAGAATTTGAAACATATTTAGAGGCGTCCTGGGTGTATCTTGGGCCTTATGGGGGGCATTTAGTCTCCCTTTAGCTTACTTAAGTTTTTTCGGGGCATATACAAAGCTTTTGCGAGGTATTTACTGGCTTTTGGTGTACTTAGAAGCTTTAGAAGCGTATTTAGTGGCGTTCTGGGTGCATCTAGGACCTTATGGAAGGCATTTAGACTCCCTTTGGCTTATTTAAGGTCTTCCGGGGCATATCCAAAGGCTTTAGCGAGGTATTTACTGGCTATTGTTGTATATAGAAGCTTTAGAAGCATATTTAGAGGCGTTCTGGATGTATCTAGGGCCTTATGGGAGGTATTTAGGCTCGCTTTATCTTATATAAGATCTTTCGGGGTCTATCTAGAGGTTTTTGCGAGTAACTTATTGGCTTTTGGTGTACTTAGAAGCTTTAGAAGACCATTTTGAGGCGTTCTTGGTTATCTAGGGCCTTATGGGAGGTATTTAGGCTCCCTTTAGCTTATTTAAGTTCTTTCGGGGAATATCTAGAAGATTTTGCGAAGTATTCACTGGTTTTTGAAGCATTTTAGAGGCGTTCTGGGTGTATCTTGGGCCTAATGGGTGGTATTAAGCTACTTTTGGCTTATTTAAGGTCTTTCGGGGCATTTCTAGAATCTTTTGCGAGGTATTTACTGGCTTTTAGTCTACTTAGAAGCTTTAGAAGCACATTTAGAGGCGTTCTTGGTGTATCTTGGACCCTATGCGAGGGATCTAGATTCCTTTGGCTTATTTAAGGTCTTCCGGGGCATATCTAAAGGCTTTTGCGGGGTATTTACTGCCTATTGGTGTACCTAGGTGTACTGCCTAGAAGTGTATTTAGAGGCGCTGTTGGTGTATCTAGACTCTTGGTGCTATTTGGACAACCTTTGTATTATTTAAGGTCTTTCGGGCATATCTGGAGGATTTTTGGTGGTATTTACTGGATTTTGGTGCACTTAGAAGCTTTTGATGCACATTTAGAGGCGTTGTTGCTGTATCTACTGCCTTATGGGAGGTGTCTAAACCCCCTTTGGCTTATTCAGGTCTTTCGGGGCATATCTAGAGGCTTTTGCGAGGTATTTACCGGATTTTGGTTTACTTAGAAGCTTTTGATGCATAGTTAGAGGCGTTCATGTGGTATGTACTGCCTTATGGTAGGTGTCTAAACCCCATTTGGCTTATTTAAGCTCTTTATGGGCACTTTTAGAGGCTTTTGCGAGGTATTTGCTGCGTTCTGGTGTACTTAGAAACTTTTGAAGCCCATTTAGAGGCGCTCTTGGTGCATCTAGGGCCTTGTGTGTTGCATTTAGACTCCCTTTAGCTTATTAAGGGCCTTTAAGGGAATATCTAGAGGATTTTGCGAAGTATTCACTGGTTTTTGAAGCATTTTTGAGGCGTTCTGGGTGTATCTGGGGCCTTATGGTTGTTATTTAGACACCTTTTGACTTATCTAAAATCTTTCGGGGCATATCTAGAGGATTTTTGCGAGATATTTAGAGGCTTTTGGTGTAATTAGAAGGTTTAGAAGCATATTTAAAGGCGTTCTTGGTGTATCGTGGACCCTATGGGAGGTTTCTAGACTCCCTTTGGCTTATTTAAGGTCCTACGGGTCATATCAAAAGGCTTTTGCGAGGTATTTTAGGCTTTTGTTGTACTTAGAAGCTTTAGAAGCAGATTTAGAGGCGTTCTGGGTGTATCTGGGGCCTTATGGGAGATATTTAGGCTCGCTTTGGCTTATTTATTCTTTCGGGGCATATCTAGAGGCTTATAGTGGGGTACTTATTGGCCTTTTGTGTACTTAGAAGCTGTAGAAGGACATTTTGAGGCGTTCTTGGTGTATCTAGGGCCTCATGGGGGTATTTAGACTCCCTTTAGCTTATTTAAGGACTTTCGGGGAATATCTAGAGGCTTTTGCGAGGTATTTACTGGCTTTTGAAGGATTTTAGAGTCGTTCTGGATGCTTCTTGGGCCTAATGGGGGGTATTTAGGCTACTTTGGCTTATTTAAGGTCTTTCGGGGCATATCTAGAGGCTTTTGCGAGGTATTTACTGGCTTTTGGTGCACTTTGAAGCTTTAGAAGCATATTTAGAGGCGTTCGTGGTGTATCTTGTACCCTATGGTAGGTATTTAGACTCCCTTTGGCTTATTTAATGTCTTCCGGGGCATATCTAAAGGCTTTTGTATGGTATTTACTGCTTTTTAGTTAACTTAGAAGGTTTAGAAGCATATTTATAAGCGTTCTTGGAGGATCGTGGACCCTATGGGAGGTTTCTAGACTCCCTTTGGCTTATTTGATGTCCTACGGGGCTTATCAAATGGCTTTTGCGAGGTATTTACTGGCTTTTGTTGTACTTAGAAGCTTTAGAAGCATATTTAGAGGCGTTCCGGGTGTATCTGGGGCCTTATGGGAGATATTTAGGCTCGCTTTGGCTTATTTATGATGTTTTGGGGCATATCTAGAGGCTTTTAGCGAGGTACTCATTGGCCTTTTGTGTACTTAGAAGCTGTAGAAGGACATTTTGAGGCGTTCTTGGTGTATCTAGGGCCTCATGGGGGGTATTTAGACTCCCTTTAGCTTATTTAAGGTCTTTCGGGGAATATCTAGAGGCTTTTGCGAGGTATTTACTGGTTTTTGAAGCATTTTAAGTCGTTCTGGATGCTTCTTGGGCCTAATGGGGGTATTTAGGCTACTTTGGCTTATTTAAGGTCTTTCGGGGCATATCTAAAGGCTTTTGTATGGTATTTACTGCTTTTTGGTGTACCTAGAAAGTTTAGAAGCATATTTATAGGCGTTCTTGGTGTATCGTGGACCCTATGGGAGGTTTCTAGACTCCCTTTGGCTTATTTAATGTCTTCCGGGGCATATCTAAAGGCTTTTGTATGGTATTTACTGCTTTTTGGTGTACCTAGAAGGTTTAGAAGCATATTTATAGGCGTTCTTGGTGTATCGTGGACCCTATGGGAGGTTTCGAGACTCCCTTTGGCTTATTTAAGGTCCTACGGGGCATATCAAAAGGCTTTTGCGAGGTATTTGCTGGTTTTGTTGTACTTAGAAGCCTTGGAAGCATATTTAGAGGCGTTCTGGGTGTATCTGGGGCCTCATGGGAGATATTTAGGCTCGCTTTGGCTTATTTATGATCTTTCGGGGCATATCTAGAGGCTTTTAGCGAGGTACTTATTGGACTTTTGTGTACTTAGAAGCTGTAGAAGGACATTTCAAGGCATTCTTGGTGTATCTAGGGCCTCACGGGGGGTATTTCGACTCCCTTTAGCTTATTTAAGGTCTTTCGGGAATATCTAGAGGCTTTTGCGAGGTATGTACTGGCTTTGAAGCATTTTAGAGGCGTTCTGGATGCTTCTTGGGCCTAATGGGGGGTATTTAGGCTACTGTGGCTGATTTAAGGTATTTCGGGGCATATCTAGAGGCTTTTGCGAGGAATTTACTGGCTTTTGGTGTACTTGGAAGCTTTAGAAGCACATTTAGAGGCGCCCTTGGTGTATCTAGTGTGTTGGTGCTATTTGGACACCCTTTGTATTATTTAAGGTCTTTCGGGCATATCTGGAGTATTTTGGAGGTATTTACTGGCTTTTGGTGCACTTAGAAGCTTTTGCTGCACATTTAGAGGCGGTCTTGCTGTATCTACTGCCTTATGGGAGGTGTCTAAACCCCCTTTGGCTTACTAAGGTCTTTCGGGGCATATCTAGAGGCTTTTTCGAGGTATTTACCGGATTTTGGTGTTCTTAGAAGCTTTTGATGCACAGTTAGAGGCGTTCATGTGGTATGTACTGCCTTATGGTAGGTGTCAAGACCCCATTTGGCTTATTTAAGGTCTTTCGGGGCACTTTTAGCGGCTTTTGCGAGGTATTTGCTGCGTTTTGGTGTACTTAGAAGCTTTAGAAGCCCATTTAGAGGCGCTCTTGGTGCATCTAGGGCCTTGTGTGTTGCATTTAGACTCCCTTTAGCTTATTTAGGGCCTTTCGGGGAACATCTAGAGGCTTTTGCGAGGTATTTACTGACTTATGAAGAACTTTAGAGGCATTCCGGGTGTATCTAGGGCCTTATGGTGGTTATATAGACTCCTTTTGGCTTATCTAAAATCTTTCGGGGCATATCTAGAGGCTTTTGCGAGGTATTTACAGGCTTTTGGTGTACTTACAAGCTTCAGAAGCATATTTAAAGGCGTTCTTGGTGTATCGTGGACCCTATGGGAGGTTTCTAGACACCCTTTGGCTTATTTAAGGCCCTACGGGGCATATCAAGAGGCTTTTGCGAGGTATTTACTGGCTGTTGTTGTACTTAGAAAATCTAGAAGCATATTTGGAGGCGTTCCGGGTGTATCTGGGGCCTTATGTGAGATATTTAGGCTACTTTGGCTTATTTAAGGTCTTTCGGGGCATATCTAGAGGCTTTTGCGAGGTATTTACTGGCTTTTGGTGTACTTGGAAGCTTTAGAAGCACATTTAGAGGCGTTCTTGGTGTATCTAGGGTCTTGGTGCTATTTGGACACTCTTTGTATTATTTAAGGTCTTTCGGGCATTTCTGGAGGCTTTTTGGAGGTGTTTACTGGCTTTTGGTGTACTTAGAAGCTTTTGATGCACAGTTAGAGGCCTTCTTGCTGTATCTACTGCCTTATGGGAGGTGTCTAAACCCCCTTTGGCTTATTAAGGACTTTCGGGGCATATCTAGAGGCTTTTGCGCGGTATTTATGCCTTTTGGTGTACTTTGAAGCCTTAGAAGCGTATTTAGAGGCGTTCTGGCTGCATCTAGGATCTAACAGGAGGCTTCTAGACTCCCTTTGGCATATTTAAGGTCTTTCGGTGCAGATCTAAGTGCCTTTGGTGGTATTTACTGGCTTTTGTTGTACTTAGAGGCTTTAAAAGCATATTTAGAGGCGTTATGGGTGTATCTGGGGTCTTATGGGAGATATTTAGGCTCGCTTTGGGTTATTTATGATCTTTCGGGGCATATCTAGAGCCTTTTAGCGAGGTACTTATTGGCCTTTTGTGTACTTAGAAGCTGTAGAAGGACATTTTGAGGCGTTCTTGGTGTATCTAGGGCCTCATGGGGGGTATTTAGACTCCCTTTAGCTTATTTAAGGTTTTTCGGGGAATATCTAGAGGTTTTTGCGAGTTATTTAATGGATTTTGAAGCATTTTAGAGGCTTTCTGGGTGTATCTGGGGCCTTATGGGAGATATTTAGGCTCGCTTTGGCTTATTTATAATCTTTCGGGGCATATCTAGAGGCTTTAGCGAGGTACTTATTGGACTTTTGTGTACTTAGAAGCTGTAGAAGGACAATTTGAGGCGTTCTTGGTATAACTAGGGCCTCATGGGGGGTATTTAGATTCCCTTTAGCTTATTTAAGGTCTTTCGGAGAATATCTAGAGGCGTTTGCGAGGTATTTACTGGATTTTGAATTATTTTAGACGCGTTCTGGATGCTTCTTGGGCCTAATGGGTGGTATTTAGACTACTTTGGCTTATTTAAGGTCTTTCGGGGCATATCTAGAGGCTTTTGCGAGGTTTTTACTGGCTTTTGGTGTCCTTTGAAGCTTTAGAACCATATTTAGAGGCGTTCGTGGTGTATCTTGTACCCTATGGGAGGTATTTAGACTTCCTTTGGCTTATTTAATGTCTTCCGGGGCATACCTAAAGGCTTTTGTATGGTATTTACTGCTTTTTGGTGTACTTAGAAGCTTTAGAAGCGTATTTAGTGGCGTTCTGAGTGCATCTTGGGCCTAATGGGGGGTATTTAGGCTACCTTTGGCTTATTTAAGGTCTTTCGGGGCATATCTAGAATCTTTTGCGAGGTATTTACTGGCTTTTGGTGTACTTAGAAGCTTTTGATGCACATGTAGAGGCGTTCTTGCTGTATCTACTGCCTTATGGGAGGTGCTAGACCCCCTTTGGCTTATTAAGGTCTTTCGGTGCACATCTAGAGGCTTTTAAGAGGTATTTACTGGCTTTTGTTGTACTTAGAAGCTTAAAAAGAGTATTAAGAGGCGTTTTTGGTGTATCTAGGGTCTTATTGGAGCTACTTAGACTACCTTTGTCTTATTTAAGGTCTTTCGGGGCATATCTAGAGGCTTTTGCGAGGTATTTACTGGCTTTTGGTGTACTTGGAAGCTTTAGAAGCACATTTAGAGGCGTTCTTGGTGTATCTAGGGTCTTGGTGCTATTTGGACACTCTTTGTATTATTTAAGGTCTTTCGGGCATATCTGGAGGCTTTTTGGAGGTATTTACTGGCTTTTGGTGTACTTAGAAGCTTTTGATGCACATTTAGAAGCGTTCTTGCTGTATCTACTGCCCTATGGGAGGTTCTAGACCCCCTTTGGCTTATTAAGGTATTTCGGGGCACATCTAAAGGCTTTTTGCAGGTATTTACTGGCTTTTGGTGTACTTTGAAGCTTTAGAAGCATATTTAGAGGCGTTCGTGGTGTATTTTGTACCCTATTTGAGGTATTTAGACTCCATTTGGCTTATTTAATGTCTTCCGGGGCATATCTAAAGGCTTTTGTATGGTATTTACTGCTTTTTGGTGTACCTAGAAGGTTTAGAAGCATATTTGTAGGCGTTCTTGGTGTATCGTGGACCCTATGGGAGGTTTCAAGACTCCCTTTGGCTTATTTAAGGTCCTACGGGGCATATCAAAAGGCTTTTGCGAGGTATTTACAGGCTTTTGTTGTACTTAGAAGCTTTAGAGCATATTTAGAGGCGTTCTGGGTGTATCTGGGGCCTTATGGGAGATATTTAGCCTCGCTTTGGCTTATTTATGACCTTTCGGAGCATATCTAGAGGCTTTTAGCCAGGTGCTTATTGGCCTTTTGTGTACTTGGAAGCTTTAGTAGCACATTTAGAGGCGCTCTTGGTGTATCTAGGTTCTTGGTGCTATTTGGACACTCTTTGTATTATTTAAGGTCTTTCGGGCATATCTGGAGGCTTTTTGGAGGTATTTACTGGCTTTTGGTGTACTTAGAAGCTGCTGATGCACATTTAGAGGGGTTCTTGCTGTATCTACTGCCTTATGGGAGGTGTCTAAACCCCTTTGGCTTATTAAGGTCTTTCGGGGCATATCTAGAGGCTTTTGCCAGGCATTTACTGGATCTTGGTGTACTTAGAAGCTTTTGATGCACAGTTAGAGGCGTTCATGTGTTATGTACTGCCTTATGGTAGGTGTCTAGACCCCATTTGGCTTATTTAATATCTTTCGGGCACTTCTAGAGGCTTTTGCCAGGTATTTACTGCGTTTTGGTGTACTTAGAAGCTTTTGAAGCCCGTTTAGGGGCGCTCTTGGTGCATCTAGGGCCTTGTGGGTGGTATTTAGACTCCCTTTAGCTTATTTAGGGCCTTTCGGGGAACATCCAGAGGCATTTGCGAGGTATTTACTGGCTTATGAAGCATTTTAGAGGCATTCCGGTTGTATGTAGGGCCTTATGGTGGTTATTTAGACTCCTTTTGGCTTATCTAAAATCTTTCGGGGCATAGCTAGAGGCTTTTGCGAGGTATTTACAGGCTTTTGGTGTATTTAGTACGTTTAGAAGCATATTTAAAGGCGTTCTTGGTGTATCCTGGACCCTATGGGAGGTTTCTAGACTCCCTTTGGCTTATTTAATATCCTACGGGGCATATCAAAAGGCTTTTGCGAGGTATTTACTGGCTTTTTTGTACTTAGAAGCTTTAGAATCATATTTAGAGGCGTTCTGGGTGTATCTGGGGCCTTATGGGAGATATTTAGGCTCGCTTTGGCTTATTTATGATCCTTCGGGGCATATCTAGAGGCTTTCAGCGAGGTACTTATTGGCCTTTTGTGTACTTAGAAGCTGTAGAAGGACATTTTGAGGCGTTCTTGGTGTATCTAGGGCCTCATGGGGGGTATTTAGACTCCCTTTAGCATATTTAAGGTCTTTCGGGGAACATCTAGAGGTTTTTGCGAGTTATTTAATGGATTTTGAAGCATTTTAGAGGCTTTCTGAGTGTATCTGGGGCCTTATGGGAGATATTTAGGCTCACTTTGGCTTATTTATGATCTTTCGGGGCATATCTAGAGGCTTTAGCGAGGTACTTATAGGACTTTTGTGTACTTAGAAGCTGTAGAAGGACAATTTGAGGCGTTCTTGGTGTATCTAGGGCCTCATGGGGGGTATTTAGACTCCCTTTAGCTTATTTAAGGTCTTTCGGGGAATATCTAGAGGCTTTTGCGAGGTATTTACTGGTTTTTGAAGCATTTTAGAGGCGTTCTGGATGCTTCTTGGGCCTAATGGGGGGTATTTAGGCTACTTTGGCTGATTTAAGGTCTTTCGGGGCATATCTAGAGGCTTTTGCGAGCTATTTACTGACTTTTGATGTACTTGGAAGCTTTAGAAGCACATTTAGAGGCGCTCTTGGTGTATCTAGGGTCTTGGTGCTATTTGGACACTCTTTGTATTATTTAAGGTCTTTCGGGCATTTCTGGAGGCTTTTTGGAGGTATTTACTGGCTTTTGGTGTACTTAGAAGCTTTTGTTGCACAGTTAGAGGCCTTCTTGCTGTATCTACTGCCTTATGGGAGGTGTCTAAACCCCCTTTGGCTTATTAAGGACTTTCGGGGCATATCTAGAGGCTTTTGCGCGGTATTTATGCCTTTTGGTGTACTTTGAAGCCTTAGAAGCGTATTTAGAGGCGTTCTGGCTGCATCTAGGATCTAACTGGAGGCTTCTAGACTCCCTTTGGCATATTTAAGGTCTTTCGGTGCAGATCTAAGTGCCTTTGGTGGTATTTACTGGCTTTTGTTGTACTTAGAGGCTTTAAAAGCATATTTAGAGGAGTTATGGGTGTATCTGGGGCCTTATGGGAGATATTTAGGCTCGCTTTGGCTTATTCATGATCTTTCGGGGCATATCTAGAGGCTTTTAGCGAGGTACTTATTGGCCTTTTGTGTACTTAGAAGCTGTAGAAGGACATTTTGAGGCGTTCTTGGTGTATCTAGGGCCTCATGGGGGGTATTTAGACTCCCTTTAGCTTATTTAAGGTTTTTCGGGGAATATCTAGAGGTTTTTGCGAGTTATTTAATGGATTTTGAAGCATTTTAGAGGCTTTCTGGGTGTATCTGGGGCCTTATGGGAGATATTTAGGCTCGCTTTGGCTTATTTATAATCTTTCGGGGCATATCTAGAGGCTTTAGCGAGGCACTTATTGGACTTTTGTGTACTTAGAAGCTGTAGAAGGACAATTTGAGGCGTTCTTGGTATATCTAGGGCCTCATGGGGGGTATTTAGATTCCCTTTAGCTTATTTAAGGTCTTTCGGGGAATATCTAGAGGCGTTTGCGAGGTATCTACTGGATTTTGAATTATTTTAGACGCGTTCTGGATGCTTCTTGGGCCTAATGGGTGGTATTTAGACTACCTTGGCTTATTTAAGGTCTTTCGGGGCATATCTAGAGGCTTTTGCGAGGTTTTTACTGGCTTTTGGTGTCCTTTGAAGCTTTAGAAGCATATTTAGAGGCGTTCGTGGTGTATCTTGTACCCTATGGTAGGTATTTAGACTCCCTTTGGCTTATTTAATGTCTTCCGGGGCATATCTAAAGGCTTTTGTATGGTATTTACTGCTTTTTAGTTAACTTAGAAGGTTTAGAAGCATATTTATAAGCGTTCTTGGAGGATCGTGGACCCTATGGGAGGTTTCTAGACTCCCTTTGGCTTATTTGATGTCCTACGGGGCTTATCAAAAGGCTTTTGCGAGGTATTTACTGGCTTTTGTTGTACTTAGAAGCTTTAGAAGCATATTTAGAGGCGTTCCGGGTGTATCTGGGGCCTTATGGGAGATATTTAGGCTCGCTTTGGCTTATTTATAATCTTTCGGGGCATATCTAGAGGCTTTAGCGAGGTACTTATTGGACTTTTGTGTACTTAGAAGCTGTAGAAGGACAATTTGAGGCGTTCTTGGTATATCTAGGGCCTCATGGGGGGTATTTAGATTCCCTTTAGCTTATTTAAGGTCTTTCGGGGAATATCTAGAGGCATTTGCGAGGTATTTACTGGATTTTGAATTATTTTAGACGCGTTCTGGATGCTTCTTGGGCCTAATGGGTGGTATTTAGACTACCTTGGCTTATTTAAGGTCTTTCGGGGCATATCTAGAGGCTTTTGCGAGGTTTTTACTGGCTTTTGGTGTCCTTTGAAGCTTTAGAAGCATATTTAGAGGCGTTCGTGGCGTATCTTGTACCCTATGGTAGGTATTTAGACTCCCTTTGGCTTATTTAATGTCTTCCGGGGCATATCTAAAGGCTTTTGTATGGTATTTACTGCTTTTTAGTTAACTTAGAAGGTTTAGAAGCATATTTATAAGCGTTCTTGGAGGATCGTGGACCCTATGGGAGGTTTCTAGACTCCCTTTGGCTTATTTGATGTCCTACGGGGCTTATCAAAAGGCTTTTGCGAGGTATTTACTGGCTTTTGTTGTACTTAGAAGCTTTAGAAGCATATTTATAGGCGTTCCGGGTGTATCTGGGGCCTTATGGGAGATATTTAGGCTCGCTTTGGCTTATTTATGATGTTTTGGGGCATATCTAGAGGCTTTTAGCGAGGTACTCATTGGCCTTTTGTGTACTTAGAAGCTGTAGAAGGACATTTTGAGGCGTTCTTGGTGTATCTAGGGCCTCATGGGGGGTATTTAGACTCCCTTTAGCTTATTTAAGGTCTTTCGGGGAATATCTAGAGGCTTTTGCGAGGTATTTACTGGTTTTTGAAGCATTTTAAGTCGTTCTGGATGCTTCTTGGGCCTAATGGGGGTATTTAGGCTACTTTGGCTTATTTAAGGTCTTTCGGGGCATATCTAAAGGCTTTTGTATGGTATTTACTGCTTTTTGGTGTACCTAGAAAGTTTAGAAGCATATTTATAGGCGTTCTTGGTGTATCGTGGACCCTATGGGAGGTTTCTAGACTCCCTTTGGCTTATTTAATGTCTTCCGGGGCATATCTAAAGGCTTTTGTATGGTATTTACTGCTTTTTGGTGTACCTAGAAGGTTTAGAAGCATATTTATAGGCGTTCTTGGTGTATCGTGGACCCTATGGGAGGTTTCGAGACTCCCTTTGGCTTATTTAAGGTCCTACGGGGCATATCAAAAGGCTTTTGCGAGGTATTTGCTGGTTTTGTTGTACTTAGAAGCCTTAGAAGCATATTTAGAGGCGTTCTGGGTGTATCTGGGGCCTCATGGGAGATATTTAGGCTCGCTTTGGCTTATTTATGATCTTTCGGGGCATATCTAGAGGCTTTTAGCGAGGTACTTATTGGACTTTTGTGTACTTAGAAGCTGTAGAAGGACATTTCAAGGCATTCTTGGTGTATCTAGGGCCTCACGGGGGGTATTTCGACTCCCTTTAGCTTATTTAAGGTCTTTCGGGAATATCTAGAGGCTTTTGCGAGGTATGTACTGGCTTTGAAGCATTTTAGAGGCGTTCTGGATGCTTCTTGGGCCTAATGGGGGGTATTTAGGCTACTGTGGCTGATTTAAGGTATTTCGGGGCATATCTAGAGGCTTTTGCGAGGAATTTACTGGCTTTTGGTGTACTTGGAAGCTTTAGAAGCACATTTAGAGGCGCCCTTGGTGTATCTAGTGTGTTGGTGCTATTTGGACACCCTTTGTATTATTTAAGGTCTTTCGGGCATATCTGGAGTATTTTGGAGGTATTTGCTGGCTTTTGGTGCACTTAGAAGCTTTTGCTGCACATTTAGAGGCGGTCTTGCTGTATCTACTGCCTTATGGGAGGTGTCTAAACCCCCTTTGGCTTACTAAGGTCTTTCGGGGCATATCTAGAGGCTTTTTCGAGGTATTTACCGGATTTTGGTGTTCTTAGAAGCTTTTGATGCAAAGTTAGAGGCGTTCATGTGGTATGTACTGCCTTATGGTAGGTGTCAAGACCCCATTTGGCTTATTTAAGGTCTTTCGGGGCACTTTTAGCGGCTTTTGCGAGGTATTTGCTGCGTTTTGGTGTACTTAGAAGCTTTAGAAGCCCATTTAGAGGCGCTCTTGGTGCATCTAGGGCCTTGTGTGTTGCATTTAGACTCCCTTTAGCTTATTTAGGGCCTTTCGGGGAACATCTAGAGGCTTTTGCGAGGTATTTACTGACTTATGAAGAACTTTAGAGGCATTCCGGGTGTATCTAGGGCCTTATGGTGGTTATATAGACTCCTTTTGGCTTATCTAAAATCTTTCGGGGCATATCTAGAGGCTTTTGCGAGGTATTTACAGGCTTTTGGTGTACTTAGAAGCTTCAGAAGCATATTTAAAGGCGTTCTTGGTGTATCGTGGCCCTATGGGAGGTTTCTAGACACCCTTTGGCTTATTTAAGGCCCTACGGGGCATATCAAGAGGCTTTTGCGAGGTATTTACTGGCTGTTGTTGTACTTAGAAAATCTAGAAGCATATTTGGAGGCGTTCCGGGTGTATCTGGGGCCTTATGTGAGATATTTAGGCTACTTTGGCTTATTTAAGGTCTTTCGGGGCATATCTAGAGGCTTTTGCGAGGTATTTACTGGCTTTTGGTGTACTTAGAAGCTTTTGATGCACAGTTAGAGGCCTTCTTGCTGTATCTACTGCCTTATGGGAGGTGTCTAAACCCCCTTTGGCTTATTAAGGACTTTCGGGGCATATCTAGAGGCTTTTGCGCGGTATTTATGCCTTTTGGTGTACTTTGAAGCCTTAGAAGCGTATTTAGAGGCGTTCTGGCTGCATCTAGGATCTAACTGGAGGCTTCTAGACTCCCTTTGGCATATTTAAGGTCTTTCGGTGCAGATCTAAGTGCCTTTGGTGGTATTTACTGGCTTTTGTTGTACTTAGAGGCTTTAAAAGCATATTTAGAGGCGTTATGGGTGTATCTGGGGTCTTATGGGAGATATTTAGGCTCGCTTTGGGTTATTTATGATCTTTCGGGGCATATCTAGAGCCTTTTAGCGAGGTACTTATTGGCCTTTTGTGTACTTAGAAGCTGTAGAAGGACATTTTGAGGCGTTCTTGGTGTATCTAGGGCCTCATGGGGGGTATTTAGACTCCCTTTAGCTTATTTAAGGTTTTTCGGGGAATATCTAGAGGTTTTTGCGAGTTATTTAATGGATTTTGAAGCATTTTAGAGGCTTTCTGGGTGTATCTGGGGCCTTATGGGAGATATTTAGGCTCGCTTTGGCTTATTTATAATCTTTCGGGGCATATCTAGAGGCTTTAGCGAGGTACTTATTGGACTTTTGTGTACTTAGAAGCTGTAGAAGGACAATTTGAGGCGTTCTTGGTATAACTAGGGCCTCATGGGGGGTATTTAGATTCCCTTTAGCTTATTTAAGGTCTTTCGGAGAATATCTAGAGGCGTTTGCGAGGTATTTACTGGATTTTGAATTATTTTAGACGCGTTCTGGATGCTTCTTGGGCCTAATGGGTGGTATTTAGACTACTTTGGCTTATTTAAGGTCTTTCGGGGCATATCTAGAGGCTTTTGCGAGGTTTTTACTGGCTTTTGGTGTCCTTTGAAGCTTTAGAACCATATTTAGAGGCGTTCGTGGTGTATCTTGTACCCTATGGGAGGTATTTAGACTTCCTTTGGCTTATTTAATGTCTTCCGGGGCATACCTAAAGGCTTTTGTATGGTATTTACTGCTTTTTGGTGTACTTAGAAGCTTTAGAAGCGTATTTAGTGGCGTTCTGTTTGCATCTAGGGCCTTATGGAAGGCATTTAGACTCCCTTTGGCTTATTAACGTCTTTCGGGCATATCTAAAGGCTTTTGCGAGGTATTTACTGGCTATTGTTGTATACAGAAGCTTTAGAAGCATATTTTTGAGGCGTTCTTGGTGTATCTAGGGCCTTATGGGAGGTATTTAGACTCCCTTTAGCTTATTTAAGGTCTTTCGGGGAATATCTAGAGGCTTTTGCGAGGTATTCACTGGTTTTTGAAGCAATTTGGAGGCGTTCTGGGTGTATCTTGGGCCTAATGGGGTGTATTTAGGCTACTTTTGGCCTATTTAAAGTCTTTCGGGGCAATTCTAGAATCGTTTGCGAGATATTTACTGGCTTTTGGTGTACATAGAAGCTTTAGAAGCACATATAGAGGCTTTCTTGATGTATCTTGGACCCTATGGGAGGGATCTAGATTCCTTTGGCTTATTTAATGTCTTCCGGGGCATATCCAAAGGCTTTTGTATGGTATTTACTGCCTTTTGGTGTACTTAGAAGCTTTAGAAGCGTATTTAGAGGCGTTCTGGCTGCATCTAGGGCCTTATGGGAGGTAACTAGACTCCCTTTGGCTTATTTAAGGTCTTTCGGTGCATATCTAGAGGCTTTTTCGAGGTATTTACTGGCTTTTGGTGTACTTAGAAGCTTAAAAAGAGTATTAAGAGGCGTTTTTGGTGTATCTAGGGTCTTATTGGAGCTATTTAGACTACCATTGTCTTATTTAAGGTCTTTCGGGGCAGATCTAAAGACTTCTGGAGGCATTTACTGGCTTTTGGTGTACTTAGAAGCTATTGAAGCCCATTTAGAGGCGCTCTTGGTGCATCAAGGGCCTTGTGGGTGGTATTTAGACTCCCTTTAGCTTATTTAAGGCCTTTCGGGGAACATCTAGAGGCTTTTGCGAGGTATTTACTGGCTTTTGGTGTACTTTGAAGCTTTAGAAGCATATTTAGAGGCGTTCGCGGTGTATCTTTTACCCTATGGGAGGTATTTAGACTCCCTTTGGCTTATTTAATGTCTTCCGCGGCATATCTAAAAGTTTTCGTATGGTATTTACTGCTTTTTGGTGTACTTAGAAGCTTCTGAAGCGTATTTAGAGGCGTTCTGTGTGCATCTAGGACCTTATGGGAGGTATCTAGACTCCCTTTGGCTTATTTAAGGTCTTTCGGTGCATATCTAGAGGCTTTTTCGAGGTATTTACTGGGTTTTGGTGTATTTAGAAGCTTTTGAAGCATATTTAGAGGCGTCCTGGGTGTATCTTGGGCCTTATGGGGGTATTTAGTCTACCTTTAGCTTACTTAAGTTTTTTCGGGGCATATACAGATGCTTTTGCGAGGTATTTACTGACTTCTGGTGTACTTAGAAGCTTTAGAAGCGTATTTAGTGGCGTTCTGGGTGCATCTAGGACCTTATGGAGGGCATTTAGACTCCCTTTGACTTATTTAAGGTCTTCCGGGGCAAATCTAAAGGCTTTTGCGAGGTGTTTACTGGCTATTGTTGTATATAGAAGCTTTAGAAGCATATTTAGCGGCGTTCTGGGTGTATCTAGGGCCTTATGGGAGGTATTTGGGCTCGCTTTGGCTTATGTAAGATCTTTCGGGGTCTATCTAGAGGCTTTTGCGAGGAACTTATTGGCTTTTGGTGTACTTAGAACCTTTAGAAGCACATCTTGAGGCGTTCTTGGTTATCTAGGGTCTTATGGGAGGTATTTAGACTCCCTTTAGCTTATTTAAGGTCTTTCGGGGAATATCTAGAGCCTTTGCGAAGTATTCACTGGTTTTTGAAGCATTTTAGAGGCGTTTTTGGTGTATCTTGGGCCTAATGGGGGGTATTTAGGCTACTTTTGGCTTATTTAAGGTCTTTCGGGGCATATCTAGAAACTTTTGCGAGGTATTTACTGGCTTTTAGTGTACTTAGAAGCTTTAGAAGCACATTTAGAGGCGTTCTTGGTGTATCTTGGACCCTATGGGAGGGATCTAGATTCCTTTGGCTTATTTAAGGTCTTCCGGGGCATATCTAAAGGCTGTTGCGGGGTATTTACTGCCTTTTGGTGTACTTAGAAGCTTTAGAAGCGTATTTAGAGGCGTTCTGGCTGCATCTAGGACCTTATGGGAGGTATCTAGACTCCCTTTGTCTTATTTAAGGTCTTTCGGTGCATATCTAGAGGCTTTTTCGAGGTATTTACTGGCTTTTGTTGTACTTAGAAGCTTAGAAAGAGTATTAAGATGCGTTTTTTGTGAATCTAGGGTCTTATTGGAGCTACTTAGACTACTCTTTCTCTTAGTTAATGTCTTTCGGGGCAGATCTAAAGGCTTTTGGAGGTATTTACTGGCTTTTGGTGTACTTAGAAGCTTTTGAAGCCCATTTAGAGGCGCCTTTGGTGCATCTAGGGCCTTGTGGGTGGTATTTAGACTCCCTTTAGCTTATTTAAGGCCTTTCGGGGAACATCTAGAGGCTTTTGCGAGGTATTTACTGGCTTATGAAGCATTTTAGAGGCATTCCGGGTATATCTAGGGCCTTGTGGTGGTTAGTTACTCTCCTTTTGGCTTATCTAAAATATTTCGGGGCATATCTAGTGGCTTTTGCGAGGTATTTACAGGCTTTTGGTGTACTTAGAAGGTTTAGAAGCATATTTAGAGGCGTTCTTGGTGTATCGTGGACCATATGGGAGGTTTCGAGGCTCCCTTTAGCTTATTTAAGGTCCTACGGGTCATAGCTATAGGCTTTTGCGAGGTATTTACTGGCTTTTGTTGTACTTAGAGGCTTTAGAAGCATACTTAAAGGCGTTCTTGCTGTATCTTGCGGCATACCCGCATGTCTGATTTCAATTGGTTGGTGTTTACTTTTGATTTGGGTTCTAATTGGAGCTATGAGATCTCTTATCCTCAGGTGAATGGTTGTAGGAAATGGATTTGTTGTTTGTTGGCTGCTCAGTTTTCTCAATAATACACTGGTTCGTTGCAAAAATGATTTAATTTAATTCTCACTAAGTTCGTTGATTCAGACTGATTTGTAGCGGTGACCACCTGTTACTAAACTTCCTAACAGAATTCTCTTACTTCTTTATACGGCGAATACTTTGCTATTATAAAGTTCTTCTGCTGCCTCTCTTACGCTGGTTGCGTTATTCTTGACTTCCCCTACATTTCGGACTTAGAAATCTTTGCTACTTCTTCTTCACGCGCACTAACACATCTTTCCCCTCGTAGTATGACTGTTGAAGTGATTTTTTTCTTACTCTGGTTGCGTTATTCTTGACTTCCCTACATTTCGGACTTAGAAATCTTTGCTACTTCTTCTTCAGGCGCACTAACACATCCTTCCCCTCGTAGTAAGACTGTTGAAGTGCTTTACATTTCGGACTTAGAAATCTTTCCTACTTCTTCTTCACGCGCACTAACACATCTTTCCCCTCGTAGTATGACTGTAGAAGTGATTTTTCGTCTACTCTGCGATTCAGTTCGTACTTTATTCTGATCCCCACCCTAACTCTTATCACATGACCAAAATAACTCATCCTTCTCCCCATTTCTCAAATCTCACATTATTATTGGTTTCTCATTTTATTTCGATTTTTCTTTATTGGTTAGCAAAACTCATCGAACTCATTGACGTTACATCCCACCGTGAGTTGGGTCACGCCTACCCTGGGCTCTTTGTAACGGTATACATCGTTATCACCTCAGCAAAGTAAATCCTTTTAGGTCTTACGCTTGACCGCATCTAGAAAACCTTATTGTTCCTACACATTCTTGGTTATAGTTCTCAGACATTGAACCTTTCCTTAAACAAAGAGGCTAACGGTCACCTCTTCCTGTCACCCGACTTGTGTTCAGATTTTAGAGAAATATTTTCTCTCCCTTACATGGAATCTAGCATGTTAGTTGTCTTAAATTATATTCTTCCCATCTTATTCTTAATTAAACCGCTATTTTAATCATTACTCTAATTTCATTCTAATTTCATATTAATATAACAATATTTTATATTAGTTTAGCAAAGCATTTTCATTAATTTATCTTCTGTTTTAATTCTCGTGATTTCAATTAATTCGCCACCTCCTAATCGCTGTCTGATACTGCGGTTACATAATGCCCGTTTGACAAAAATGAAATACACATTATTTAAATTTTGTCAAGCCCCCGTCATGACATTTCCTCCTTATATATCTTATAATTTCTCATTCCCTACTCGAAACATTTTTCGGTGGTCACCGTTACCTCATCTTTATCAGTGTGTTACTTTATACACATAGAATGGTCAATATGGTGCATCATATACATAGAATTATAGATATGATACATTACGTACATAGACAAGTACACTGTCGTATATGTGGTTATTACCCTATATACAAATAACATTCGTGATACCTCAACTATATATACACTTCACTGAATTATCCTTGTCTCACTTGACATCAACTTGATTTTACCTTATTACATTCCTTAAGTACTACATTAATGTTACTATATTACAGTTTACAATTTTACATTTTACATTCAATGATTTTTTTTATATTATTATATTAACTTATTGGGACGTTTCTTTATCTTTCAGTCCTTCACCGTAAGAACATTCGTCCTCACATTATTATAGTTTGCGTAATGATGTCCAAATATGGTTACCTCTACCTGCACTCAGTTGTCTACCTGTAATCAGGTGTTTCGTTTACCTGATAGTAAACATTAGCAGTTCATTGTCCTGTCTTTCCACTTCACTTTTCACTCTAAACTTTCTTTCACTTTGTCACGCCTAAGTCTGTGACCTTTACAATAACAATATAGCCTTTTGGCACATGAATACATCAGTACTTATACTATATTTACATTTCACATATTATTTTTAAAGATCTTTCTAACATGTTCATTAGCTGTGGTTATTCTTATTACATTATCATTTTGTTTGTGCACAGGAATTTTGGAACTTGCAACTCCCACGCAGTGTTTGAATTTCAAACGAAAACGTTACCCGTACTAATTATATAACTTTTACTTGGTATTCTTTACATCTTCGTATATAATTTCAATCACATTCACACCGGTGATTCTTGGGTCTGCTCTGTCCTGTTTACAACGTTTTTTGACGATATGGCCTTATTAGGGAGATGTTATATCTGCCTATCGGTTTACCATTTCTTGGGTGTATTAGAGCATACGCTCTGTCACCAAATATTTTCTCAATCCGGTATGGGCCTTTCCATAGCATATATAGCTTTTTAGTCTTCTTTCCTAACAAATCTGACTTGTCGAACGATTTCACTAGAACTAAGTCGCCGACCTTTGGTTCCCAATTCTTCTTATACCGCAGTTTCTTTGCGTTTCTTTTCTCTACTTTTTCCATTATTCTTTTAACAGCATTCTGGATCCGTTCTCGATCTGTCTCGGTCGCCACTTGTATACTTTCCGGAACACCCTCTATTAGTGGTTCCGGTGTTAAATTCCTATGCAATTGGATAGGAGCATATCCTGTGGTTAGATTGACTGAATTATTGAATATAAACTCAATATAGTTGATGTGGTCTGGCCAGGTAGTCTTTTTCAATGAACAAAGGACTCGGAGATGAACACCTATGTCTTTCATTACGCGCTCGCTTGGATTAGAGCATGGATGGTACGACGTTGTATTATAGATGCAACATACTCAAAAATCACTATAGGTCCCAGTGTGTTTCGAAAATACATTTCTATGTTTACATAAAATGTTATAAAAATCTCTTTTTGGTGGTCGTTAAGTAGGTTCGAGTTTGCTACTGTTTCTCTTATTCTATAGGTCATGTTTACGTTATTTTCGACTACCTGGAAATCATCTGGTAGGGTAATTATCTCCTGTTCACCTGCTTCTGCCTGCCCAAGTCCGTATGACGTCATCTGTCAACCCTACTTCTGCCGCTACGTACACTTCCTTATCATAGTTTCCCATCTCTTCAACTTCTAATGGATTCATCTTAACTATCTCCGTCCCTCCTATTCGTATAAATTCTACAAAAAATGTTTCTCCATCTATTTCTTTTTCTTCATCTGTCAATCTTATCTCATTTTCTGCTTCCCTTGAGCTAAACGGAACTTTAACTATGACGTCTTTAATTTTGATTTCCAAGGCTTCCATTTGATAATTCAACTTAGCTTGAAGCGCATACAACACGTCATTACCCATAATAATGTCTACAGATAGCCTATTAATAACAAAACATACAAATTTTATTGTATCCTCCCCAATGGTGACTTTCAAAAGCATTTGTGTATTAATCTTTTGTTTGGCGCGACCTACCGCCAGAGTACAATATGCACTTTTCACGGGCAATGTTTGCAATTTCATTCCATTGTTTTTTAAGTGATAAAAGAATGCTTGACTTATAGCTGAAACTGAGGATCCTGAATCTATGGTAATGTGCCATTTTTCTTTGTTTATTATTGCAGCAATACGTGGAGCATCTCTCACTTCTTGCAATTCTGTTAAGTGATTGTTTATTTGAGTACCGTTTACTATTTCTGTTTCTGTTTTATTCTGTACCACCCTACTCAGAGCTGTGTCCCTGTTCAAATTAAAAACTAGCGTGTTCATCCGGGTCCGATGCGGGACATCTTCTATCGCACCCTGGAGTCGTTTCCCGTCCGCTGTGTCGTATCTGGCCTTTCATCTACCTCGGGCGCCGCGTCCCTCGGTGTGGGTGGAGGAGAACGCACCCATTCTCTTGAGAGAAGTTGATTCCTCTGTCTTACTTCAGGTCTGTCTGTATTGTTCTCTCTACCAGCGTCATGTGGTTGATACTGTCTATTAGCTTCTGGTAGTCGGAACGTGGGTCTTGCATTCCCTCTTCGAAGAAATGGGGGGTGACCCCTATTTCCATTCCTAGTTACATGTACATATCTTATAGGGAAATTATATGAATTTGAATTTGGTGGTCCCTGTCTCCCTCTATTGTTGTTAGGGAATTCCCTCGGGACGTGGGCATCGTATCTTTGACGAGTAGCCATATGGTTTGTGTTAAAATTTCGGGGATTGTGTGCCCTTTCCCCGTAATGATTATTATTATTCCACGGTCTGTGTGGATTTCTCACTGGCATTCGATTCTCATGTCTATTTTGTGAATTTTGCGTCCCAACGCTTTGTAAAGCTGTTAATAATGTAATTGCCTCTCTCAATGTCTGAGGTCTTGCTACCACCATGTGATTTCTAATGTTCTCAGGAAGGTGGGGCGTGAGAAGAGAAATCAGTTCGGCTTCCTGTAATGGAGGTTGTAGATATTTACTTATTTGCGAATATCTCAGGAAATAATCAGTAATAGACTCTCCATTATTACCTTGGTATCGGCCATTTGTTATCTGATTCCTTACTTGGTATTGGACATTGGCGTTCCAATACTTTTCTAGGAAAGCTGTTTTGAACAACTCGTAGCTGCATCCTTCTCCCACAGTTACTCGTAGCCAATTATGTTCGGCAGATTCTAACGCCCTTTGAACTATTATCATCTTATATTGCTCGGGTACACCTCTGATGACAAAATACTTTTCTAAGTCGGCCAAAAATTGTACTGCGTTGTCATTGCGACAATTAAATTTCGGGAGGGGCAATTCGCTTAGAAAATTCATGTGCACTGGTGGATACATATTTATGTTTTGCATATTTACTTCGCTATTATTGCTTTTTGAGGAGAGACAGAAGGGGCGCTAACCTGTTCGTTCTGCCTCTCTCCATTGTGTGTATGTATAGAACAATTGGAACTCTCAGGTACCTGCCCTTGCTGTCCCAGCTGTAAGCCAGTTACAGTATCTCTGATTTGAGATATCTCGCTTACTGTTTCCCTCAACATTTGTGTATTTTCTGATTGAATATTTGTTACACGTGCTACCTTTTCTTTTAACTTCTCCATGTCAGCTGCTATACTATTGTTTACAGTGTCAAACCGGTCATTTATCTCTTGTACAAAAGTTACCTGTGTCGTGGTCAGTTCATCTAATCTTATTCTCTCCTTATTAATTTCCTCCCCTATTCTATTTTCTACTCCTGCAACGAGAGATTTGGTAGCTTCTAGGTCACTTCTTATAGTACCTACTTCTCGCTGCAGGGCCTCTCTTACAGACTGGATTTCCCCTGTTATTCCTTGAATTCTGACAGTGATTCTAGTTTCTGTTTCTTTCCCTTGGCTTGTAATTTGACTTACTAATTTAGCTTCTAGTGTTTGGTTCTGTCCTACTAATTTAGCTTCTAGTGTTTGGTTCTGTTCTATTAATTTAGCTTCTAGTGATTGGTTCTGTTCTACTAATTTAGATTCTAGTGATTGACTCTGAATAGTCATTTGCGCCATGAGTTTCTGGAGCATCTCTTGTAGATTTTCCATTGCCCCAGGATTGTCACTTCTCCTTTTTACATTTAAGCTACTTACACCATTTACACCCTCATCTACTGATCCTATAACACTGCTTTCCATTGTCTCTTCATTAACAACTTCTAACTCTTTCTCTGTCTCCATAACTATTTGTTCCCCAGAATTTTCCATTTTAAATTTATTCTGTACGATCTTCTTATTTCTCAAAAGCATTGAACTTCCCCTTTAAATTTTCTAATTTCCCTTCCAGAATACTTATTACTAAGACATTACATAGATATTGATCTCAATGAATGATATTACATTTACAAGAAATATAAATTGAGTATGTGTAACTCACAGTTCTGTTGTACGGCTGTGGTGTTTATGTGATGTCTTTACCAATTTTTGTCGTGCTGCTCGTCGTCTAGTAGGCTCAGTTGATGTCGAAAGAACTTGAACTTCTCTCTTGGTTGAAGGAAAATTTTACTTGTTAGTTGTTTTTGCCGTCTTCTTCGTAGTATCTGCTGTCCTCATCGTAGTTGTCGTCGTGGGTCTTCTCACTTCTCCTCGTAGTCGTCCTTCGTCGTCGTTCTTCTCACTTCTCCTCGTCGTTGTCGTCGTTACATTTCACCCATTTCCTACAATTCGAAGCCCCAACGTGTCGGCGCCATTATGCGGCATACCCGCATGTCAGATTTCAATTGGTTGGTGTTTACTTTTGATTTGGGTTCTAATTGGAGCTATGAGACCTCTTTTCCTCAGGTGAATGGTTGTAGGAAATGGATTTGTTGTTTGTTGGCTGCTCAGTTGTCTCAATAATACAGTGGTTCGTTGCAAAAATGATTTAATTTAATTCTCACTAAGTTCGTTGATTCAGATTGATTTGTAGCGGTGACCACCTGTTACTAAACTTCCTAACAGAATTCTCTTACTTCTTTATACGGCGAATACTTTGCTATTATAAAATTCTTCTGCTGCCTCTCTTACGCTGGTTGCGTTATTCTTGACTTGCCCTACATTTCGGACTTAGAAATCTTTACTACTTCTTCTTCACGCGCACTAACACATCTTTCCCCTCGTAGTATGACTGTTGAAGTGATTTTTTTCTTAGGCTGGTTGCGTTATTCTTGACTTCCCTACATTTCGGACTTAGAAATCTTTGCTACTTCTTCTTCAGGCGCACTAACACATCCTTCCCCTCGTAGTATGACTGCTGAAGTGCTTTACATTTCGGACTTAGAAATCTTTCCTACTTCTTCTTCACGCGCACTAACACATCTTTCCCCTCGTAGTATGACTGTAGAAGTGATTTTTCGTCTACTCTGCGATTCAGTTCGTACTTTATTCTGATCCCCACCCTAACTCTTATCACATGACCAAAATAACTCATCCTTCTCCCCATTTCTCAAATCTCACATTATTATTGGTTTGTCATTTTATTTCGATTTTTCTTTATTGGTTAGCAAAACTCATCGAACTCATTGACGTTACATCCCACCGTGAGTTGGGTAACGCCTACCCTGGGCTCTTTGTAACGGTATACTTCGTTATCACCTCAGCAAAGAAAATCCTTTTAGGTCTTACGCTTGACCGCATCTAGAAAACCTTATTGTTCCTACACATTCTTGGTTATAGTTCTCAGACATTGAACCTTTCCTTAAACAAAGAGGCTAACGGTCATCTCTTCCTGTCTCCCCGACTTGTGTTCAGATTTTACAAAAATATTTTCACTCCCTTACATGGATTCTAGCATGTTAGTTGTCTTAAATTATATTCTTCCCATCTTTTCTTAATTAAACCGCTATTTTAATAATTACTCTAATTTCATTCTAATTTCATATTAATATAACAATATTTATATTAGTTTAGCAAAGCATTTTCATTAATTTATCTTCTTTTTTAATTCTCGTGATTTCAATTAATTCGCCACCTCCTAATCGCTGTCTGATACTGCGGTTACAATCTACTGCATTATGGGAGGTGTCTAAACCCCCTTTGGCTTATTAAGGTCTTTCGGGGCATATCTAGAGGCTTTTGCGAGGTATTTGCCGGATTTTAATGTACTTAGAAGCTTTTGATGCAAAGTTAGAGGCGTTCATGTGGTATGTACTGCCTTATGGTAGGTGTCTAGACCCCATTTGGCTTATTTAAGGTCTTTCGGGGCACTTCTAGAGGCTTTTGCGAGGTATTTACTGCGTTTTGGTGTACTTAGAAGCTTTTGAAGCCCATTTAGAGGCGCTCTTGGTGCATCTAGGGACTTGTGGGTGGCATTTAGACTCCCTTTAGCCTATTTAGGGCCTTTCGGGGAACATCTAGAGGCTTTTGCGAGGTATTTACTGGCTTATGAAGCATTTTAGAGGCATTCCGGGTGTATCTAGGGCCTTATGGTGGTTATTTGGACTCCTTTTGGCTTATCTAAAATCTTTCGGGGCATATCTAAGGACTTTTGCGAGGTATTTACTGGCTTTTGGTGCACTTTGAAGCTTTAGAAGCATATTTACAGGCGTTCGTGGTGTATCTTGTACCCTATGGGAGGTATATAGACTACCTTTGGTTATTTAATGTCTTCCGGGGCATATCTAAAGGTTTTTGTATGATATTTACTGCTTGTTGGTGTCCTTAGAAGGTTTAGAAGCATATTTACAGGCGTTCTTGGTGTATCGTGGACCGTATGGGAGGTTTCTAAACTCCCTTTGGCTTATTTAAGGTCCTACGGGGCATATCAAAAGGCTTTTGCGAGGTATTTACTGGCTTTTGTTGTACTTAGAAGCTTTAGAAGCATATTTAGAGGCGTTCCGGGTGTATCTGGGGCCTTATGGGAGATATTTAAGTTCGCTTTGGCTTATTTATGATCTTTCGGGGCATATCTAGAGACTTTTAGCGAGGTTCTTATTGGCCTTTTGTGTACATAGAAGCTGTAGAAGGACATTTTGGGGCGTTCTTGGTTATCTAGGGCTTTATGGGAAGTATTTAGGCTCCCTTTAGCTTATTTAAGGTCTTTCGGGGAATATCTAGAGGATTTTGCAAGGTATTCACTGGTTTTTGAAGCATTTTAGAGGCGTTCTGGATGCTTCTTGGGCCTAATGGGGGGTATTTAGGCTACTTTGGCTTATTTAAGGTCTTTGGGGGCATATCTAGAGGCTTTTGCGAGGTATTTACTGGCTTTTGGTGTACTTGGAAGCTTTAGAAGCACATTTAGAGGCGTTCTAGTGTACCTAGGGTCTTGGTGCTATTTGGACACTCTTTGTATTATTTAAGGTCTTTCGGGCATATCTGGAGGCTTTTGGAGGTATTTACTGGCTTTTGGTGTACTTAGAAGCTTTTGATGCACATTTTGAGGCGTTCTTGCTGTATCTACTGCCTTATGGGAGGTGCTAGACCCCCTTTGGCTTATTAAGGTCTTTCGGGGCATATCTAAAGGATTTTGCGGGGTATTTACTGCATTTTGGTGTACTTAGAAGCTTTAGAAGCGTATTTAGAGGCGCTCTGGCTGCATCTAGGACCTTATGGGAGGTATCTAGACTCTCTTTGGCTTACTTAAGGTCTTTCGGTGCATATCTGGAGGCTTTTGCGAGGTATTTGCTGGCTTTTGTTGTACTTAGAAGCTTAAAAAGAGTATTAAGAGGCATTTTTGGTGTATCTAGGGTCTTATTGGAGCTATTTAGACTACCTTTGTCTTATTTAAGGTCTTTCGGGGAACATCTAGAGGCTTTTGCGAGGTATTTACTGGCTTATGAAGCATTTTAGAGGCATTCCGGGTGTATCTAGGGCCCTATGGTGGTTATTTAGACTCCTTTTGGCTTATCTAAAATCTTTCGGGGCATATCTAGAATCTCTTGCGAGGTATTTACTGGCTTTTAGTGTACTTAGAAGCTTTAGAAGCACGTTTAGAGGCGTTCTTGGTGTATCTTGGACCCTATGGGAGGGATCTAGACTTTTTTGGCTTATTAAGGTCTTTCGGGGCATAGCTAGAGGCTTTTGCGAGGTATTTACCGGATTTTGGTGTACTTAGAAGCTTTTGATGCACAGTTAGAAGCTTTCATGTGGTATGTACTGCCTAATGGTAGGTGTCAAGACCCCATTTGGCTTATTTAAGGTCTTTCGGTGCATATCTAGAGGCTTTTTCGAGGTATTTACTGGCTTTTGTTGTACTTAGAAGCTTACAAAGAGTATTAAGAGGCGTTTTGGTGTATCTAGGGTCTTATTGGAGCTATTTAGACTACCTTTGTCTAATTTAAGGTCTTTCGGGGCAGATCTGAAGGCTTTTGGAGGTATTTGCTGGCTTTTGGTGTACTTAGAAGCTTTTGAAGCCCATTTAGAGGCGCTCGTGGTGCATCTAGGGCCTTGTGGGTGGTATTTGGACTCCCTTTAGCTTATTTAAGGCCTTTCAGGGTTTATCTAGAGGCTTTTGCGAGGAACATATTGGCTTTTGGTGTACTTAGAAGCTTTAGAAGCACATTTTGAGGTGTTCTTGGTTATCTAGGGCCTTATGGGAGGTATTTAGACTCCCTTTAGCTTATTTAAGGTCTTTCAGGGAATATCTAGAGGCTTTTGCGAGGTATTCACTGGCTTTTGTAGCATTTTAGGGGCGTTCTGGGTGTATCTTGGGCCTAATGGTGGGTATTTAGGCTACTTTTGGCTTATTTAGGGTCTTACGGGGCATGTCTAGAATCTTTTCCGAGGTATTTACTGGCTTTTAGTGTACTTAGAAGCTTTAGAAGTACATTTAGAGGCGTTCTTGGTGTATCTTGGACCCTATGGGAGGGATCTAGATACCTTTGGCTTATTTAAGGTCTTCCGGGGCATATCTAAAGGATGTTGCGGGGTATTTACTGCCTTTTGGTGTACTTAGAAGCTTTAGAAGCGTATTTAGAGGCGTTCTGGCTGCATCTAGGACCTTATGGGAGGTATATAGACTCCCTTTGGCTTTTTTAATGTCTTCCGGGGCATATCTAAAGATTTTTGTATGGTATTTACTGCTTTTTGTCGTACTTAGGTTTAGAAGCATATTTACAGGCGTTCTTGGTGTATCGTGGACCCTATGGGAGGTTTCTAAACTCCCTTTGGCTTATTTAAGGTCCTACGGGGCATATCAAAAGGCTTTTGCGAGATATTTACTGGCTTTTGTTGTACTTAGAAGCTTTAGAAGCATATTTGGAGGCGTTCCGGCTGTATCTGGGGCCTTATGGGAGATATTTGAGTTCGCTTTGGCTTATTTATGATCTTTCGGGGCATATCTAGAGACTTTTAGCGAGGTTCTTATTGGCCTTTTGTGTACTTAGAAGCTGTAGAAGGACATTTTGAGGAGTTCTTGGTTATCTAGGGCCTTATGGGAAGTGTTAGGCTCCCTTTAGCTTATTTAAGGTCTGTCGGGGAATATCTTGAGGATTTTGCGAGGTATTCACTGGTTTTTGAAGCATTTTAGAGGCGTTCTGGATGCTTCTTGGGCCTAACGGGTGGTATTTAGGCTACTTTGGCTTATTTAAGGTTTTTCGGGGCATATCTAGAGGCTTTTGCGAGGTATTTTTCCTGGCTTTTGGTGTACTTGGAAGTTTTAGAAGCACATTTAGAGGCGTTTATGGTGTACGTAGGGTCTTGGTGCTATTTGGACACCCTTTGTATTATTTAAGGTCTTTCGGGCATATCTGGAGGCTTTTGCGAGGTATTTTTCCTGGCTTTTGGTGTACTTAGAAGCTTTTGATGCACATTTAGAGGCGTTCTTGCTGTATCTACTGCCTTAGGGAAGGTGCTAGACCCCCTTGGCTTATTACGGTCTTTCGGGGCATATCTAAAGGCTTTTGCGGGGTATTTACTGCCTTTTGGTGTACTTAGAAGCTTTAGAAGCGTATTTAGAGGCGTTCTGGCTGCATCTAGGACCTTATGGGAGGTATCTAGACTCCCTTTGGCTTATTTAAGGTCTTTCGGTGCATATCTAGAGGCTTTTTCGAGGTATTTACTGGCTTTTGTTGTACTTAGAAGCTTAAAAAGAGTATTAAGAGGCGTTTTTGGTGTATCTAGGGTCTTATTGGAGCTATCTAGACTACGTTTGTCTTATTTAAGGTCTTTCGGGGCACTTTTAAAGGCTTTTGGAGGTATTTACTGGCTTTTGGTGTACTTAGAAGCTTTTGAAGCCCATTTAGAGGCGCTCGTGGTGCATCTAGGGCCTTGTGGGTGGTATTTGGACTCCCCTTAGCTTATTTAAGGCCTTTCGGGGAACATCTAGAGGCTTTTGCGAGGTATTTACTGGCTTATCAAGCATTTTAGAGGCATTCCGGGTGTATCTAGGGCCTTATTTGGTTATTTAGGCTCCTTTTGGCTTATCTAAAATCCTTCGGGGCATATCTAGAATCTTTTGCGAGGTATTTACTGGCTTTTGGTGCACGTAGAAGGCTTTGATGCACATTTAGAGGCGTTCTTGCTGTATCTACTGCCTTATGGGAGGTATTTAGACTCCCTTTGGCTTATTAAGGTCTTTCGGGGCATATCTAGAGGCTTTTGCGAAGTATTTACCGGATTTTGGTGTACTTAGAAGCTTCTGATGCACAGTTAGAGGCGTTCATGTGGTATGTACTGCCTTATGGTAGGTGTCTAGACCCCATTTGGCTTATTTAAGGTCTTTCGGGGCACTTTTAGAGGCTTTTGCGAGGTATTTGCTGCGTTTTGGTGTCCTTAGAAGCTTTTGAAGCATCTTTAGAGGCGTCCTGGGTGTATCTTGGGCCTTATGGGGGGTATTAAGTCTGCCTTTAGCTTACTTAAGTTTTTTCGGGGCATATACAGATGCTTTTGCGAGGTATTTACTGGTTTTGGAAGCATTTTAGAGGCATTCTGGGTGCATCTTGGGCCTAAAGGGGGGTATTTAGGCTACTTTTGGCTTATTTAAGGTCTTACGGTGCATATCTAGAATTTTTGCGAGGTATTTACTGGCTTTTAGTGTACTTAAAAGCTTTAGAAGCACATTTAGAGTTGTTCTTGGTGTATCTTGGACCCTATGGGAGGGATCTAGATTCCTTTGGCTTATTTAAGGTCTTCCGGGGCATATCTAAAGGATGTTGCGGGGTATTTACTGCCTTTTGGTGTACTTAGAAGCTTTAGAAGCGTATTTAGAGGCGTTCTGGCTGCATCTAGGACCTTATGGGAGGTATTTAGATTCCTATGGCTTATTTAAGGTCTTTCGGGGCATATCTAGAGGCTTTTGCGAGGTACTTACCGGATTTGGTGTACTTAGAAGCTTTTGATGCACAGTTAGAGGTGTTCATGTGGTATGTACTGCCTTATGGTAGGTGTCTAGACGCCATTTGGCTTATTTAAGGTCTTTCGGGGCACTTCTAGAGGCTTTTGCGAGTTATTTACTGCGTTTTGGTGTACTTAGAAGCTTATGAAGCCCATTTAGAGGCGTTCTTGGTTCATCTAGGGCCTTGTGGGTGGCATTTAGACTACCTTTCGCTTATTTAGGTCCTTTCGGGGAACATCTAGAGGCTTTTGCGAGGTATTTACTGGCTTATGAAGTATTTTAGAGGCATTCCGGGTGTATCTAGGGCCTTATGGTGGTTATTTAGACTCCTTTTGGCTTATGTAAAATTTTTCGGGGCATATCTAGAGACTTTTGCGAGGTATTTACTGGCTTTTGTTGCACTTTGAAGCTTTAGAAGCATATTTAGAGGCGTTCGTGGTGTATCTTGTACCCTATGGGAGGTATTAGCCTCCCTTGGCTTATTTAATGTCTTCCGGGGCATATCTAAAGGTTTTTGTATGGTATTTAGTGCTTTTTGGTGTACTTAGAAGGTTTAGAAGCATATTTATAGGCGTTCTTGGTGTATCGTGGACCCTATGGGAGGTTTCTAAACTCCCTTTGGCTTATTTAAGGTCCTACGGGGCATATCAAAAGGCTTTTGCGTGGTATTTACTGGCTTTTGTTGTATTTAGAAGCTTTAGAAGCATATTTAGAGGCGTTCCTGGTGTATCTGGGGCCTTATGGGAAATATTTAGGCTCGCTTTGGCTTATTTATTATCTTTCGGGGCATATCTAGAGACTTTTAGCGAGGTTCTTATTGGCCTTTTGTGTACTTAGAAGCTGTAGAAGGACATTTTGAGGAGTTCTTGGTTATCTAGGGCCTTATGGGAAGTATTAGGCTCCCTTTAGCTTATTTAAGGTCTTTCGGGGAATATCTCGAGGATTTTGCGAGGTATTCACTGGTTTTTGAAGCATTTTAGAGGCGTTCTGGATGCTTCTTGGGCCTAATGGGTGGTATTTAGGCTACTTTGGCTTATTTAAGGTCTTTCGGGGCATATCTAGAGGCTTTTGCGAGGTATTTTTCCTGGCTTTTGGTGTACTTGGAAGTTCTAGAAGCACATTTAGAGGCGTTTATGGTGTACCTAGGGTCTTGGTGCTATTTGGACACCCTTTGTATTATTTAAGGTATTTCGGGCATATCTGGAGGCTTTTGCGAGGTATTTTTCCTGGCTTTTGGTGTACTTAGAAGCTTTTGATGCACATTTAGAGGCGTTCATGCTGTATCTACTGCCTTATGGGGGGTGCTAGACCCCCTTTGGCTTATTAAGGTCTTTCGGGGCATATCTAAAGGCTTTTGCGGGGTATTTACTGCCTTTTGGTGTACTTAGAAGCTTTAGAAGCGTATTTAGAGGCGTTCTGGCTGCATCTAGGACCTTATGGGAGGTATCTAGACTCCCTTTGGCTTATTTAAGGTCTTTCGGTGCATATCTAGAGGCTTTTTCGAGGTATTTACTGGCTTTTGTTGTACTTAGAAGCTTACAAAGAGTATTAAGAGGCGTTTTGGTGTATCTAGGGTCTTATTGGAGCTATTTAGACTACCTTTGTCTTATTTAAGGTCTTTCGGGGCAGATCTGAAGGCTTTTGGAGGTATTTGCTGGCTTTTGGTGTACTTAGAAGCTTTTGAAGCCCATTTAGAGGCGCTCGTGGTGCATCTAGGGCCTTGTGGGTGGTATTTGGACTCCCTTTAGCTTATTTAAGGCCTTTCGGGGATTATCTAGAGGCTTTTGCGAGGTATTTACTGGCTTATGAAGCATTTTAGAGGCATTCCGGGTGTATCTAGGGCCTTATGGTGGTTATTTAGACTCCTTTTGGCTTATCTAAAATCTTTCGGGGCATATCTAGAATCTTTTTCGAGGTATTTACTAGCTTTTAGTCTACTTAGAAGCTTTAGAAGCACATTTAGAGGCGTTCCTGGTGTATCTTGGACCCTATGGGAGGGATCTAGATTCCTTTGGCTTATTTAAGGTCTTCCGCGGCATATCTAAAGGCTTTTGCGTGGTATTTACTGCCTATTGGTGTACTTAGAAGCTTTAGAAGTGTATTTAGAGGCGCTCTTGATGTATCTAGGGTCTTGGTGCTATTTGGACACCCTTTGTATTATTTAAGGTTTTTCGGGCATATCTGGAGTATTTTTGGGGGTATTTACTGGCTTTTGGTGCACTTAGAAGCTTTTGATGCACATTTTGAGGCGTTCTTGCTGTATCTACTGCCTTATGGGAGGTGTCTATACCCCCTTTGGCTTATTTAAGGTTTTCGGGACACTTTTAGAGGTTTTTCCGAGGTATTTGCTGCGTTTTGGTGTCCTTAGAAGCTTTTGAAGCCCATTTAGAGGCGCTCTTGGTGCATCTAGGGCCTTGTGTGTTGCATTTAGACTCCCTTTAGCTTATTTAGGGCCTTTCAGGGAACATCTAGAGGCTTTTGCGAGGTATTTACTGGCTTTTGGTGTACTTTGAAGCTTTAGAAGCATATTTAGAGGCGTTCGCGGTGTATCTTGTACCCTAAGGGAGGTATTTACACTCCCTTTGTCTCATTTAATGTCTACCGGGGCATATTTAAAGGCTTTTGTAAGGTATTTACTGCTTTTTGGTGTACTTAGAAGCTTCAGAAGCGTATTTAGAGGCGTTCTGTCTGCATCTAGGTCCTTATGGGAGGTATCTAGACTCCCTTTGGCTTATTTAAGGTCTTACGGTGCATATCTAGAGGCTTTTCGAGGTATTTACTGGGTTTTGGTGTACTTAGAAGAATTTGAAACATATTTAGAGGCGTCCTGGGTGTATCTTGGGCCTTATGGGGGGCATTTAGTCTCCCTTTAGCTTACTTAAGTTTTTTCGGGGCATATACAAAGCTTTTGCGAGGTATTTACTGGCTTTTGGTGTACTTAGAAGCTTTAGAAGCGTATTTAGTGGCGTTCTGGGTGCATCTAGGACCTTATGGAAGGCATTTAGACTCCCTTTGGCTTATTTAAGGTCTTCCGGGGCATATCCAAAGGCTTTAGCGAGGTATTTACTGGCTATTGTTGTATATAGAAGCTTTAGAAGCATATTTAGAGGCGTTCTGGATGTATCTAGGGCCTTATGGGAGGTATTTAGGCTCGCTTTATCTTATATAAGATCTTTCGGGGTCTATCTAGAGGTTTTTGCGAGTAACTTATTGGCTTTTGGTGTACTTAGAAGCTTTAGAAGACCATTTTGAGGCGTTCTTGGTTATCTAGGGCCTTATGGGAGGTATTAGGCTCCCTTTAGCTTATTTAAGTTCTTTCGGGGAATATCTAGAAGATTTTGCGAAGTATTCACTGGTTTTTGAAGCATTTTAGAGGCGTTCTGGGTGTATCTTGGGCCTAATGGGTGGTATTAAGCTACTTTTGGCTTATTTAAGGTCTTTCGGGGCATTTCTAGAATCTTTTGCGAGGTATTTACTGGCTTTTAGTCTACTTAGAAGCTTTAGAAGCACATTTAGAGGCGTTCTTGGTGTATCTTGGACCCTATGCGAGGGATCTGGATTCCTTTGGCTTATTTAAGGTCTTCCGGGGCATATCTAAAGGCTTTTGCGGGGTATTTACTGCCTATTGGTGTACCTAGGTGTACTGCCTAGAAGTGTATTTAGAGGCGCTGTTGGTGTATCTAGACTCTTGGTGCTATTTGGACAACCTTTGTATTATTTAAGGTCTTTCGGGCATATCTGGAGGATTTTTGGTGGTATTTACTGGATTTTGGTGCACTTAGAAGCTTTTGATGCACATTTAGAGGCGTTGTTGCTGTATCTACTGCCTTATGGGAGGTGTCTAAACCCCCTTTGGCTTATTCAGGTCTTTCGGGGCATATCTAGAGGCTTTTGCGAGGTATTTACCGGATTTTGGTTTACTTAGAAGCTTTTGATGCATAGTTAGAGGCGTTCATGTGGTATGTACTGCCTTATGGTAGGTGTCTAAACCCCATTTGGCTTATTTAAGCTCTTTATGGGCACTTTTAGAGGCTTTTGCGAGGTATTTGCTGCGTTCTGGTGTACTTAGAAACTTTTGAAGCCCATTTAGAGGCGCTCTTGGTGCATCTAGGGCCTTGTGTGTTGCATTTAGACTCCCTTTAGCTTATTAAGGGCCTTTAAGGGAATATCTAGAGGATTTTGCGAAGTATTCACTGGTTTTTGAAGCATTTTTGAGGCGTTCTGGGTGTATCTGGGGCCTTATGGTTGTTATTTAGACACCTTTTGACTTATCTAAAATCTTTCGGGGCATATCTAGAGGATTTTTGCGAGATATTTAGAGGCTTTTGGTGTAATTAGAAGGTTTAGAAGCATATTTAAAGGCGTTCTTGGTGTATCGTGGACCCTATGGGAGGTTTCTAGACTCCCTTTGGCTTATTTAAGGCCCTACGGGGCATATCAAGAGGCTTTTGCGAGGTATTTACTGGCTGTTGTTGTACTTAGAAAATCTAGAAGCATATTTGGAGGCGTTCCGGGTGTATCTGGGGCCTTATGTGAGATATTTAGGCTACTTTGGCTTATTTAAGGTCTTTCGGGGCATATCTAGAGGCTTTTGCGAGGTATTTACTGGCTTTTGGTGTACTTGGAAGCTTTAGAAGCACATTTAGAGGCGTTCTTGGTGTATCTAGGGTCTTGGTGCTATTTGGACACTCTTTGTATTATTTAAGGTCTTTCGGGCATTTCTGGAGGCTTTTTGGAGGTATTTACTGGCTTTTGGTGTACTTAGAAGCTTTTGATGCACAGTTAGAGGCCTTCTTGCTGTATCTACTGCCTTATGGGAGGTGTCTAAACCCCCTTTGGCTTATTAAGGACTTTCGGGGCATATCTAGAGGCTTTTGCGCGGTATTTATGCCTTTTGGTGTACTTTGAAGCCTTAGAAGCGTATTTAGAGGCGTTCTGGCTGCATCTAGGATCTAACTGGAGGCTTCTAGACTCCCTTTGGCATATTTAAGGTCTTTCGGTGCAGATCTAAGTGCCTTTGGTGGTATTTACTGGCTTTTGTTGTACTTAGAGGCTTTAAAAGCATATTTAGAGGCGTTATGGGTGTATCTGGGGTCTTATGGGAGATATTTAGGCTCGCTTTGGGTTATTTATGATCTTTCGGGGCATATCTAGAGCCTTTTAGCGAGGTACTTATTGGCCTTTTGTGTACTTAGAAGCTGTAGAAGGACATTTTGAGGCGTTCTTGGTGTATCTAGGGCCTCATGGGGGGTATTTAGACTCCCTTTAGCTTATTTAAGGTTTTTCGGGGAATATCTAGAGGTTTTTGCGAGTTATTTAATGGATTTTGAAGCATTTTAGAGGCTTTCTGGGTGTATCTGGGGCCTTATGGGAGATATTTAGGCTCGCTTTGGCTTATTTATAATCTTTCGGGGCATATCTAGAGGCTTTAGCGAGGTACTTATTGGACTTTTGTGTACTTAGAAGCTGTAGAAGGACAATTTGAGGCGTTCTTGGTATAACTAGGGCCTCATGGGGGGTATTTAGATTCCCTTTAGCTTATTTAAGGTCTTTCGGAGAATATCTAGAGGCGTTTGCGAGGTATTTACTGGATTTTGAATTATTTTAGACGCGTTCTGGATGCTTCTTGGGCCTAATGGGTGGTATTTAGACTACTTTGGCTTATTTAAGGTCTTTCGGGGCATATCTAGAGGCTTTTGCGAGGTTTTTACTGGCTTTTGGTGTCCTTTGAAGCTTTAGAACCATATTTAGAGGCGTTCGTGGTGTATCTTGTACCCTATGGGAGGTATTTAGACTTCCTTTGGCTTATTTAATGTCTTCCGGGGCATACCTAAAGGCTTTTGTATGGTATTTACTGCTTTTTGGTGTACTTAGAAGCTTTAGAAGCGTATTTAGTGGCGTTCTGTTTGCATCTAGGGCCTTATGGAAGGCATTTAGACTCCCTTTGGCTTATTAAAGTCTTCCGCGGCATATCTAGAGGCTTTTGCGAGGTATTCACTGGTTTTTGAAGCAATTTAGAGGCGTTCTGAGTGCATCTTGGGCCTAATGGGGGGTATTTAGGCTACCTTTGGCTTATTTAAGGTCTTTCGGGGCATATCTAGAATCTTTTGCGAGGTATTTACTGGCTTTTGGTGTACTTAGAAGCTTTTGATGCACATGTAGAGGCGTTCTTGCTGTATCTACTGCCTTATGGGAGGTGCTAGACCCCCTTTGGCTTATTAAGGTCTTTCGGTGCACATCTAGAGGCTTTTAAGAGGTATTTACTGGCTTTTGTTGTACTTAGAAGCTTAAAAAGAGTATTAAGAGGCGTTTTTGGTGTATCTAGGGTCTTATTGGAGCTATTTAGACTACCTTTGTCTTATTTAAGGTCTTTCGGGGCATATCTAGAGGCTTTTGCGAGGTATTTACTGGCTTTTGGTGTACTTAGAAGCTTTTGATGCACATTTAGAAGCGTTCTTGCTGTATCTACTGCCCTATGGGAGGTTCTAGACCCCCTTTGGCTTATTAAGGTATTTCGGGGCACATCTAAAGGCTTTTTGCAGGTATTTACTGGCTTTTGGTGTACTTTGAAGCTTTAGAAGCATATTTAGAGGCGTTCGTGGTGTATCTTGTACCCTATGGGAGGTATTTAGACTTCCTTTGGCTTATTTAATGTCTTCCGGGGCATACCTAAAGGCTTTTGTATGGTATTTACTGCTTTTTGGTGTACTTAGAAGCTTTAGAAGCGTATTTAGTGGCGTTCTGTTTGCATCTAGGGCCTTATGGAAGGCATTTAGACTCCCTTTGACTTATTAAAGTCTTCCGCGGCATATCTGGAGGCTTTTGCGAGGTATTCACTGGTTTTTGAAGCAATTTAGAGGCGTTCTGAGTGCATCTTGGGCCTAATGGGGGGTATTTAGGCTACCTTTGGCTTATTTAAGGTCTTTCGGGGCATATCTAGAATCTTTTGCGAGGTATTTACTGGCTTTTGGTGTACTTAGAAGCTTTTGATGCACATGTAGAGGCGTTCTTGCTGTATCTACTGCCTTATGGGAGGTGCTAGACCCCCTTTGGCTTATTAAGGTCTTTCGGTGCACATCTAGAGGCTTTTAAGAGGTATTTACTGGCTTTTGTTGTACTTAGAAGCTTAAAAAGAGTATTAAGAGGCGTTTTTGGTGTATCTAGGGTCTTATTGGAGCTATTTAGACTACCTTTGTCTTATTTAAGGTCTTTCGGGGCATATCTAGAGGCTTTTGCGAGGTATTTACTGGCTTTTGGTGTACTTAGAAGCTTTTGATGCACATTTAGAAGCGTTCTTGCTGTATCTACTGCCCTATGGGAGGTTCTAGACCCCCTTTGGCTTATTAAGGTATTTCGGGGCACATCTAAAGGCTTTTTGCAGGTATTTACTGGCTTTTGGTGTACTTTGAAGCTTTAGAAGCATATTTAGAGGCGTTCGTGGTGTATTTTGTACCCTATTTGAGGTATTTAGACTCCATTTGGCTTATTTAATGTCTTCCGGGGCATATCTAAAGGCTTTTGTATGGTATTTACTGCTTTTTGGTGTACCTAGAAGGTTTAGAAGCATATTTGTAGGCGTTCTTGGTGTATCGTGGACCCTATGGGAGGTTTCAAGACTCCCTTTGGCTTATTTAAGGTCCTACGGGGCATATCAAAAGGATTTTGCGAGGTATTTACAGGCTTTTGTTGTACTTAGAAGCTTTAGAGCATATTTAGAGGCGTTCTGGGTGTATCTGGGGCCTTATGGGAGATATTTAGCCTCGCTTTGGCTTATTTATGACCTTTCGGAGCATATCTAGAGGCTTTTAGCCAGGTGCTTATTGGCCTTTTGTGTACTTGGAAGCTTTAGTAGCACATTTAGAGGCGCTCTTGGTGTATCTAGGTTCTTGGTGCTATTTGGACACTCTTTGTATTATTTAAGGTCTTTCGGGCATATCTGGAGGCTTTTTGGAGGTATTTACTGGCTTTTGGTGTACTTAGAAGCTGCTGATGCACATTTAGAGGGGTTCTTGCTGTATCTACTGCCTTATGGGAGGTGTCTAAACCCCTTTGGCTTATTAAGGTCTTTCGGGGCATATCTAGAGGCCTTTGCCAGGCATTTACTGGATCTTGGTGTACTTAGAAGCTTTTGATGCACAGTTAGAGGCGTTCATGTGTTATGTACTGCCTTATGGTAGGTGTCTAGACCCCATTTGGCTTATTTAATATCTTTCGGGCACTTCTAGAGGCTTTTGCCAGGTATTTACTGCGTTTTGGTGTACTTAGAAGCTTTTGAAGCCCGTTTAGGGGCGCTCTTGGTGCATCTAGGGCCTTGTGGGTGGTATTTAGACTCCCTTTAGCTTATTTAGGGCCTTTCGGGGAACATCCAGAGGCATTTGCGAGGTATTTACTGGCTTATGAAGCATTTTAGAGGCATTCCGGTTGTATGTAGGGCCTTATGGTGGTTATTTAGACTCCTTTTGGCTTATCTAAAATCTTTCGGGGCATAGCTAGAGGCTTTTGCGAGGTATTTACAGGCTTTTGGTGTATTTAGTACGTTTAGAAGCATATTTAAAGGCGTTCTTGGTGTATCCTGGACCCTATGGGAGGTTTCTAGACTCCCTTTGGCTTATTTAATATCCTACGGGGCATATCAAAAGGCTTTTGCGAGGTATTTACTGGCTTTTTTTGTACTTAGAAGCTTTAGAATCATATTTAGAGGCGTTCTGGGTGTATCTGGGGCCTTATGGGATATATTTAGGCTCGCTTTGGCTTATTTATGATCCTTCGGGGCATATCTAGAGGCTTTCAGCGAGGTACTTATTGGCCTTTTGTGTACTTAGAAGCTGTAGAAGGACATTTTGAGGCGTTCTTGGTGTATCTAGGGCCTCATGGGGGGTATTTAGACTCCCTTTAGCATATTTAAGGTCTTTCGGGGAATATCTAGAGGTTTTTGCGAGTTATTTAATGGATTTTGAAGCATTTTAGAGGCTTTCTGAGTGTATCTGGGGCCTTATGGGAGATATTTAGGCTCACTTTGGCTTATTTATGATCTTTCGGGGCATATCTAGAGGCTTTAGCGAGGTACTTATAGGACTTTTGTGTACTTAGAAGCTGTAGAAGGACAATTTGAGGCGTTCTTGGTGTATCTAGGGCCTCATGGGGGGTATTTAGACTCCCTTTAGCTTATTTAAGGTCTTTCGGGGAATATCTAGAGGCTTTTGCGAGGTATTTACTGGTTTTTGAAGCATTTTAGAGGCGTTCTGGATGCTTCTTGGGCCTAATGGGGGGTATTTAGGCTACTTTGGCTGATTTAAGGTCTTTCGGGGCATATCTAGAGGCTTTTGCGAGCTATTTACTGACTTTTGATGTACTTGGAAGCTTTAGAAGCACATTTAGAGGCGCTCTTGGTGTATCTAGGGTCTTGGTGCTATTTGGACACTCTTTGTATTATTTAAGGTCTTTCGGGCATTTCTGGAGGCTTTTTGGAGGTATTTACTGGCTTTTGGTGTACTTAGAAGCTTTTGTTGCACAGTTAGAGGCCTTCTTGCTGTATCTACTGCCTTATGGGAGGTGTCTAAACCCCCTTTGGCTTATTAAGGACTTTCGGGGCATATCTAGAGGCTTTTGCGCGGTATTTATGCCTTTTGGTGTACTTTGAAGCCTTAGAAGCGTATTTAGAGGCGTTCTGGCTGCATCTAGGATCTAACTGGAGGCTTCTAGACTCCCTTTGGCATATTTAAGGTCTTTCGGTGCAGATCTAAGTGCCTTTGGTGGTATTTACTGGCTTTTGTTGTACTTAGAGGCTTTAAAAGCATATTTAGAGGAGTTATGGGTGTATCTGGGGCCTTATGGGAGATATTTAGGCTCGCTTTGGCTTATTTATGATCTTTCTGGGCATATCTAGAGGCTTTTAGCGAGGTACTTATTGGCCTTTTGTGTACTTAGAAGCTGTAGAAGGACATTTTGAGGCGTTCTTGGTGTATCTAGGGCCTCATGGGGGGTATTTAGACTCCCTTTAGCTTATTTAAGGTTTTTCGGGGAATATCTAGAGGTTTTTGCGAGTTATTTAATGGATTTTGAAGCATTTTAGAGGCTTTCTGGGTGTATCTGGGGCCTTATGGGAGATATTTAGGCTCGCTTTGGCTTATTTATAATCTTTCGGGGCATATCTAGAGGCTTTAGCGAGGTACTTATTGGACTTTTGTGTACTTAGAAGCTGTAGAAGGACAATTTGAGGCGTTCTTGGTATATCTAGGGCCTCATGGGGGGTATTTAGATTCCCTTTAGCTTATTTAAGGTCTTTCGGGGAATATCTAGAGGCGTTTGCGAGGTATTTACTGGATTTTGAATTATTTTAGACGCGTTCTGGATGCTTCTTGGGCCTAATGGGTGGTATTTAGACTACCTTGGCTTATTTAAGGTCTTTCGGGGCATATCTAGAGGCTTTTGCGAGGTTTTTACTGGCTTTTGGTGTCCTTTGAAGCTTTAGAACCATATTTAGAGGCGTTCGTGGTGTATCTTGTACCCTATGGGAGGTATTTAGACTTCCTTTGGCTTATTTAATGTCTTCCGGGGCATACCTAAAGGCTTTTGTATGGTATTTACTGCTTTTTGGTGTACTTAGAAGCTTTAGAAGCGTATTTAGTGGCGTTCTGTTTGCATCTAGGGCCTTATGGAAGGCATTTAGACTCCCTTTGGCTTATTAAAGTCTTCCGCGTCATATCTAGAGGCTTTTGCGAGGTATTCACTGGTTTTTGAAGCAATTTAGAGGCGTTCTGAGTGCATCTTGGGCCTAATGGGGGGTATTTAGGCTACCTTTGGCTTATTTAAGGTCTTTCGGGGCATATCTAGAATCTTTTGCGAGGTATTTACTGGCTTTTCGTGTACTTAGAAGCTTTTGATGCACATGTAGAGGCGTTCTTGCTGTATCTACTGCCTTATGGGAGGTGCTAGACCCCCTTTGGCTTATTAAGGTCTTTCGGTGCACATCTAGAGGCTTTTAAGAGGTATTTACTGGCTTTTGTTGTACTTAGAAGCTTAAAAAGAGTATTAAGAGGCGTTTTTGGTGTATCTAGGGTCTTATTGGAGCTATTTAGACTACCTCTGTCTTATTTAAGGTCTTTCGGGGCAGATCTGAAGGCTTCTGGAGGTATTTGCTGGCTTTTTGTGTACTTAGAAGCTTTTTAAGCCCATTTAGAGGCGCTCGTGTTGCATCTAGGGCCTTGTGGGTGGTATTTGGACTCCCTTTAGCTTATTTAAGGCCTTTCGGGGATTATCAAGAGGCTTTTGCGAGGTATTTACTGGCTTATGAAGCATTTTAGAGGCATTCCGGGTGTATCTAGGGCCTTATGGTGGTTATTTAGACTCCTTTTGGCTTATCTAAAATCTTTCGGGGCATATCTAGAATCTTTTTCGAGGTATTTACTGGCTTTTAGTCTACTAAGAAGCTTTAGAAGCACATTTAGAGGCGTTCCTGGTGTATCTTGGACCCTATGGGAGGGATCTAGATTCCTTTGGCTTATTTAAGGTCTTCCGCGGCATATCTAAAGGCTTTTGCGTGGTATTTACTGCCTATTGGTGTACTTAGAAGCTTTAGAAGTGTATTTAGAGGCGCTCTTGATGTATCTAGGGTCTTGGTGCTATTTGGAAACCCTTTGTATTATTTAAGGTTTTTCGGGCATATCTGAAGTATTTTTGGGGTATTTACTGGCTTTTGGTGCACTTAGAAGCTTTTGATGCACATTTTGAGGCGTTCTTGCTGTATCTACTGCCTTATGGGAGGTGTCTATACCCCCTTTGGCTTATTTAAGGTTTTCGGGACACTTTTAGAGGTTTTTCCGAGGTATTTGCTGCGTTTTGGTGTCCTTAGAAGCTTTTGAAGCCCATTTAGAGGCGCTCTTGGTGCATCTAGGGCCTTGTGTGTTGCATTTAGACTCCCTTTAGCTTATTTAGGGCCTTTCAGGGAACATCTAGAGGCTTTTGCGAGGTATTTACTGGCTTTTGGTGTACTTTGAAGCTTTAGAAGCATATTTAGAGGCGTTCGCGGTGTATCTTGTACCCTAAGGGAGGTATTTACACTCCCTTTGTCTCATTTAATGTCTACCGGGGCATATTTAAAGGCTTTTGTAAGGTATTTACTGCTTTTTGGTGTACTTAGAAGCTTCAGAAGCGTATTTAGAGGCGTTCTGTCTGCATCTAGGTCCTTATGGGAGGTATCTAGACTCCCTTTGGCTTATTTAAGGTCTTACGGTGCATATCTAGAGGCTTTTCGAGGTATTTACTGGGTTTTGGTGTACTTAGAAGAATTTGAAACATATTTAGAGGCGTCCTGGGTGTATCTTGGGCCTTATGGGGGGCATTTAGTCTCCCTTTAGCTTACTTAAGTTTTTTCGGGGCATATACAAAGCTTTTGCGAGGTATTTACTGGCTTTTGGTGTACTTAGAAGCTTTAGAAGCGTATTTAGTGGCGTTCTGGGTGCATCTAGGACCTTATGGAAGGCATTTAGACTCCCTTTGGCTTATTTAAGGTCTTCCGGGGCATATCCAAAGGCTTTAGCGAGGTATTTACTGGCTATTGTTGTATATAGAAGCTTTAGAAGCATATTTAGAGGCGTTCTGGATGTATCTAGGGCCTTATGGGAGGTATTTAGGCTCGCTTTATCTTATATAAGATCTTTCGGGGTCTATCTAGAGGTTTTTGCGAGTAACTTATTGGCTTTTGGTGTACTTAGAAGCTTTAGAAGACCATTTTGAGGCGTTCTTGGTTATCTAGGGCCTTATGGGAGGTATTTAGGCTCCCTTTAGCTTATTTAAGTTCTTTCGGGGAATATCTAGAAGATTTTGCGAAGTATTCACTGGTTTTTGAAGCATTTTAGAGGCGTTCTGGGTGTATCTTGGGCCTAATGGGTGGTATTAAGCTACTTTTGGCTTATTTAAGGTCTTTCGGGGCATTTCTAGAATCTTTTGCGAGGTATTTACTGGCTTTTAGTCTACTTAGAAGCTTTAGAAGCACATTTAGAGGCGTTCTTGGTGTATCTTGGACCCTATGCGAGGGATCTAGATTCCTTTGGCTTATTTAAGGTCTTCCGGGGCATATCTAAAGGCTTTTGCGGGGTATTTACTGCCTATTGGTGTACCTAGGTGTACTGCCTAGAAGTGTATTTAGAGGCGCTGTTGGTGTATCTAGACTCTTGGTGCTATTTGGACAACCTTTGTATTATTTAAGGTCTTTCGGGCATATCTGGAGGATTTTTGGTGGTATTTACTGGATTTTGGTGCACTTAGAAGCTTTTGATGCACATTTAGAGGCGTTGTTGCTGTATCTACTGCCTTATGGGAGGTGTCTAAACCCCCTTTGGCTTATTCAGGTCTTTCGGGGCATATCTAGAGGCTTTTGCGAGGTATTTACCGGATTTTGGTTTACTTAGAAGCTTTTGATGCATAGTTAGAGGCGTTCATGTGGTATGTACTGCCTTATGGTAGGTGTCTAAACCCCATTTGGCTTATTTAAGCTCTTTATGGGCACTTTTAGAGGCTTTTGCGAGGTATTTGCTGCGTTTTGGTGTACTTAGAAACTTTTGAAGCCCATTTAGAGGCGCTCTTGGTGCATCTAGGGCCTTGTGTGTTGCATTTAGACTCCCTTTAGCTTATTAAGGGCCTTTAAGGGAATATCTAGAGGATTTTGCGAAGTATTCACTGGTTTTTGAAGCATTTTTGAGGCGTTCTGGGTGTATCTGGGGCCTTATGGTTGTTATTTAGACACCTTTTGACTTATCTAAAATCTTTCGGGGCATATCTAGAGGATTTTTGCGAGATATTTAGAGGCTTTTGGTGTAATTAGAAGGTTTAGAAGCATATTTAAAGGCGTTCTTGGTGTATCGTGGACCCTATGGGAGGTTTCTAGACTCCCTTTGGCTTATTTAAGGTCCTACGGGTCATATCAAAAGGCTTTTGCGAGGTATTTTAGGCTTTTGTTGTACTTAGAAGCTTTAGAAGCAGATTTAGAGGCGTTCTGGGTGTATCTGGGGCCTTATGGGAGATATTTAGGCTCGCTTTGGCTTATTTATTCTTTCGGGGCATATCTAGAGGCTTATAGTGGGGTACTTATTGGCCTTTTGTGTACTTAGAAGCTGTAGAAGGACATTTTGAGGCGTTCTTGGTGTATCTAGGGCCTCATGGGGGGTATTTAGACTCCCTTTAGCTTATTTAAGGACTTTCGGGGAATATCTAGAGGCTTTTGCGAGGTATTTACTGGCTTTTGAAGAATTTTAGAGTCGTTCTGGATGCTTCTTGGGCCTAATGGGGGGTATTTAGGCTACTTTGGCTTATTTAAGGTCTTTCGGGGCATATCTAGAGGCTTTTGCGAGGTATTTACTGGCTTTTGGTGCACTTTGAAGCTTTAGAAGCATATTTAGAGGCGTTCGTGGTGTATCTTGTACCCTATGGTAGGTATTTAGACTCCCTTTGGCTTATTTAATGTCTTCCGGGGCATATCTAAAGGCTTTTGTATGGTATTTACTGCTTTTTAGTTAACTTAGAAGGTTTAGAAGCATATTTATAAGCGTTCTTGGAGGATCGTGGACCCTATGGGAGGTTTCTAGACTCCCTTTGGCTTATTTGATGTCCTACGGGGCTTATCAAAAGGCTTTTGCGAGGTATTTACTGGCTTTTGTTGTACTTAGAAGCTTTAGAAGCATATTTAGAGGCGTTCCGGGTGTATCTGGGGCCTTATGGGAGATATTTAGGCTCGCTTTGGCTTATTTATGATGTTTTGGGGCATATCTAGAGGCTTTTAGCGAGGTACTCATTGGCCTTTTGTGTACTTAGAAGCTGTAGAAGGACATTTTGAGGCGTTCTTGGTGTATCTAGGGCCTCATGGGGGGTATTTAGACTCCCTTTAGCTTATTTAAGGTCTTTCGGGGAATATCTAGAGGCTTTTGCGAGGTATTTACTGGTTTTTGAAGCATTTTAAGTCGTTCTGAATGCTTCTTGGGCCTAATGGGGGTATTTAGGCTACTTTGGCTTATTTAAGGTCTTTCGGGGCATATCTAAAGGCTTTTGTATGGTATTTACTGCTTTTTGGTGTACCTAGAAAGTTTAGAAGCATATTTATAGGCGTTCTTGGTGTATCGTGGACCCTATGGGAGGTTTCTAGACTCCCTTTGGCTTATTTAATGTCTTCCGGGGCATATCTAAAGGCTTTTGTATGGTATTTACTGCTTTTTGGTGTACCTAGAAGGTTTAGAAGCATATTTATAGGCGTTCTTGGTGTATCGTGGACCCTATGGGAGGTTTCTAGACTCCCTTTGGCTTATTTAATGTCTTCCGGGGCATATCTAAAGGCTTTTGTATGGTATTTACTGCTTTTTGGTGTACCTAGAAGGTTTAGAAGCATATTTATAGGCGTTCTTGGTGTATCGTGGACCCTATGGGAGGTTTCGAGACTCCCTTTGGCTTATTTAAGGTCCTACGGGGCATATCAAAAGGCTTTTGCGAGGTATTTGCTGGTTTTGTTGTACTTAGAAGCCTTAGAAGCATATTTAGAGGCGTTCTGGGTGTATCTGGGGCCTCATGAGAGATATTTAGGCTCGCTTTGGCTTATTTATGATCTTTCGGGGCATATCTAGAGGCTTTTAGCGAGGTACTTATTGGACTTTTGTGTACTTAGAAGCTGTAGAAGGACATTTCAAGGCATTCTTGGTGTATCTAGGGCCTCACGGGGGGTATTTCGACTCCCTTTAGCTTATTTAAGGTCTTTCGGGAATATCTAGAGGCTTTTGCGAGGTATGTACTGGCTTTGAAGCATTTTAGAGGCGTTCTGGATGCTTCTTGGGCCTAATGGGGGGTATTTAGGCTACTGTGGCTGATTTAAGGTATTTCGGGGCATATCTAGAGGCTTTTGCGAGGAATTTACTGGCTTTTGGTGTACTTGGAAGCTTTAGAAGCACATTTAGAGGCGCCCTTGGTGTATCTAGTGTGTTGGTGCTATTTGGACACCCTTTGTATTATTTAAGGTCTTTCGGGCATATCTGGAGTATTTTGGAGGTATTTACTGGCTTTTGGTGCACTTAGAAGCTTTTGCTGCACATTTAGAGGCGGTCTTGCTGTATCTACTGCCTTATGGGAGGTGTCTAAACCCCCTTTGGCTTACTAAGGTCTTTCGGGGCATATCTAGAGACTTTTTCGAGGTATTTACCGGATTTTGGTGTTCTTAGAAGCTTTTGATGCACAGTTAGAGGCGTTCATGTGGTATGTACTGCCTTATGGTAGGTGTCAAGACCCCATTTGGCTTATTTAAGGTCTTTCGGGGCACTTTTAGCGGCTTTTGCGAGGTATTTGCTGCGTTTTGGTGTACTTAGAAGCTTTAGAAGCCCATTTAGAGGCGCTCTTGGTGCATCTAGGGCCTTGTGTGTTGCATTTAGACTCCCTTTAGCTTATTTAGGGCCTTTCGGGGAACATCTAGAGGCTTTTGCGAGGTATTTACTGACTTATGAAGAACTTTAGAGGCATTCCGGGTGTATCTAGGGCCTTATGGTGGTTATATAGACTCCTTTTGGCTTATCTAAAATCTTTCGGGGCATATCTAGAGGCTTTTGCGAGGTATTTACAGGCTTTTGGTGTACTTAGAAGCTTCAGAAGCATATTTAAAGGCGTTCTTGGTGTATCGTGGACCCTATGGGAGGTTTCTAGACACCCTTTGGCTTATTTAAGGCCCTACGGGGCATATCAAGAGGCTTTTGCGAGGTATTTACTGGCTGTTGTTGTACTTAGAAAATCTAGAAGCATATTTGGAGGCGTTCCGGGTGTATCTGGGGCCTTATGTGAGATATTTAGGCTACTTTGGCTTATTTAAGGTCTTTCGGGGCATATCTAGAGGCTTTTGCGAGGTATTTACTGGCTTTTGGTGTACTTGGAAGCTTTAGAAGCACATTTAGAGGCGTTCTTGGTGTATCTAGGGTCTTGGTGCTATTTGGACACTCTTTGTATTATTTAAGGTCTTTCGGGCATTTCTGGAGGCTTTTTGGAGGTGTTTACTGGCTTTTGGTGTACTTAGAAGCTTTTGATGCACAGTTAGAGGCCTTCTTGCTGTATCTACTGCCTTATGGGAGGTGTCTAAACCCCCTTTGGCTTATTAAGGACTTTCGGGGCATATCTAGAGGCTTTTGCGCGGTATTTATGCCTTTTGGTGTACTTTGAAGCCTTAGAAGCGTATTTAGAGGCGTTCTGGCTGCATCTAGGATCTAACTGGAGGCTTCTAGACTCCCTTTGGCATATTTAAGGTCTTTCGGTGCAGATCTAAGTGCCTTTGGTGGTATTTACTGGCTTTTGTTGTACTTAGAGGCTTTAAAAGCATATTTAGAGGCGTTATGGGTGTATCTGGGGTCTTATGGGAGATATTTAGGCTCGCTTTGGGTTATTTATGATCTTTCGGGGCATATCTAGAGCCTTTTAGCGAGGTACTTATTGGCCTTTTGTGTACTTAGAAGCTGTAGAAGGACATTTTGAGGCGTTCTTGGTGTATCTAGGGCCTCATGGGGGGTATTTAGACTCCCTTTAGCTTATTTAAGGTTTTTCGGGGAATATCTAGAGGTTTTTGCGAGTTATTTAATGGATTTTGAAGCATTTTAGAGGGTTTCTGGGTGTATCTGGGGCCTTATGGGAGATATTTAGGCTCGCTTTGGCTTATTTATAATCTTTCGGGGCATATCTAGAGGCTTTAGCGAGGTACTTATTGGACTTTTGTGTACTTAGAAGCTGTAGAAGGACAATTTGAGGCGTTCTTGGTATAACTAGGGCCTCATGGGGGGTATTTAGATTCCCTTTAGCTTATTTAAGGTCTTTCGGAGAATATCTAGAGGCGTTTGCGAGGTATTTACTGGATTTTGAATTATTTTAGACGCGTTCTGGATGCTTCTTGGGCCTAATGGGTGGTATTTAGACTACTTTGGCTTATTTAAGGTCTTTCGGGGCATATCTAGAGGCTTTTGCGAGGTTTTTACTGGCTTTTGGTGTCCTTTGAAGCTTTAGAACCATATTTAGAGGCGTTCGTGGTGTATCTTGTACCCTATGGGAGGTATTTAGACTTCCTTTGGCTTATTTAATGTCTTCCGGGGCATACCTAAAGGCTTTTGTATGGTATTTACTGCTTTTTGGTGTACTTAGAAGCTTTAGAAGCGTATTTAGTGGCGTTCTGAGTGCATCTTGGGCCTAATGGGGGGTATTTAGGCTACCTTTGGCTTATTTAAGGTCTTTCGGGGCATATCTAGAATCTTTTGCGAGGTATTTACTGGCTTTTGGTGTACTTAGAAGCTTTTGATGCACATGTAGAGGCGTTCTTGCTGTATCTACTGCCTTATGGGAGGTGCTAGACCCCCTTTGGCTTATTAAGGTCTTTCGGTGCACATCTAGAGGCTTTTAAGAGGTATTTACTGGCTTTTGTTGTACTTAGAAGCTTAAAAAGAGTATTAAGAGGCGTTTTTGGTGTATCTAGGGTCTTATTGGAGCTACTTAGACTACCTTTGTCTTATTTAAGGTCTTTCGGGGCATATCTAGAGGCTTTTGCGAGGTATTTACTGGCTTTTGGTGTACTTGGAAGCTTTAGAAGCACATTTAGAGGCGTTCTTGGTGTATCTAGGGTCTTGGTGCTATTTGGACACTCTTTGTATTATTTAAGGTCTTTCGGGCATATCTGGAGGCTTTTTGGAGGTATTTACTGGCTTTTGGTGTACTTAGAAGCTTTTGATGCACATTTAGAAGCGTTCTTGCTGTATCTACTGCCCTATGGGAGGTTCTAGACCCCCTTTGGCTTATTAAGGTATTTCGGGGCACATCTAAAGGCTTTTTGCAGGTATTTACTGGCTTTTGGTGTACTTTGAAGCTTTAGAAGCATATTTAGAGGCGTTCGTGGTGTATTTTGTACCCTATTTGAGGTATTTAGACTCCATTTGGCTTATTTAATGTCTTCCGGGGCATATCTAAAGGCTTTTGTATGGTATTTACTGCTTTTTGGTGTACCTAGAAGGTTTAGAAGCATATTTGTAGGCGTTCTTGGTGTATCGTGGACCCTATGGGAGGTTTCAAGACTCCCTTTGGCTTATTTAAGGTCCTACGGGGCATATCAAAAGGCTTTTGCGAGGTATTTACAGGCTTTTGTTGTACTTAGAAGCTTTAGAGCATATTTAGAGGCGTTCTGGGTGTATCTGGGGCCTTATGGGAGATATTTAGCCTCGCTTTGGCTTATTTATGACCTTTCGGAGCATATCTAGAGGCTTTTAGCCAGGTGCTTATTGGCCTTTTGTGTACTTGGAAGCTTTAGTAGCACATTTAGAGGCGCTCTTGGTGTATCTAGGTTCTTGGTGCTATTTGGACACTCTTTGTATTATTTAAGGTCTTTCGGGCATATCTGGAGGCTTTTTGGAGGTATTTACTGGCTTTTGGTGTACTTAGAAGCTGCTGATGCACATTTAGAGGGGTTCTTGCTGTATCTACTGCCTTATGGGAGGTGTCTAAACCCCTTTGGCTTATTAAGGTCTTTCGGGGCATATCTAGAGGCTTTTGCCAGGCATTTACTGGATCTTGGTGTACTTAGAAGCTTTTGATGCACAGTTAGAGGCGTTCATGTGTTATGTACTGCCTTATGGTAGGTGTCTAGACCCCATTTGGCTTATTTAATATCTTTCGGGCACTTCTAGAGGCTTTTGCCAGGTATTTACTGCGTTTTGGTGTACTTAGAAGCTTTTGAAGCCCGTTTAGGGGCGCTCTTGGTGCATCTAGGGCCTTGTGGGTGGTATTTAGACTCCCTTTAGCTTATTTAGGGCCTTTCGGGGAACATCCAGAGGCATTTGCGAGGTATTTACTGGCTTATGAAGCATTTTAGAGGCATTCCGGTTGTATGTAGGGCCTTATGGTGGTTATTTAGACTCCTTTTGGCTTATCTAAAATCTTTCGGGGCATAGCTAGAGGCTTTTGCGAGGTATTTACAGGCTTTTGGTGTATTTAGTACGTTTAGAAGCATATTTAAAGGCGTTCTTGGTGTATCCTGGACCCTATGGGAGGTTTCTAGACTCCCTTTGGCTTATTTAATATCCTACGGGGCATATCAAAAGGCTTTTGCGAGGTATTTACTGGCTTTTTTGTACTTAGAAGCTTTAGAATCATATTTAGAGGCGTTCTGGGTGTATCTGGGGCCTTATGGGAGATATTTAGGCTCGCTTTGGCTTATTTATGATCCTTAGGGGCATATCTAGAGGCTTTCAGCGAGGTACTTATTGGCCTTTTGTGTACTTAGAAGCTGTAGAAGGACATTTTGAGGCGTTCTTGGTGTATCTAGGGCCTCATGGGGGGTATTTAGACTCCCTTTAGCATATTTAAGGTCTTTCGGGGAATATCTAGAGGTTTTTGCGAGTTATTTAATGGATTTTGAAGCATTTTAGAGGCTTTCTGAGTGTATCTGGGGCCTTATGGGAGATATTTAGGCTCACTTTGGCTTATTTATGATCTTTCGGGGCATATCTAGAGGCTTTAGCGAGGTACTTATAGGACTTTTGTGTACTTAGAAGCTGTAGAAGGACAATTTGAGGCGTTCTTGGTGTATCTAGGGCCTCATGGGGGGTATTTAGACTCCCTTTAGCTTATTTAAGGTCTTTCGGGGAATATCTAGAGGCTTTTGCGAGGTATTTACTGGTTTTTGAAGCATTTTAGAGGCGTTCTGGATGCTTCTTGGGCCTAATGGGGGGTATTTAGGCTACTTTGGCTGATTTAAGGTCTTTCGGGGCATATCTAGAGGCTTTTGCGAGCTATTTACTGACTTTTGATGTACTTGGAAGCTTTAGAAGCACATTTAGAGGCGCTCTTGGTGTATCTAGGGTCTTGGTGCTATTTGGACACTCTTTGTGTTATTTAAGGTCTTTCGGGCATTTCTGGATTCTTTTTGGAGGTATTTACTGGCTTTTGGTGTACTTAGAAGCTTTTGTTGCACAGTTAGAGGCCTTCTTGCTGTATCTACTGCCTTACGGGAGGTGTCTAAACCCCCTTTGGCTTATTAAGGACTTTCGGGGCATATCTAGAGGCTTTTGCGCGGTATTTATGCCTTTTGGTGTACTTTGAAGCCTTAGAAGCGTATTTAGAGGCGTTCTGGCTGCATCTAGGATCTAACTGGAGGCTTCTAGACTCCCTTTAGCATATTTAAGGTCTTTCGGTGCAGATCTAAGTGCCTTTGGTGGTATTTACTGGCTTTTGTTGTACTTAGAGGCTTTAAAAGCATATTTAGAGGAGTTATGGGTGTATCTGGGGCCTTATGGGAGATATTTAGGCTCGCTTTGGCTTATTCATGATCTTTCGGGGCATATCTAGAGGCTTTTAGCGAGGTACTTATTGGCCTTTTGTGTACTTAGAAGCTGTAGAAGGACATTTTGAGGCGTTCTTGGTGTATCTAGGGCCTCATGGGGGGTATTTACACTCCCTTTAGCTTATTTAAGGTTTTTCGGGGAATATCTAGAGGTTTTTGCGAGTTATTTAATGGATTTTGAAGCATTTTAGAGGCTTTCTGAGTGTATCTGGGGCCTTATGGGAGATATTTAGGCTCGCTTTGGCTTATTTATAATCTTTCGGGGCATATCTAGAGGCTTTAGCGAGGTACTTATTGGACTTTTGTGTACTTAGAAGCTGTAGAAGGACAATTTGAGGCGTTCTTGGTATATCTAGGGCCTCATGGGGGGTATTTAGATTCCCTTTAGCTTATTTAAGGTCTTTCGGGGAATATCTAGAGGCGTTTGCGAGGTATCTACTGGATTTTGAATTATTTTAGACGCGTTCTGGATGCTTCTTGGGCCTAATGGGTGGTATTTAGACTACCTTGGCTTATTTAAGGTCTTTCGGGGCATATCTAGAGGCTTTTGCGAGGTTTTTACTGGCTTTTGGTGTCCTTTGAAGCTTTAGAAGCATATTTAGAGGCGTTCGTGGTGTATCTTGTACCCTATGGTAGGTATTTAGACTCCCTTTGGCTTATTTAATGTCTTCCGGGGCATATCTAAAGGCTTTTGTATGGTATTTACTGCTTTTTAGTTAACTTAGAAGGTTTAGAAGCATATTTATAAGCGTTCTTGGAGGATCGTGGACCCTATGGGAGGTTTCTAGACTCCCTTTGGCTTATTTGATGTCCTACGGGGCTTATCAAAAGGCTTTTGCGAGGTATTTACTGGCTTTTGTTGTACTTAGAAGCTTTAGAAGCATATTTAGAGGCGTTCCGGGTGTATCTGGGGCCTTATGGGAGATATTTAGGCTCGCTTTGGCTTATTTATAATCTTTCGGGGCATATCTAGAGGCTTTAGCGAGGTACTTATTGGACTTTTGTGTACTTAGAAGCTGTAGAAGGACAATTTGAGGCGTTCTTGGTATATCTAGGGCCTCATGGGGGGTATTTAGATTCCCTTTAGCTTATTTAAGGTCTTTCGGGGAATATCTAGAGGCGTTTGCGAGGTATTTACTGGATTTTGAATTATTTTAGACGCGTTCTGGATGCTTCTTGGGCCTAATGGGTGGTATTTAGACTACCTTGGCTTATTTAAGGTCTTTCGGGGCATATCTAGAGGCTTTTGCGAGGTTTTTACTGGCTTTTGGTGTCCTTTGAAGCTTTAGAAGCATATTTAGAGGCGTTCGTGGTGTATCTTGTACCCTATGGTAGGTATTTAGACTCCCTTTGGCTTATTTAATGTCTTCCGGGGCATATCTAAAGGCTTTTGTATGGTATTTACTGCTTTTTAGTTAACTTAGAAGGTTTAGAAGCATATTTATAAGCGTTCTTGGAGGATCGTGGACCCTATGGGAGGTTTCTAGACTCCCTTTGGCTTATTTGATGTCCTACGGGGCTTATCAAAAGGCTTTTGCGAGGTATTTACTGGCTTTTGTTGTACTTAGAAGCTTTAGAAGCATATTTAGAGGCGTTCCGGGTGTATCTGGGGCCTTATGGGAGATATTTAGGCTCGCTTTGGCTTATTTATGATGTTTTGGGGCATATCTAGAGGCTTTTAGCGAGGTACTCATTGGCCTTTTGTGTACTTAGAAGCTGTAGAAGGACATTTTGAGGCGTTCTTGGTGTATCTAGGGCCTCATGGGGGGTATTTAGACTCCCTTTAGCTTATTTAAGGTCTTTCGGGGAATATCTAGAGGCTTTTGCGAGGTATTTACTGGTTTTTGAAGCATTTTAAGTCGTTCTGGATGCTTCTTGGGCCTAATGGGGGTATTTAGGCTACTTTGGCTTATTTAAGGTCTTTCGTGGCATATCTAAAGGCTTTTGTATGGTATTTACTGCTTTTTGGTGTACCTAGAAAGTTTAGAAGCATATTTATAGGCGTTCTTGGTGTATCGTGGACCCTATGGGAGGTTTCTAGACTCCCTTTGGCTTATTTAATGTCTTCCGGGGCATATCTAAAGGCTTTTGTATGGTATTTACTGCTTTTTGGTGTACCTAGAAGGTTTAGAAGCATATTTATAGGCGTTCTTGGTGTATCGTGGACCCTATGGGAGGTTTCGAGACTCCCTTTGGCTTATTTAAGGTCCTACGGGGCATATCAAAAGGCTTTTGCGAGGTATTTGCTGGTTTTGTTGTACTTAGAAGCCTTAGAAGCATATTTAGAGGCGTTCTGGGTGTATCTGGGGCCTCATGGGAGATATTTAGGCTCGCTTTGGCTTATTTATGATCTTTCGGGGCATATCTAGAGGCTTTTAGCGAGGTACTTATTGGACTTTTGTGTACTTAGAAGCTGTAGAAGGACATTTCAAGGCATTCTTGGTGTATCTAGGGCCTCACGGGGGGTATTTCGACTCCCTTTAGCTTATTTAAGGTCTTTCGGGAATATCTAGAGGATTTTGCGAGGTATGTACTGGCTTTGAAGCATTTTAGAGGCGTTCTGGATGCTTCTTGGGCCTAATGGGGGGTATTTAGACTACTGTGGCTGATTTAAGGTATTTCGGGGCATATCTAGAGGCTTTTGCGAGGAATTTACTGGCTTTTGGTGTCTTTGGAAGCTTTAGAAGCACATTTAGAGGCGCCCTTGGTGTATCTAGTGTGTTGGTGCTATTTGGACACCCTTTGTATTATTTAAGGTCTTTCGGGCATATCTGGAGTATTTTGGAGGTATTTACTGGCTTTTGGTGCACTTAGAAGCTTTTGCTGCACATTTAGAGGCGGTCTTGCTGTATCTACTGCCTTATGGGAGGTGTCTAAACCCCCTTTGGCTTACTAAGGTCTTTCGGGGCATATCTAGAGGCTTTTTCGAGGTATTTACCGGATTTTGGTGTTCTTAGAAGCTTTTGATGCACAGTTAGAGGCGCTCTTGGTGCATCTAGGGCCTTGTGTGTTGCATTTAGACTCCCTTTAGCTTATTTAGGGCCTTTCGGGGAACATCTAGAGGCTTTTGCGAGGTATTTACTGACTTATGAAGAACTTTAGAGGCATTCCGGGTGTATCTAGGGCCTTATGGTGGTTATATAGACTCCTTTTGGCTTATCTAAAATATTTCGGGGCATATCTAGAGGCTTTTGCGAGGTATTTACAGGCTTTTGGTGTACTTAGAAGCTTCAGAAGCATATTTAAAGGCGTTCTTGGTGTATCGTGGACCCTATGGGAGGTTTCTAGACACCCTTTGGCTTATTTAAGGCCCTACGGGGCATATCAAGAGGCTTTTGCGAGGTATTTACTGGCTGTTGTTGTACTTAGAAAATCTAGAAGCATATTTGGAGGCGTTCCGGGTGTATCTGGGGCCTTATGTGAGATATTTAGGCTACTTTGGCTTATTTAAGGTCTTTCGGGGCATATCTAGAGGCTTTTGCGAGGTATTTACTGGCTTTTGGTGTACTTGGAAGCTTTAGAAGCACATTTAGAGGCGTTTTTGGTGTATCTAGGGTCTTATTGGAGCTATTTAGACTACCTCTGTCTTATTTAAGGTCTTTCGGGGCAGATCTGAAGGCTTCTGGAGGTATTTGCTGGCTTTTTGTTTACTTAGAAGCTTTTTAAGCCCATTTAGAGGCGCTCGTGTTGCATCTAGGGCCTTGTGGGTGGTATTTGGACTCCCTTTAGCTTATTTAAGGCCTTTCGGGGAACATCTAGAGGCTTTTGCGAGGTATTTACTGGCTTATCAAGCATTTTAGAGGCATTCCGTGTGTATCTAGGGCCTTATGGTGGTTATTTAGACTCCTTTTGGCTTATCTAAAATCTTTGGGGGCATATCTAGAATCTTTTGCGAGGTATTTACTGGCTTTTGGTGCACTTAGAAGCCTTTGATGCACATCTAGAAGCGTTCTTGCTGTATCTACTGCCTTATGGGAGGTATTTAGACTCCCTTTGGCTTATTAAGGTCTTTCGGGGCTTATCTAGAGGCTTTTGCGAAGTATTTACCGGATTTTGGTGTACTTAGAAGCTTTTGATGCACAGTTAGAGGCGTTCATGTGGTATGTACTGCCTTATGGTAGGTGTCTAGACCCCATTTGGCTTATTTAAGGTCTTTCGGGGCACTTCTAGAGGCTTTTGCGAGGTATTTACTACGTTTTGGTGTACTTAGAAGCTTTTGAAGCCCATTTAGAGGCGCTCTTGTTGCATCTAGGGCCTTGTTGGTGGCAGTTAGACTCCCTTTAGCTTATTTAGGGCCTTTCGGGGAACATCTAGAGGCTTTTGCGAGGTATTTACTGGTTTATGAAGCATTTTAGAGGCATTCCGGGTGTATCTAGGGCCTTATGGTGGTTATTTAGACTCCTTTTGGCTAATCTAAAATCTTTCGGGGCTTATCTAGAGACTTTTGCGAGGTATTTACTGGCTTTTGGTGCACTTTGAAGCTTTAGAAGCATATTTAGAGGTGTTCGTGGTGGATCTTGTACCCTATGGGAGGCATTTGGACTCCCTTTGGCTTATTTAATGTCCTTCCGGGGCATATCTAAAGGTTTTTGTATGGTATTTACTGCTTTTTGGGGTACTTAGAAGGTTCAGAAGCATATTTATAGGCGTTCTTGTGTATCGTGGATCCTATGGGAGGTTTCTAGACTCCCTATGGCTTATTTAAGGTCCTACGGGGCATATCAGAAGGCTTTTGCGAGGTATTTACTGGCTTTTGGTGTACTTAGAAGCTTTTGATGCACATGTAGAGGCGTTCTTGCTGTATCTACTGCCTTATGGGAGGTGCTAGACCCCCTTTGGCTTATTAAGGTCTTTCGGTGCACATCTAGAGGCTTTTTCGAGGTATTTACTGGCTTTTGTTGTACTTAGAAGCTTAAAAAGAGTATTAAGAGGCGTTTTTGGTGTATCTAGGGTCTTATTGGAGCTATTTAGACTACCTTTGTCTTATTTAAGGTCTTTCGGGGCAGATCTGAAGGCTTCTGGAGGTATTTGCTGGCTTTTGGTGTACTTAGAAGCTTTTGAAGCCCATTTAGAGGCGCTCGTGGTGCATCTAGGGCCTTGTGGGTGGTATTTGGACTCCCTTTAGCTTATTTAAGGCCTTTCGGGGAACATCTAGAGGCTTTTGCGAGGTATTTACTGGCTTATCAAGCATTTTAGAGGCATTCCGTGTGTATCTAGGGCCTTATGGTGGTTATTTACACTCCTTTTGGCTTATCTAAAATCTTTGGGGGCATATCTAGAATCTTTTGCGAGGTATTTACTGGCTTTTGGTGAACTTAGAAGCCTTTGATGCACATCTAGAGGCGTTCTTGCTGTATCTACTGCCTTATGGGAGGTATTTAGACTCCCTTTGGCTTATTAAGGTCTTTCGGGGCATATCTAGAGGCTTTTGCGAAGTATTTACCGGATTTTGGTGTACTTAGAAGCTTTTGATGCACAGTTAGAGGCGTTCATGTGGTATGTACTGCCTTATGGTAGGTGTCTTGACCCAATTTGGCTTATTTAAGGTCTTTCGGGGCACTTTTAGAGGCTTTTGCGAGGTATTTGCTGCGTTTTGGTGTCCTTTGAAGCTTTTGAAGCCCATTTAGAGGCGCTCTTGATGCATCAAGGGCCTTGTGTGTTGCACTTACTCCCTTTAGCTTATTTAGGGCCTTTTGGGGAACATCTAGAGGCTTTTTCGAGGTTTTGCTGGGTTTTGGTGTACTTAGAAGCTTTTGAAGCATCTTTAGAGGCGTCCTGGGTGTATCTTGGGCCTTATGGGGGGTATTTAGTCTACCTTTAGCTTACTTAAGTTTTTTCGGGGCATATACAGATGCTTTTGCGAGGTATTTACTGGATTTTGAAGCATTTTAGAGGCGTTCTGGGTGCATCTTGGGCCTAATGGAGGGTATTTAGGCTACTTTTGGCTTATTTAAGGTCTTACGGGGCATATCTAGAATCTTTTGCGAGGTATTTACTGGCTTTTAGTGTACTTAAAAGCTTAAGAAGCACATTTAGAGTTGTTCTTGTTGTATCTTGGACCCTATGGGAGGGATCTAGATTCCTTTGGCTTACTTAAGGTCTTCCGGGGCATATCTAAAGGATGTTAAGGGGTATTTACTGCCTTTTGGTGTACTTAGAAGCTTTAGAAGCGTATTTAGAGGCGTCCTGGCTGCATCCAGGACCTTATGGGAGGTATCTGGATTCCTTTGGCTTATTTAAGGTCTTTCGGTGCTTACCTAGAGGCTTATTGGAGGTATTTTCTGGCTTTTGTTGTACTTAGAAGCTTAAAAAGAGTATTAAGAGGCGTTTTTTGTGTATCTAGGGTCTTATTGGAGCTATTTAGACTACTCTTTGTCTTATTTAGGGTCTTTCGGGGCAGATCTAAAGGCTTTTGGAAGTATTTACTGGCTTTTGGTGTCCTTAGAAGCTTTTGAAGCCCATTTAGAGGCGCTCTTGGTGCATCTAGGTCCTTGTGGGTGGTAATTAGACTCCCTTTAGCATATATAAGGCCTTTCGGGGAACGTCTAGAGGCTTTTGCGAGGTATTTACTGGCTTATGAAGCATTTTAGAGGCATTCCGGGTGTATCTAGGGCCTTATGGTGGTTATTTACACTCCTTTTGGCTTATCTAAAATCTTTCGGGGCATATCTAGAGGCTTTTGCGAGGTATTTACAGGCTTTGGTGTACTTAGAAGGTTTAGAAGCATATTTAGAGGCGTTCTTGGTGTATCGTGGACCATACGGGAGGTTTCGAGACTCCCTTTAGCTTATTTAAGGTCCTACGGGGCATATCAATAGGCTTTTGCGAGGTATTTACTGGATTTTGTTGTACTTAGAGGCCTTAGAAGCATATTTAGAGGCGTTCTTGCTGTATCTACTGCCTTATGGGAGGTGTCTAAACCCCCTTTGGCTTATTAAGGTCTTTCGGGGCATATCAAGAGGCTTTTGCGAGGTATTTACCGGATTTGGTGTACTTAGAAGCTTTTGATGCACAGTTAGAGGTGTTCATGTGGTATGTACTGCCTTATGGTAGGTGTCTAGACGCCATTTGGCTTATTTAAGGTCTTTCGGGGCACTTCTAGAGGCTTTTGCGAGGTAATTACTGCGTTTTGGTGTACTTAGAAGCTTTTGAGGCCCATTTAGAGGCGCTCTTGGTGCATCTAGGGCCTTGTGGGTGGCATTTAGACTCCCTTTCGCTTATTTAGGTCCTTTCGGGGAACATCTAGAGGCTTTTGCGAGGTATTTACTGGCTTATGAAGCATTTTAGAGGCATTCCGGGTGTATCTAGGGCCTTATGGTGGTTATTTAGACTCCTTTTGGCTTATCTAAAATCTTTCGGGGCATATCTAGAGACTTTTGCGAGGTATTTACTGGCTTTTGTTACACTTTGAAGCTTTAGAAGCACATTTAGAGGCGTTCGTGGTGTATCTTGTACCCTATGGGAGGTATTTAGCCTCCCTTTGGCTTATTTAATGTCTTCCGGGGCATATCTAAAGGTTTTTGTATGGTATTTACTGTTTTTTGGTGTACTTAGAAGGTTTAGAAGCATATTTATAGGCGTTCTTGGTGTATCGTGGACCCTATGGGAGGTTTCTAAACTCCCTTTGGGTTATTTAAGGTCCTACGGGGCATATCAAAAGGCTTTTGCGAGGTATTTACTGGCTTTTGTTGTATTTAGAAGCTTTAGAAGCATATTTAGAGGCGTTCCTGGTGTATCTGGGGCCTTATGGGAAATATTTAGGCTCGCTTTGGCTTATTTATTATCTTTCGGGGCATATCTAGAGACTTTTAGCGAGGTTCTTATTGGCCTTTTGTGTACTTAGAAGCTGTAGAGGGACATTTTGAGAAGTTCTTGGTTATCTAGGGCCTTATGGGAAGTACTAGACTCCCTTTAGCTTATTTAAGGTCTTTCGGGGAATATCTAGAGGAATTTGCGAGGTATTCACTGGCTGTTGAAGCATTTTAGAGGCGTTCTGGATGCTTCTTGGGCCTAATGGGTGGTATTTAGGCTACTTTGGCTTATTTAAGGTCTTTCGGGGCATATCTAGAGGCTTTTGCGAGGTATTTTTCCTGGCTTTTGGTGTACTTGGAAGTTTTAGAAGCACATTTAGAGGTGTTTATGGTGTCCCTAGGGTCTTGGTGCTATTTGGACACACTTTGTATTATTTAAGGTCTTTCGGGCATATCTGGAGGCTTTTGCGAGGTATTTTTCCTGGCTTTTGGTGTACTTAGAAGCTTTTGATGCACATTTAGAGGCGTTCTTGCTGTATCTACTGCCTTATGGGAGGTGCTAGACCCCCTTTGGCTTATTAAGGTCTTTCGGGGCATATCTAAAGGCTTTTGCGGGGTATTTACTGCCTTTTGGTGTACTTAGAAGCTTTAGAAGCGTATTTAGAGGCGTTCTGGCTGCATCTAGGACCTTATGGGAGGTATCTAGAATCCCTTTGGCTTATTTAAGGTCTTTCGGTGCATATCTAGAGGCTTTTTCGAGGTATTTACCGGCTTTTGTTGTACTTTGAAGCTTAAAAAGAGTATTAAGAGGCGTTTTTGGTGTATCTATGGTCTTATTGGAGCTATTTAGACTACCTTTGTCTTATTTAAGGTCTTTCGGGGCAGATCTAAAGGCTTTTGGAGGTATTTACTGGCTTTTGGTGTACATAGAAGCTTTTGAAGCCCATTTAGAGGCGCTCTTGGTGCATCTAGGGCCTTGTGGGTGGTATTTGGACTCCCTTTAGCTTATTTAAGGCCTTTCGGGGATTATCTAGAGGCTTTTGCGAGGTATTTACTGGCTTATGAAGCATTTTAGAGGCATTCCGGGTGTATCTAAGGCCTTATGGTGGTTATTTAGACTCCTTTTGGCTTATCTAAAAGCTTTCGGGGCATATCTAGAATCTTTTGCGAGGTATTTACTGGCTTTTAGTCTACTTAGAAGCTTTAGAAGCACATTTAGAGGCGTTCCTGGTGTATCTTGGACCCTATGGGAGGGATCTAGATTCCTTTGGCTTATTTAAGGTCTTCCGGCGCATATCTAAAGGCTTTTGCGGGGTATTTACTGCCTATTGGTGTACTTAGAAGCTTTAGAAGTGTATTTAGAGGCGCTCTTGATGTATCTAGGGTCTTGGTGCTATTTGGACACCCATTGTATTATTTAAGGTCTTTCGGGCATATCTGGAGTATTTTTGGGGGTATTTACTGGCTTTTGGTGCACTTAGAAGCTTTTGATGCACATTTTGAGGCGTTCTTGCTGTATCTACTGCCTTATGGGAGGTGTCTATACCCCCTTTGGCTTATTAAGGTCTTTCGGGGCATATCTAGAGGCTTTTGCGAGGTATTTACCGGATTTTGGTGTACTTAGAAGCTTTTGATGCACAGTTAGAGGCGTTCATGTGGTATGTACCGCCTTGTGGTAGGTGTCTAGACCCCATTTAGCTTATTTAAGGTCTTTCGGTACAATTTTAGAGGCTTTTGCGAGGTATTTGCTGCGTTTCGGTGTCCTTAGAAGCTTTTGAAGCCCATTTAGAGGCGCTCTTGGTGCATCTAGGACCTTGTGTGTTGCATTAGGCTCCCTTTAGCATATTTAGGGCCTTTCAGGGAACATCTAGAGGCTTTTGCGAGGTATTTACTGGCTTTTGGTGTACTTTGAAGCTTTAGAAGCATATTTAGAGGCGTCCGCGGTGTATCTTGTACCCTATGGGAGGTATTTAGACTCCCTTTGGCTTATTTAAGGTCTTTCGGTGCATATCTAGAGGCTTTTCGAGGTATTTACTGGGTTTTGGTGTACTTAGAAGCTTTTGTAGCATATTTAGAGGCGTCCTCGGTGTATCTTGGGCCTTATGGGGGGTATTTAGTCTCCCTTTAGCTTACTTAAGTTCTTTCGGGGCATATACAAAAGCTTTTGCGAGGTATTTACTGGCTTTTGGTGTACTTAGATGCTTTAGAAGCGTATTTAGTGGCGTTCTGGGTGCATCTAGGACCTTATGGAAGGCATTTAGACTCCCTTTGGCTTATTTAAGGTCTTCCGGGGCATATCTAAAGGCTTTAGCGAGGTATTTACTGGCTATTGTTGTATATAGAAGCTTTAGAAGCATATTTAGAGGCGTTCTGGGTGTATCTAGGGCCTTATGGGAGGTATTTAGGATCGATTTATCTTATATAAGATCTTTCGGGGTCTATCTAGAGGTTTTTGCGAGTAACTTATTGGCTTTTGGTGTAGTTAGAAGCTTTAGAAGACCATTTTGAGGCGTTCTTGGTTATCTAGGGCCTTATGGGAGATATTTAGGCTCCCTTTAGCTTATTTAAGTTCTTTCGGGAATATCTAGAGGATTTTGCGAAGTATTCACTGGTTTTTGAAGCATTTTAGAGGCGTTCTGGGTGCATCTTGGGCCTAATGGCTGGTATTTAGGCTACTTTTGGCTTATTTAAGGTCTTTCGGGGCATTTCTAGAATCTTTTGCGAAGTATTTATTGGCTTTTAGTCTACTTAGAAGTTTTAGAAGCACATTTAGAGGCGTTCTTGGTGTATCTTGTACCGTATGGGAGGGATCTAGATTCCTTTGGCTTATATAAGGTCTTCCGGGGCATATCTAAAGGCTTTTGCGGGGTATTTACTGCCTATTGGTGTACTTAGAAGCTTTAGAAGTGTATTTAGAGGCGCTCTTGGTGTATCTAGTGTCTTGGTGCTATTTGGACACCCTTTGTATTATTTAAGGTCTTTCGGGCATATCTGGAGGATTTTTGGTGGTATTTACTGGCTTTTGGTGCACTTAGAAGCTTTTGATGCACATTTAGAGGCGTTCTTGCTGTATCTACTGCCTTATGGGAGGTGTCCAAACCCCCTTTGGCTTATTCAGGTCTTTCGGGGCATATCTAGAGGCTTTTGCGAGGTATTTACCGGATTTTGGTTTACTTAGAAGCTTTTGATGCACAGTTAGAGGCGTTCATGTGGTATGTACTGCCTTATGGTAGGTGTCTAAACCCCATTTGGCTTATTTAAGGTCTTTAGGGGCACTTTTAGAGGCTTTTGCGAGGTATTTGCTGCGTTTTGGTGTACTTAGAAGCTTTTGAAGCCCATTTAGAGGCGCTCTTGGTGCATCTAGGGCCTTGTGTGTTGCACTTAGACTCCCTTTAGCTTATTTAGGGCCTTTCGGGGAATATCTAGAGGATTTTGCGAAGTATTCACTGGTTTTTGAAGCATTTTAGAGGCGCTCTGGGTGTATCTAGGGCCTTATGGTTGTTATTTAGACTCCTTTTGACTTATCTAAAATCGTTCGGGGCATATCTAGAGGCTTTTTGCGAGGTATTTACAGGCTTTTGGGGTACTTAGAAGGTTTAGAAGCATATTTAAAGGCGTTCTTGGTGTATCGTGGACCCTATGGGAGGTTTCTAGACTCCCTTTGGCTTATTTAAGGTCCTACGGGTCATATCAAAAGGCTTTTTCGAGGTATGTACTGGCTTTTGTTGTACTTAGAAGCTTTAGAAGCATATTTAGAGGCGTTCTGGGTGTATCTGGGGCCTTATGGGAGATATTTAGCCTCGCTTTGGCTTATTTATTATTTCGGGGCATATCTAGAGGCTTTTAGCGGGGTACTTATTGGCCTTTTGTGTACTTAGAAGCTGTAGAAGGACATTTTGAGGCGTTCTTGGTGTATCTAGGGCCTCATGGGGGGTATTTAGACTCCCTTTAGCTTATTTAAGGTCTTTCGGGGAATATCTAGAGGCTTTTGCGAGGTATTTACTGGTTTTTGAAGCATTTTAAGTCGTTCTGGATGCTTCTTGGGCCTAATGGGGGGTATTTAGGCTACTTTGGCTTATTTAAGGTCTTTCGGGGCATATCTAAAGGCTTTTGTATTGTATTTACTGCTTTTTGGTGTACCTAGGAGGTTTAGAAGCATATTTATAGGCGTTCTTGGTGTATCGTGGACCCTATGGGAGGTTTCTAGACTCCCTTTGGCTTATTTAATGTCTCCCGGGGCATATCTAAAGGCTTTTGTATGGTATTTACTGCTTTTTGGTGTACCTAGAAGGTTTAGAAGCATATTTATTGGCGTTCTTGGTGTATCGTGGACCCTATGGGAGGTTTCGAGACTCCCTTTGGCTTATTTGATGTCCTACGGGGCTTACTAAAAGGCTTTTGCGAGGTATTTACTGGCTTTTGTTGTACTTAGAAGCTTTAGAAGCATATTTAGAGATGTTCCGGGTGTATCTGGGGCCTTATGGGAGATATTTAGGCTCGCTTTGGCTTATTTATGATCTTTCGGGGCATATCTAGAGGCTTTTGCGAGGTATTTACCGGATTTTGGTGTACTTAGAAGCTTTTGATGCACAGTTAGAGGCGTTCCTGTGGTATGTACCGCTTTATGATAGGTGTCAAGACCCCATTTGGCTTATTTAAGGTCTTTCGGGGCACTTTTAGCGGCTTTTGTGAGGTATTTGCTGCGTTTTTGTGTACTTAGAAGCTTTAGAAGCCCATTTAGAGGCGCTCTTGGTGCATCTAGGGCCTTGTGTGTTGCATTTAGACTCCCTTTAGCTTATTTAGGGCCTTTCGGGGAACATCTAGAGGCTTTTGCGAGGTATTTACTGGCTTATGAAGACCTTTAGAGGCATTCCGGGTGTATCTAGGGCCTAATGGTGGTTATATAGACTCCTTTTGGCTTATCTAATATTTTTCGGGGCATATCTAGAGGCTTTTGCGAGGTATTTGCAGGCTTTTGGTGTACTTAGAAGGCTCAGAAGCATATTTAAAGGCGTTCTTGGTGTATCGTGGACCCTATGGGAGGTTTCTAGACACCCTTTGGCTTATTTAAGGTCCTACGGGGCATATCAAAAGGCTTTTGCGAGGTATTTACTGGCTGTTGTTGTACTTAGAAGATCTAGAAGCATATTTGGAGGCGTTCCGTGTGTATCTGGGGCCTTATGGGAGATATTTAGGCGACTTTGGCTTATTTAAGGTCTTTCGGGGCATATCTAGAGGCTTTTGCGAGGTATTTACTGGCTTTTGGTCTACTTGGAAGCTTTAGAAGCACATTTAGAGGCGCTCTTGGTGTATCTAGTGTCTTGGTGCTATTTGGACACCCTTTGTATTATATAAGGTCTTTCGGGCATATCTGGAGTATTTTTGGAGATATTTACTGGCTTTTGGTGCACTTAGAAGCTTTTGATGCACAGTTAGAGGCGTTCATGTGGTATGTACTGCCTTATGGTAGGTGTCAAGACCCCATTTGGCTTATTTAAGGTCTTTCGGGGCACTTTTAGCGGCTTTCGCGAGGTATTTGCTGCGTTTTGGTGTACTTAGAAGCTTTAGAAGCCCATTTAGAGGCGCTCTTGGTGCATCTAGGGCCTTGTGTGTTGCATTTAGAATCCCTTTAGCTTATTTAGGGCCTTTCGGGGAAAATCTAGAGGCTTTTGCGAGGTATTTACTGGCTTATGAAGCACTTTAAAGGCATTCCGGGTGTATCTAGGGCCTTATGGTAATTATATAGACTCCTTTTGGCTTATCTAAAATCTTTCGGGGCATATCTAGAGGCTTTTGCGAGGTATTTACAGGCTTTTGGTGTACTTAGAAGGTTCAGAAGCATATTTAAAGGCGTTCTTGGTGTATCGTGGACCCTATGGGAGGTTTCTAGACACCCTTTGGCTTATTTAAGGTCCTACGGGGCATATCAAAAGGCTTTTGCGAGGTATTTACTGGCTGTTGTTGTACTTAGAAGATCTAGAAGCATATTTGGAGGCGTTCCGGGTGTATCTGGGGCCTTATGGGAGATATTTAGGCTACTTTGGCTTATTTAAGGTCTTTCGGGGCATATCTAGAGGCTTTTGCGAGGTATTTACTGGCTTTTGGTGTACTTGGAAGCTTTAGAAGCACATTTAGAGGCGTTCTTGGTGTATCTAGGGTCTTGGTGCTATTTGGACAGTCTTTGTATTATTTAAGGTCTTTCGGGGCATATCTAGAGGCTTTTTGCAAGGTATTTACAGGCTTTTGGTGTACTTAGAAGTTTTAGAAGCGTATTTAGAGGCGTTCTGGCTGCATCTAGGACCTTATGGAAGGTATCTAGACTCCCTTTTGCTTATTTAAGTTGTTTCGGTGCAAATCTAGAGGCTTTTTCGAGGTATTCACTGATTTTTGTTGTACATAGAAGCTTAAAAAGAGTATTAAGAGGCGTTTTTGGTGTATCTAGGGTCTTATTGGAGTTATTTAGACTACCTTTGTCTTATTTGAGGTCTTTCGGGGTATATCTAGAGGCTTTTGCGAGGTATTTACAGGCTTTTGGTGCACTTAGAAGGTTTAGTAGCATATTTATAGGCGTTCTTGGTGTATCGTGGACCCTAAGGGAGGTTTCTGGACTCCCTTTGGCTTATTTAAGGTCCTACGGAGCATATTAAAAGGCCTTTGCAAGGTATTTACTGGCTTTTGTTGTACTTAGAAGCTCTTGATGCACATCTAGAGGCGTTCTTGCTGTATCTACTGCCTTATGGGAGGTGTCTAAACCCCTTTGGCTTATTAAGGTCTTTCGGGGCATATCTAGAGGTTTTTGCGAGGTATTTACTGGATTTTGAAGCATTTTAGAGGCGTTCTGGCTGCTTCTTGGGCCTAATGGGGGGTATTTAGGCTACTTTTGGTTTATTTAAGGTCTTTCGGGGCATATCTAGAATGTTTTGCGAGGTATTTACTGGCTTTTAGTGTACTTTAAGCTTTAGAAGCACATTTAGAGGCGTTCTTGGTGTATCTTGGACACTATGGAAGGGATCTAGATTCCTTTGGCTTATTTAAGGTTTTCCGGGGCATATCTAAATGCCTTTGTGGGGTATTTACTGCCTTTTGGTGTACTTAGAAGCCTTAGAAGCGTATTTAGAGGCGTTCTGGCTGCATCTAGGACCTTACGGGAGGTATCTAGATCCCTTTGGCTTATTTAAGGTCTTTCGGTGCATATCTAGAGACTTTTTCGAGATATTTACTGGCTTTTGTTGTACTTAGAAGCTTAAAAAGAGTATTAAGAGGCGTTTTTGGTGTATCTAGGGTCTTATTGGAGCTATTTAGACTACCTTTCTCTTATTTAAGGTCTTTCGGGGCAGATCTAAAGGCTTTTGGAGGTATTTACTGGCTTTTGGTGTTCTTAGAAGCTTTTGAAGCCCATTTAGAGGCGCTCTTGGTGCATCTAGGTCCTTGTGGGTGGTATTTAGACTCCCTTTAGCATATATAAGGCCTTTCGGGGAACATCTAGAGGCTTTTGCGAGGTATTTACTGGATTTTGGTGTACTTAGAAGGTTTAGAAGCATATTTAGAGGCGTTCTTGGTGTATCGTGGACCCTATGGGAGGTTTCGAGACTCCGTTTGGCTTATTTAAGGTCCTACGGGGCATATCAAAAGGCTTTTGCGAGGTATTTACTGGCTTTTGTTGTACTTAGAAGCTTTAGAAGCATATTTAGAGGCGTTCTGGGTGTATCTGGGGCCTTATGGGAGATATTTCGGCTCGCTTTGGCTTATTTATGATCTTTCGGGGCATATCTAGAGGCTTTTAGCGAGGTACTTATTGGCCTTATGTGTACTTAGATGCTGTAGAAGGACATTTTAAGGCGTTCTTGGTGTATCTAGGGCCTCATGGGGGGTTTTTAGACTCCCTTTACCTTATTTAAGGTCTTTCGGGGAATATCTAGAGGCTTTTGCGAGGTATTTACTGGTTTTTGAAGCATTTTAGAGGCATTCTGGCTGCTTCTTGGGCCTAATGGGGGGCATTTAGGCTACTTTTGGCTTATTTAAGGTCTTTCGGGGCATATCTAGAATGTTTTGCGAGGTATTTACTGGCTTTTAGTGTACTTATAAGCTTTAGAAGCACATTTAGAGGCGTTCTTGGTGTATCTTGGACCCTATAGGAGGGATGTAGATTCCTTTGGCTTATTTAAGGTTTTCCGGGGCATATCTAAAGGCTTTTGTATGGTATTTACTGCTTTTTGGTGTACTTAGAAGCTTCAGAAGCGTATTTTGAGGCGTTCTGTCTACATCTAGGACCTCATGGGAGGTATCTAGACTCCCTTTGGCTTATTTAAGGTCTTTCGGTGCATATCAAAAGGCTTTTGCGAGGTATTTACTGGCTTTTGTTGTACTTAGAAGCTTTAGAAGCATATTTAGAGGCATTCTGGGTGTATCTGGGGCCTTATGGGAGATATTTCGGCTCGCTTTGGCTTATTTATGATCTTTCGGGGCATATCTAGAGGCTTTTAGCGAGGCACTTATTGGCCTTTTGTGTACTTAGATGCTGTAGAAGGACATTTTAAGGCGTTCTTGGTGTATCTAGGGCCTCATGGGGGGTATTTAGACTCCCTTTACCTTATTTAAGGTCTTTCGGGGAATATCTAGAGGCTTTTGCGAGGTATTTACTGGATTTTGAAGCATTTTAGGGGCATTCCGGGTGTATCTAGGGCCCTATGGTGGTAATTTAGACTCCTTTTGCCTTATCTAAAATCTTTCGGGGCATATCTAGAGGCTTTTGCGAGGTATTTACTGGCTTTTGGGATACTTTGAAGCTTTAGAAGCATATTTAGAGGCGTTCGCGGTGTATCTTGTACCCTATGGGAGGTATTTAGACTCCCTTTGGCTTACTTAATGTCTTCCGGGGCATATCTAAAGGCTTTTGTATGGTATTTACTGCTTTTTGTGTACTTAGAAGCTTCAAAAGCGTATTTAGAGGCGTTCTGTCTGCATCTAGGACCTCATGGGAGGTATCTAGACTCCCTTTGACTTATTTAAGGTCTTTCGGTGCATATCTAGAAGCTTTTTCGAGGTATTTACTGGGTTTTGGTGTACTTAGAAGCATTTGAAACATATTTAGAGGCGTCCTGGGTGTATCTTGGGCCTTATGGGGGGTATTTAGTTTTCCTTTAGCTTACTTAAGTTTTTTCGGGGCATATACAGATGCTTTTGCGAGGTATTTACTGGCTTTTGGTGTACTTAGAAGCTTTAGAAGCGTGTTTAGTGGCGTTTTGGGTGTATCTAGGGCCTTATGGGAGGTATTTAGGCTCGCTTTGGCTTATGTGAGATCTCTCTGTGTCTATCTAGAGGCTTTTGCGAGGAACTTATTGGGTTTTGGTGTACTTAGAAGATCTAGAAGCACATTTTGAGGCGTTGTTGGTTATCTAGGGCCTTATGGGAGGTATTTAGACTCCCTTTAGCTTATTTAAGGTCTTTCGGGGAATATCTAGAAGCTTTTGCGAGGTATTCACAGGTTTTTGAAGCATTTTAGATGCGTTCTGGGTGTATCTTGGGCCTAATGGGGGGTATTTAGGCTACTTTTGGCTTATTTAGGGTATTTCGGGGCATATCTAGAATCTTTTGCGAGGTATTTACTGGCTTTTAGTGTACCTAGAAGCTTTAGAAGCACATTTAGAGGCGTTGTTGTTGTATCTTAGACCCTATGTGTGGGATATAGATTTCTTTGGCTTATTTAAGGTCTTCCGGGGCATATCTAAAGGCTTTTGCGGGGTATTTACTGGCTTTTGTTGTACTTAGAAGCTTTAGAAGCGTATTTAGAGGCGTTCTTGGTGTATCTAGGGCCTCATGGGGGGTATTTAGACTCCCTTTACCTTATTTAAGGTCTTTCGGGGCATATCTAGAGGCTTTTGCGAGGTATTTACTGGATTTTGAAGCATTTTAGAGGCATTCCGGGTGTATCTAGGGCCCTATGGTGGTATTTAGACTCACTTAAGCTTATTTAAGGCTTTTCGGGGAAAATCTAGAGGCTTTTGCGAGGTGTTTACTGGCTTTTGGTGTACCTTGAAGTTTTAGAAGCATATTTAGAGGCGTTCGTGGTGTATCTTGTACCCTATGGAAGGTATTTAGACACCCTTTGGCTTATTTAAGGTCCTACGGGGCATATCAAAAGGCTTTTGCGAGATATTTACTGGCTTTTGTTGTACTTATAAGCTTTAGAAGCATAGTTAGAGGCGTTCTGGGTGTTACTGGGGCCTTATGGGAGATATTTAAACTCGCTTTGGCTTATTTATGGTCTTTCGGGGCACATCTAGAGGTATTTAGCGAGGTATTTACTGGCTTTTGGTGTACTTTGAAGTTTTAGAAGCATATTTATAGGCGTTCTTGGTGTATCGTGGACCCTATGGGAGGTTTCGAGACACCCTTTGGCTAATTTAAGGTCCTACGGGGCATATCAAAAGGCTTTTGCGAGATATTTACTGGCTTTTGTTGTACTTAGAAGCTTTTGATGCAGAGTTAGAGGCGTTCATGTGGTATGTACTGCCTTATGGTAGGTGTCTAAAACCCATTTGGCTTTTTTAAGGTCTTTCGGGGCAGTTCTAGAGGCTTTTCCGAGGTATTTACTGCGTTTTGGTGTACTTAGATGCTTTTGCAGCCCATTTAGAGGCGCTCTTGGTGCATCTGGGGCCTTGTGGGTGGTATTTAGACTCCCATTAGCTTATTTAAGGCCTTATGGGGAACATCTAGAGGCTTTTGCGAGGTATTTACTGTCTTATGAAGCATTTTAGAAGCATTTCGGGTGTATCTAGGGCCTTATGGTGGTTATTTAGGCTCCTTTTGGCTTATCTTAAATCTTTCGGGGCATATCTAGAGGCTTTTGCGAGGTATTTACAGGCTTTTGGTGTGCTTAGAAGATTTAGAAGCATATTTAGAGGCGTTCTTGGTGTATCGTGCACCCTATGGGAGGTTTCGAGACTCCCTTTGGCTTATTTAAGCTCCTACGGGGCATATCAAAAGGCTTTTCCGAAATATTTACTGGCTTTTGTTGTACTTAGAAGCTATAGAAGCATATTTAGAGGCGTTCTGGGTGTATCTGGGGCCTTATGGGAATTATTTCGGCTCGCTTTGGCTTATTTATGATCTTTCGGGGCATATCTAGAGGCTTTTAGCGAGGTACTTATTGGCCTTTTGTGTACTTAGAAGCTATAGAAGGACATTTAGAGGCGCTCTTGGTGCATCTAGGGCCTTGTGGGTGGTATTTAGACTCACTTTAGCTTATTTAAGGCTTTTCGGGGAAAATCTAGAGGCTTTTGCGAGGTATTTACTGGATTTTGAAGCATTTTAGAGGCGTTCTGGATGCTTCTTGGGCTTAATGGGGGTTATTTAGACTACTTTGCCTTATTTAAGGTCTTTCGGGGCATATCTAGAGGCGTTTGCGAGGTGTTTACTGGCTTTTGGTGTACTTTGAAGTTTTAGAAGCATATTTGGAGGCATTCTGGTTGTATCTGGGGCCTTATGGGAGATATTTAAACTCGCTGTGGCTTATTTATGGTCTTTCGGGGCAGATCTAGAGGCTTTTAGCGAGGCATTTACTGGCTTTTGGTGTACTTTGAAGTTTTAGAAGCATATTTATAGGCGTTCTTGGTGTATCGTGGACCCTATAGGAGGTTTCGAGACACCCTTTGGCTTATTTAAGGTCCTACGGGGCATATCAAAGGGCTTTTGCGAGATATTTACTGGCTTTTGTTGTACTTAGAAGCTTTTGATGCAGAGTTAGAGGCGTTCATGTGGTATGTACTGACTTATGGTAGGTGTCTAGACCCCATTTGGCTTTTTTAAGGTCTTTCGGGGCAGTTCTAGAGGCTTTTCCGAGGTATTTGCTGTGTTTTGGTGTACTTAGAAGCTTTTGCAGCCCATTTAGAGGCGCTCTTGGTGCAGCTAGGGCCTTGTGGGTGGTATTTAGACTCCCATTAGCTTATTTAAGGCCTTTCGGGGAACATCTAGAGGCTTTTGCGAGGTATTTACTGTCTTATGAAGCATTTTAGAAGCATTCCGAGTGTATCTAGGGCCTTATGGTGGTTATTTAGGCTCCTTTTGGCTTATCTTAAATCTTTCGGGGCATATCTAGAGGCTTTTGCGAGGTTATTACTGGCTTTTGTTGTACTTAGAAGCTTTAGAAGCATATTTAGAGGCGTTCGCGGTGTATCTTGTACCCTATTGGAGGTATTTAGACTCCCTTTGGCTTATTTAATGTCTTCCGGGGCATATCTAAAGGATTTTGTATGGTATTTACTGCTTTTTGGTGAACTTAGAAGCTTCAGAAGCGTATTTAGAGGCGTTCTGTCTGCATCTAGGACCTTATGGGAGGTATCTAGACTCACTTTGGCTTATTTAAGGTCTTTCGCTGCATATCTAAAGGCCTTTGCGAGGTATTTCCTGGGTTTTGGTGTACTTAGAAGCTTTTGAAGCATATTTAGAGGCGTGCTGGGTGTATCTTGGGCCTTATGGGGGGTATTTAGTCTCCCTTTGGCTTACTTAAGTTTTTTCGGGGCATATACAGATGCTTTGCGAGGTATTTACTGGCTTTTGGTGTACTTAGAAGCTTTAGAACTGTATTTAGTGGTGTTCTGGGTGCATCTAGGACCTTATGGAAGGCATTTAGACTCCCTTTGGCTTATTTAAGGTCTTCCGGGGCATATCTAAAGGCCTTTGCGAGGTATTTACTGGCTATTGTTGTATATAGAAGCTTTAGAAGCATATTTAGAGGTGTTCTGGGTGTATCTAGGGCCTTATGGGAGGTACTTAGGCTCGCTTTGGCTTATGTCAGATCTTTCGGGGTCTATCTAGAGGCTTTTGCGAGTAACTTATTGGCTTTTGGTGTACTTAGAAGCTTTAGAAGCACATTTTGAGGCGTTCTTGGTTATCTAGGGCCTTATGGGAGGTATTTAGGCTCCCTTTAGCTTATTTAAGGTCTTTAGGGGAATATCCACAGGACTTTGCGAGGTATACACTGGTTTTTGAAGCATTTTATAGGGGTTCTGGGTATATCTTGGGCCTAATGGGTGCTATTTAGGCTACTTTTGGCTTACTTAAGGTCTTTCGGGGCATATCTAGAATCTTTTGCGAGGTATTTACTGGCTTTTAGTGTACCTAGAAGCTTTAGAAGCACATTTAGAGGCGCTCTTGGTGTATCTTGGACCATATGGGAGGTTTCTAGACCCCCTTTGGCAAATTTAAGCTTTTCCGGGGCATATCTAAAGGCTTTTGCGGGGTATTTACTGCCTTTTGGTGTACTTAGAAGCCTTAGAAGCGTATTTAGAGGCGTTCTGGCTGCATCTAGGAACTTATGGGAGGTATCTAGACTCCCTTTGGCTTATTTAAGGTCTTTCGGTGCATATCTAGAGGCTTTTTCGAGATATTTACTAGCTTTTGTTGTACTTAGAAGCTTAAAAAGAGTATTAATAGGCGTTTTTGTTGTATCTAAGGTCTTATTGGAGCTATTTAGACTACGCTTGTCTTTTTAAGGTCTTTCGGGGCACTTTTAGAGGCTTTTGGAGGTATTTACTGGCTTTTGGTGTACTTAGAAGCTGTTGAAGCCCATTTAGAGGTGCTTTGGTGCATCTAGGGCCCTGTGGGTGGTATTTAGACTCCCTTTATTTTATTTAAGGCCTTTCGGGGAACATCTAGAGGCTTTTGCGAGGTATTTACTGGCTTATGAAGCATTTTAGAGCATTCCGTGTGTATCTAGGGCCTTATGGTGGTTATTTAGACTACTTTTGGCTTATCTAAAATCTTTCGTGGCATATGTAGAGGCTTTTGCGAGGTATTTACTGGCTTTTGTTGTACTTAGAAGCTTGAGAAGCATATTTAGAGGCGTTCTGGGTGTATCTGGGGCCTTATGGGAGATATTTAGGCTCGCTTTGGCTTATTTATGATCTTTTGGGGCATATCTAGAGGCTTTTAGCTAGGTACGTATTGGCCTTTTGTGTACTTAGAAGCTGTAGAAGGACATTTTGAGGCGTTCTTGGTGTATCTAGGGCCTCATGGGCGGTATTTAGACTCCCTTTAGCTTATTTAAGGTCTTTCGGGGAATATATAGAGGCTTTTGCGAGGTTTTTACTGCCTTTTGGTGTACTTGGAAGCCTTAGAAGCACATTTAGAGGCGTTCTTGGTGTATCTAGGATCTTGGTGTTATTTGGACACTCTTTGTATTATTTAAGGTCTTTCGGGCATATCTGGAGGCTTATTGGAGGTATTTACTGGCTTTTGGTGTATTTAGAAGCTTTTAATGCCCATTTAGAGGCGCACTTGGTGCATCTAGGGCCTTGTGCGTGGCATTAAACTCCCTTTAGCTTATTTAAGGCCTTTCGGGGAACATCTAGAGGCTTTTGCGAGGTATTTACTGACTTATGAAGCATTTTAGAGGCATTCCGGGTGTATCTAGGGCCTTATGGTGGTTATTTAGACTCCTTTTATCTTATCTAAAAACTTTCGGGGCATATCTAGGGGCTTTTTGCGAGGTATTTACAGGCTTTTGGTGTACTTAGAAGCTTTAGAAGCGTATTCAGAGGCGTTCTGGCTGCATCTAGGAACTTATGGGAGGTATCTAGATTCCCTTTGGCTTATTTAAGGTATTTCGGTGTATATCTAGAGGCTTTTTCGAGGTATTCACCGGCTTTTGTTGTACTTAGAAGGTTAAAAAGAGTATTAAGAGGCGTTTTTGGTGTATCTAGGGTCTTATTGGAGCTATTTAGACTACCTTTGTCTTATTTAAGGTCTTTCGGGGCATATCTAGAGGCTTTTGCCAGGTATTTACAGGCTTTTGGTGTGCTTAGAAGGTTTAGAAGCATATTTATAGGCGTTCTTGGTGTATCGTGGACCCTATGGGAGGTTTCGAGACTCCCTTTGGCTTAATCAAGGTCCTACGGGGCATATCAAAAGGCTTTAGCGAAATATTTACTGGCTTTTGTTGTACTTAGAAGCTATAGAAGCATATTTAGAGGCGTTCTGGGTGTATCTGGGGCCTTATGGGAGTTATTTCGGCTCGCTTTGGCTTATTTATGATCTTTCGGGGCATATCTAGAGGCTTTTAGCGAGGTACTTATTGGCCTTTTGTGTACTTAGAAGCTGTAGAAGGACATTTTGAGGCGTTCTTGGTGTATCCAGGGCCTCATGGGGGTATTTAGACTCCCTTTAGCTTATTTAAGGTCTTTCGGTTAATATCTAGAGGCTTTTGCGAGGTATTTACTGGTTATTGAAGCATTTTAGAGGCGTTCTGGCTGCTTCTTGGGCATAATGGGGGGTATTTGGACTACTTTTGGCTTATTTAAGGTCTTTCGGGGCATATCTCGAGTGTTTTGCGAGGTATTTACTGGCTTTTAGTGTACTTATAAGCTTTAGAAGCTCATTTAGAGTCGTTCTTGGTGGATCTTGGACCCTATGGGAGGGATCTAGATTCCTTTGGCTTATTTAAGGTTTTCCGGGGCATATCTAAGGCTTTTGGCGTGTATTTACTGCCTTTTGGTGTACTTAGAAGCCTTAGAGGCGTATTTAGAGGCGTTCTGGCTGCATCTAGGACCCTATGGGAGGTATCTAGACTTCCTTTGGCTTATTTAAGGTTTTTCGGTGCATATCTAGAGGCTTTTTCGAGATATTTACTGGCTTTTGTTGTACTTAGAAGCTTAAAAAGAGTATTAAGAGGCGTTTTTTGTGTATCTAAGGTCTTATTGGAGCTATTTAGACTACGTTTGTCTTATTTAAGGTCTTTCGGGGCACTTTCAGAGGCTTTTGGAGGTATTTACTAGCTTTTGGTGTACTTAGAAGCTTTTGAAGCCCATTTAGAGGCGCTCCTGGTGCATCTAGGGCCTTGTGGGTGGCATTTAGACTCCCTTTAGCTTACTTAGGGCCTTTCGGGGAACATCTAGAGGCTTTTGCGAGGTATTTACTGACTTATGAAGCATTTTAGAGGCATTCCGGTTGTATCTAGGGCCTTTTGGTGGTTATTTAGACTCCTTTTGGCTTATCTAAAATCTTTCGGGGCATATCTAGAGGCTTTTTGCGAGGTATTTACAGGCTTTTGGTGTACTTAGAAGCTTTAGAAGCGTATTTAGAGGGGTTCTGGCTGCATCTAGGACCTTATGGGAGGTATCCAGACTCCCTTTGGCTCATTTAAGTTGTTTCGGTGCATATATAGAGGCTTTTTCGAGGTATTCACTGGCTGTTGTTGTACTTAGAAGCTTAAAAAGAATATTAACAGGCGTTTTTGGTGTATCTAGGGTCTTATTGGAGCTATTTAGACTACCTTTGTCTTATTTAAGGTCTTTCGGGGCATATCTAGAGGCGTTTGCGAGGTGTTTACTGGCTTTTGGTGTACTTTCAAGTTTTAGAAGCATATTTGGAGGCATTCTGGTTGTATCTGGGGCCTTATGGGAGATATTTAAACTCGCTGTGGCTTATTTATGGTCTTTCGGGGCAGATCTAGAGGCTTTTAGCGAGGCATTTACTGGCTTTTGGTGTACTTTGAAGTTTTAGAAGCATATTTATAGGCGTTCTTGGTGTATCGTGGACCCTATAGGAGGTTTCGAGACACCCTTTGGCTTATTTAAGGTCCTACGGGGCATATCAAAGGGCTTTTGCGAGATATTTACTGGCTTTTGTTGTACTTAGAAGCTTTTGATGCAGAGTTAGAGGCGTTCATGTGGTATGTACTGACTTATGGTAGGTGTCTAGACCCCATTTGGCTTTTTTAAGGTCTTTCGGGGCAGTTCTAGAGGCTTTTCCGAGGTATTTGCTGTGTTTTGGTGTACTTAGAAGCTTTTGCAGCCCATTTAGAGGCGCTCTTGGTGCAGCTAGGGCCTTGTGGGTGGTATTTAGACTCCCATTAGCTTATTTAAGGCCTTTCGGGGAACATCTAGAGGCTTTTGCGAGGTATTTACTGTCTTATGAAGCATTTTAGAAGCATTCCGAGTGTATCTAGGGCCTTATGGTGGTTATTTAGGCTCCTTTTGGCTTATCTTAAATCTTTCGGGGCATATCTAGAGGCTTTTGCGAGGTTATTACTGGCTTTTGGTGTACTTAGAAGCTTTAGAAGCATATTTAGAGGCGTTCGCGGTGTATCTTGTACCCTATTGGAGGTATTTAGACTCCCTTTGGCTTATTTAATGTCTTCCGGGGCATATCTAAAGGATTTTGTATGGTATTTACTGCTTTTTGGTGAACTTAGAAGCTTCAGAAGCGTATTTAGAGGCGTTCTGTCTGCATCTAGGACCTTATGGGAGGTATCTAGACTCACTTTGGCTTATTTAAGGTCTTTCGCTGCATATCTAAAGGCCTTTGCGAGGTATTTCCTGGGTTTTGGTGTACTTAGAAGCTTTTGAAGCATATTTAGAGGCGTGCTGGGTGTATCTTGGGCCTTATGGGGGGTATTTAGTCTCCCTTTGGCTTACTTAAGTTTTTTCGGGGCATATACAGATGCTTTGCGAGGTATTTACTGGCTTTTGGTGTACTTAGAAGCTTTAGAACTGTATTTAGTGGTGTTCTGGGTGCATCTAGGACCTTATGGAAGGCATTTAGACTCCCTTTGGCTTATTTAAGGTCTTCCGGGGCATATCTAAAGGCCTTTGCGAGGTATTTACTGGCTATTGTTGTATATAGAAGCTTTAGAAGCATATTTAGAGGTGTTCTGGGTGTATCTAGGGCCTTATGGGAGGTACTTAGGCTCGCTTTGGCTTATGTCAGATCTTTCGGGGTCTATCTAGAGGCTTTTGCGAGTAACTTATTGGCTTTTGGTGTACTTAGAAGCTTTAGAAGCACATTTTGAGGCGTTCTTGGTTATCTAGGGCCTTATGGGAGGTATTTAGGCTCCCTTTAGCTTATTTAAGGTCTTTAGGGGAATATCCACAGGACTTTGCGAGGTATACACTGGTTTTTGAAGCATTTTATAGGGGTTCTGGGTATATCTTGGGCCTAATGGGTGCTATTTAGGCTACTTTTGGCTTACTTAAGGTCTTTCGGGGCATATCTAGAATCTTTTGCGAGGTATTTACTGGCTTTTAGTGTACCTAGAAGCTTTAGAAGCACATTTAGAGGCGCTCTTGGTGTATCTTGGACCATATGGGAGGTTTCTAGACCCCCTTTGGCAAATTTAAGCTTTTCCGGGGCATATCTAAAGGCTTTTGCGGGGTATTTACTGCCTTTTGGTGTACTTAGAAGCCTTAGAAGCGTATTTAGAGGCGTTCTGGCTGCATCTAGGAACTTATGGGAGGTATCTAGACTCCCTTTGGCTTATTTAAGGTCTTTCGGTGCATATCTAGAGGCTTTTTCGAGATATTTACTAGCTTTTGTTGTACTTAGAAGCTTAAAAAGAGTATTAATAGGCGTTTTTGTTGTATCTAAGGTCTTATTGGAGCTATTTAGACTACGCTTGTCTTTTTAAGGTCTTTCGGGGCACTTTTAGAGGCTTTTGGAGGTATTTACTGGCTTTTGGTGTACTTAGAAGCTGTTGAAGCCCATTTAGAGGTGCTGTGGTGCATCTAGGGCCCTGTGGGTGGTATTTAGACTCCCTTTATTTTATTTAAGGCCTTTCGGGGAACATCTAGAGGCTTTTGCGAGGTATTTACTGGCTTATGAAGCATTTTAGAGCATTCCGTGTGTATCTAGGGCCTTATGGTGGTTATTTAGACTACTTTTGGCTTATCTAAAATCTTTCGTGGCATATGTAGAGGCTTTTGCGAGGTATTTACTGGCTTTTGTTGTACTTAGAAGCTTGAGAAGCATATTTAGAGGCGTTCTGGGTGTATCTGGGGCCTTATGGGAGATATTTAGGCTCGCTTTGGCTTATTTATGATCTTTTGGGGCATATCTAGAGGCTTTTAGCTAGGTACGTATTGGCCTTTTGTGTACTTAGAAGCTGTAGAAGGACATTTTGAGGCGTTCTTGGTGTATCTAGGGCCTCATGGGCGGTATTTAGACTCCCTTTAGCTTATTTAAGGTCTTTCGGGGAATATATAGAGGCTTTTGCGAGGTTTTTACTGCCTTTTGGTGTACTTGGAAGCCTTAGAAGCACATTTAGAGGCGTTCTTGGTGTATCTAGGATCTTGGTGTTATTTGGACACTCTTTGTATTATTTAAGGTCTTTCGGGCATATCTGGAGGCTTATTGGAGGTATTTACTGGCTTTTGGTGTATTTAGAAGCTTTTAATGCCCATTTAGAGGCGCACTTGGTGCATCTAGGGCCTTGTGCGTGGCATTAAACTCCCTTTAGCTTATTTAAGGCCTTTCGGGGAACATCTAGAGGCTTTTGCGAGGTATTTACTGACTTATGAAGCATTTTAGAGGCATTCCGGGTGTATCTAGGGCCTTATGGTGGTTATTTAGACTCCTTTTATCTTATCTAAAAACTTTCGGGGCATATCTAGGGGCTTTTTGCGAGGTATTTACAGGCTTTTGGTGTACTTAGAAGCTTTAGAAGCGTATTCAGAGGCGTTCTGGCTGCATCTAGGAACTTATGGGAGGTATCTAGATTCCCTTTGGCTTATTTAAGGTATTTCGGTGTATATCTAGAGGCTTTTTCGAGGTATTCACCGGCTTTTGTTGTACTTAGAAGGTTAAAAAGAGTATTAAGAGGCGTTTTTGGTGTATCTAGGGTCTTATTGGAGCTATTTAGACTACCTTTGTCTTATTTAAGGTCTTTCGGGGCATATCTAGAGGCTTTTGCCAGGTATTTACAGGCTTTTGGTGTGCTTAGAAGGTTTAGAAGCATATTTATAGGCGTTCTTGGTGTATCGTGGACCCTATGGGAGGTTTCGAGACTCCCTTTGGCTTAATCAAGGTCCTACGGGGCATATCAAAAGGCTTTAGCGAAATATTTACTGGCTTTTGTTGTACTTAGAAGCTATAGAAGCATATTTAGAGGCGTTCTGGGTGTATCTGGGGCCTTATGGGAGTTATTTCGGCTCGCTTTGGCTTATTTATGATCTTTCGGGGCATATCTAGAGGCTTTTAGCGAGGTACTTATTGGCCTTTTGTGTACTTAGAAGCTGTAGAAGGACATTTTGAGGCGTTCTTGGTGTATCCAGGGCCTCATGGGGGTATTTAGACTCCCTTTAGCTTATTTAAGGTCTTTCGGTTAATATCTAGAGGCTTTTGCGAGGTATTTACTGGTTATTGAAGCATTTTAGAGGCGTTCTGGCTGCTTCTTGGGCATAATGGGGGGTATTTGGACTACTTTTGGCTTATTTAAGGTCTTTCGGGGCATATCTCGAGTGTTTTGCGAGGTATTTACTGGCTTTTAGTGTACTTATAAGCTTTAGAAGCTCATTTAGAGTCGTTCTTGGTGGATCTTGGACCCTATGGGAGGGATCTAGATTCCTTTGGCTTATTTAAGGTTTTCCGGGGCATATCTAAGGCTTTTGGCGTGTATTTACTGCCTTTTGGTGTACTTAGAAGCCTTAGAGGCGTATTTAGAGGCGTTCTGGCTGCATCTAGGACCCTATGGGAGGTATCTAGACTTCCTTTGGCTTATTTAAGGTTTTTCGGTGCATATCTAGAGGCTTTTTCGAGATATTTACTGGCTTTTGTTGTACTTAGAAGCTTAAAAAGAGTATTAAGAGGCGTTTTTTGTGTATCTAAGGTCTTATTGGAGCTATTTAGACTACGTTTGTCTTATTTAAGGTCTTTCGGGGCACTTTCAGAGGCTTTTGGAGGTATTTACTAGCTTTTGGTGTACTTAGAAGCTTTTGAAGCCCATTTAGAGGCGCTCCTGGTGCATCTAGGGCCTTGTGGGTGGCATTTAGACTCCCTTTAGCTTACTTAGGGCCTTTCGGGGAACATCTAGAGGCTTTTGCGAGGTATTTACTGACTTATGAAGCATTTTAGAGGCATTCCGGTTGTATCTAGGGCCTTTTGGTGGTTATTTAGACTCCTTTTGGCTTATCTAAAATCTTTCGGGGCATATCTAGAGGCTTTTTGCGAGGTATTTACAGGCTTTTGGTGTACTTAGAAGCTTTAGAAGCGTATTTAGAGGGGTTCTGGCTGCATCTAGGACCTTATGGGAGGTATCCAGACTCCCTTTGGCTCATTTAAGTTGTTTCGGTGCATATATAGAGGCTTTTTCGAGGTATTCACTGGCTGTTGTTGTACTTAGAAGCTTAAAAAGAATATTAACAGGCGTTTTTGGTGTATCTAGGGTCTTATTGGAGCTATTTAGACTACCTTTGTCTTATTTAAGGTCTTTCGGGGCATATCTAGAGGCCTTTGCGAGGTATTTACAGGCTTTTGGTGCACTTAGAAGGCTTAGAAGCATATTTAGAGGCGTTCTTGGTGTATCGTGGACCCTAAGGGAGGTATCGAGACTCCCTTTGGCTTATTTAAGGTCCTACGGCGCATATCTAAAGGCTTGTGTATGGTATTTACTGATTTTTGGTGTACTTAGAAGGTTTAGAAGCATATTTATAGGCGTTCTTGGTGTATCGTGGACCCTAAGGGAGGTTTCTGGACTCCCTTTGGCTTATTTAAGGTCCTACGGGGCATATAAAAAGGCTTTTGCGAGGTATTTACTGGCTTTTGTTGTACTTAGAAGATTTAGAAGCATATTTAGAGGCGTTCCGCGTGTATCTGGGGCCCTATGGGAGATATTTAGGCTCGCTTTGGCTTATTTATGATCTTTCGGAGCATATCTAGAGGCTTTTAGCCAGGTACTTATTGGCCTTTTGTGTACTTGGAAGCTTTAGTGGCACATTTAGAGGCGCTCTTGGTGTATCTAGGTTCTTGGTGCTATTTGGACACTCTTTGTATTATTTAAGGTCTTTCGGGCATATCTGGAGGCTTTTTTGAATTATTTACTGGCTTTTGCTGTACTTAGAAGCTCTTGATGCACATTTAGAGGCGTTCTTGCGGTATCTACTGCCTTTGGCTTATTAAGGTCTTTCGGGGCATATCTAGAGGCTTTTGCGAGGTATTTACTGGATTTTGGTGTACTTAGAAGCTTTTGATGCACAGTTAGAGGCGTTCATGTGTTATGTACTGCCTTATGGTAGGTGTCTAGACCACATTTGGCTTATTTAATGTCTTTCGGGGCACTTCTAGAGGCTTTTGCGAGGTATTTATTGCGTTTTGGTGTACTTAGAAGCTTTTGAAGCCCATTTAGAAGCGCTCTTGGTGCATCTAGGGCCTTGTGGGTGGTATTTAGACTCCCTTTAGCTTATTTAAGGCCTTTCGGGGAACATCCAGAGGCATTTGCGAGGTATTTACTGGCTTATGAAGCATTTTAGAGGCATGCCGGGTGTATCTAGGGCCTTATGGTGGTTATTTAGACTCCTTTTGGCTTATCTAAAATCTTTCGGGGCATATCTAGAGGCTTTTGCGAGGTATTTACAGGCTTTTGGTGTACTTAGAAAGTTTAGAAGCATATTTAAAGGCGTTCTTGGTGTATCCTGGACCCTATGGGAGGTTTCTAGACTCCCTTTGGCTTATTTAAGGTCCTACGGGGCATATCAAAAGGCTTTTGCGAGGTATTTACTGGCTTTTGTTATACTTAGAAGCTTTAGAAGCATAGTGTAATGGGAGCGCTGGAACACCCTGTGAAAGCAGCTGGCAGCGGGAGACAGGGAAGGTTCGGTTAGCCACGCCCTCGCCTCGTTTGTCCTATAGTGGTGACAGGCTGTGGTTGGGGGAAAAACATGACTGTGCCGTATGTTTCCTTACACCTGGTTCTCGATCTTTCTGTTACTAGAACAATCCTGTAAACACCAGAAGTTGGCGATATTCCTATTTAAAGAGGGTTACAGACAGACAGAGTGGAGTTGGTCAATCAGTTGGTTAGTGTGTGTGAGTGAGGACAGTTCTTGGTGTAAGAAGGCAGTGTTAGTCAGTGACGTGTTAATGAACGGAAAGGATTGTGCACGGACGGCTGTACGAACTGGTATGTGCATCGGAGTATTGTCCGTAATTACTAGTACAAGGAAATTGTAACGGACGAACTGGTGAATTGTAATTGTTGCAGCACGTAATTCTGTGTAATTGGCAAGTGTTTAACTGTAAGTCGGTGGAAATAAAGAACATTGTTGAGTGGTGTAATTGGACTTTTTATTCCACGAACCCACAAAGTCACACTGGTGTCAGAAGTGGGTTGACAACATCACCGAACATTACAACGATGGAGGCAGCATTAGAAAAGATTTTAGCGGAACTGGAAGAAATGAAGACGGCTAAAAACAACATCACCAGGAAGATGGAAGAAATGCGGGCCGAATTAACAGAGATGCTGGAGACTAGAAATAACCTGGCCGCGGAACTGAAACTAATCTGGACGGCTAGGGGCAACATCACCGAGAAGATGGAACAAATGAAGGCCGAGTTAACCACGGAAATGAGAGCAGCGAATGACGGTCTGGCTACCGAAATGAAGGTGGCGAACGAGGCTCTCGCCGCCAAGTTTGAAGAACGGTTGGCCGGCGTGAGGGATGACGTCCCGAACCTGGGCAAACGGAAGGGTCAAGTAGACGACCGCCTTAATGATTTAGAGGAAAAGGCCGACAACATCGCAAAACCCCTCACCCGCCTGACGGAGGAAAACCGGCCTTATGTGTGGACGGAGGACGCCGAAGACGCTTTCCAGCACCCGAAGGAGACCCTGTGCACTGCTCCAACTTTGGGTTTCCCACAACCGGGTGGCGCCTTCATTGTGGACACCGACGCTAGTGACCATTGCATTGGAGGTGTCCTATCGCAGATCCAGGACGGCCATGAGCGCACAAGAGTGGAAGAGAAGGAGCGTGCCGCAGCAGTCCGAGTAGTTGTGGCAGTGCCTGCTGAAGGCTGGGATAGCGCAGGCCTGAGGAGGGAGCAGCTGGCGGACGCAGACTTGGGGCCACTCTTGAGGGAAGTGGACGCAGGGACGAGACCAACCTGGGAGGACATCGCACCGAGGAGCGCCACCTACAAGTCGCACTGGGCCCGATGGGACTCGTTGAAGACCAGAGAGGGCGTGCTGTTCCGGGTATGGGAGTCACCCGATGGGAAGGCGCAGAGAGAACAGTTGGTACTTCCCCGGAGCAAAGTCCCGGGAGTCTTGGAGGAAGTACAGGCCGGTACTTCAGGAGGACACCTGGGAGCGAACCGAACGATTCACAAACTACGGCAGCGCTACTTCTGGCTGAGACTCCGAGCAGATGCTGGTGGTACACCTGGACCGCCTCGCACGCTACGATGGGGCTGTTCCAGGCGAACAGCTTTGAGGAGGGAGCAGTGTAACAGGAGCGCTGGAACACCCTGTGAAAGCAGCTGGCAGCGGGAGACAGGGAAGGTTCGGTTAGCTACGCCCTCGCCTCGTTTGTCCTATAGTGGTGACAGGCTGTGGTTGGGGGAAAAACATGACTGTGCCGTATGTTTCCTTACACCTGGTTCTCGATCTTTCTGTTACTAGAACAATCCTGTAAACACCAGAAGTTGGCGATATTCCTATTTAAAGAGGGTTACAGACAGACAGAGTGGAGTTGCTCAATCAGTTGGTTAGTGTGTGTGAGTGAGGACAGTTCTTGGTGTAAGAAGGCAGTGTTAGTCAGTGACGTGTTAATGAACGGAAAGGATTGTGCACGGACGGCTGTACGAACTGGTATGTGCATCGGAGTATTGTCCGTAATTACTAGTACAAGGAAATTGTAACGGACGAACTGGTGAATTGTAATTGTTGCAGCACGTAATTCTGTGTAATTGGCAAGTGTTTAACTGTAAGTCGGTGGAAATAAAGAACATTGTTGAGTGGTTTAATTGGACTTTTTATTCCACGAACCCACAAAGTCACAATATTTAGAGGCGTTCTGGGTGTATCTGGGGCCTTATGGGAGATATTTAGGCTCGCTTTGGCTTATTTATGATCTTTCGGGGCATATCTAGAGGCTTTCAGCGAGGTACTTATTGGCCTTTTGTGTACTTAGAAGCTGTAGAAGGACATTCTGAGGCGTTCTTGGTGTATCTAGGGCCTCATGGGGGATATTTAGACTCCCTTTAGCTTATTTAAGGTCTTTCGGGGAATATCTAGAGGTTTTTGCGAGTTATTTAATGGATTTTGAAGCATTTTAGAGGCTTTCTGGGTGTATCTGGGGCCTTATGGGAGATAATTAGACTCGCTTTGGCTTATTTATGATCTTTCGGGGCATATCTAGAGGCTTTAGCGAGGTACTTATTGGACTTTTGTGTACTTAGAAGCTGGAGAAGGAAAATTTGAGGCGTTCTTGGTGTATCTAGGGCTTAATGGGGGGTATTTAGACCCCCTTTAGCTTATTTAAGGTCTTTCGGGGAATATCTAGAGGCTTTTGCGAGGTATTTGCTGGTTTTTGAAGCATTTTAGAGGCGTTCTGGATGCTTCTTGGGCCTAATGGGGGGTATTTAGGCTACTTTTGCTGATTTAAGGTCTTTCGGGGCATATCTAGAGGCTTTTGCGAGGTATTTACTGCCTTTTGGTGTACTTAGAAGCTTTAGAAGCGTATTTAGAGGCGTTCTGGCTGCATCTAGGACCTTATGGGAGGTATCTAGACTCCCTTTGGCTTATTTGAGGTTTTTCGGTGCATATCTAGAGGCTTTTTCGAGTTATTTACTGGCTTTTGTTGTACTTAGAAGCTTAAAAAGAGTATTAAGAGGCGTTTTTGGTGAATCTAGGGCCTTATGGGAGGTATTTAGGCTCGCTTTGGCTTGTGTAAGATCTTTCGGGTCCATCTAGAGGCTTTTGCGAGGAACTTATTGGCTTTTGGTGTACTTAGAAGGTTTACAAGCACATTTTGAGGCGTTCTTGTTTATCTAGGCCCTTATGGGGGGTATTTAGACTCTCTTTAGCTTATTTAAGGTCTTTCGGGGAATATCTAAAGGCTTTTGCGAGGTATTCACTGGTTTTTGAAGCATTTTAGAGGCGTTCTGGGTGTATCTTGGGCCTAATGGGGGATATTTAGGCTACTTTTGGCTTATTTAAGGTCTTTCGGGGCATATATAGAATATTTTGCGAGGTATTTACTGGCTTTTAGTGTACTTAAAAGCTTTATAAGCACATTTAGAGGCGTTCTTGGTGTATCTTGGACCCTATGGGAGGGATCTAGATTCCTTTGGCTTATTTAAGGTCTTCCGGGGCATATCTAAAGGCTTTTGCGGGGTATTTACTGCCTTTTAGTGTACTTAGAAGCTTAAGAAGCGTATTTAGAGGCGTTCTTGCTGCATCTAGGACCTTATGGGAGGTATCTAGACTCCCTTTGGCTTATTTAAGGTCTTTCGGGGCAGATCTAAAGGCTTTAGGAGGTATTTACTGGCTTTTGGTGTACTTAGAAGCTTTTGAAGCCCATTTAGAGGCGCTCTTGGTGCATCTAGGGCCTTGAGGGTGGTATTTAGACTCCCATTAGCTTTTTAGGGTCTTTCGGGGAATATCTAGAGGCTTTTGCGAGGTATTTACTGGTTTTTGAAGCATTTTACAGGCGTTCTGGAAGCTTCTTGGGCCTAATGGGGGGTATTTGGCCTACTTTTGGCTTATTTAAGGTCTTTCGGGGCATATCTAGAATGTTTTGCGAGGTATTTACTGGCTTTTAGTGTACTTATAAGCTTTAGAAGCACATTTAGAGGCGTTCTTGGTGTATCTTGGACCCTATGGGAGGGATCTAGATTCCTTTGGCTTATTTAAGGTTTTCCGGGGCATATCTAAGGCTTTTGGCGGGTATTTACTGCCTTTTGGTGCACTTAGAAGCCTTAGAAGCGTATTTAGAGGCGTTCTGGCTGCATCTAGGACCTTATGGGAGGTATCTAGACTTCCTTTGGCTTATTTAAGGTCTTTCGGTGCATATCTAGAGGCTTTTTCGAGATATTTACTGGCTTTTGTTGTACTTAGAAGCTTAAAAAGAGTATTAATAGGCGTTTTTGTTGTATCTAAGGTCTTATTGGAGCTATTTAGACTACGCTTGTCTTTTTAAGGTCTTTCGGGGCACTTTTAGAGGCTTTTGGAGGTATTTACTGGCTTTTGGTGTACTTAGAAGCTTTTGAAGCCCATTTAGAGGCGCTCTTGGTGCATCTAGGGCCTTGTGGGTGGTATTTAGACTCCCTTTAGCTTATTTAAGGCCTTTCGGGGAATATCTAGAGGCTTTTACGAGGTATTTACTGGCTTATGAAGCATTTTAGAGGCATTCCGGGTGTATCTAGGGCCTTATGGTGGTTATTTAGACTCCTTTTGCCATATCTAAAATCTTTCGCGGCATATCTAGAGGCTTTTGCGAGGTATTTACTGGCTTTTGTTGTACTTAGAAGCTTGAGAAGCATATTTAGAGGCGTTCTGGGTGTATCGTGGAAACTAAGGGAGGTTTCTGGACTCCCTTTGGCTTATTTTAGGTCCTATGGGGCATATCAAAAGGCTTTTGCGAGGTATTTGCTGGCTTTTGTTGTACTTAGAAGATTTAGAAGCATATTTAGAAGCGTTCCGGGTGTATCTGGGGCCTTATGGGAGATATTTAGGCTCGCTTTGGCTTATTTATGATCTTGCGGAGCATATTCTATAGGCTTTTAGCGAGGTACTTATGGGCCTTTCGTGTACTTAGAAGCTGTAGAAGGACATTTTGAGGCGTTCTTGGTGTATCTAGGGCCTCATGGGGGGTATTTAGACTCCCTTTAGCTTATTTCAGGTCTTTCGGGGAATATCTAGAGGCTTTTGCGAGGTATTTACTGGTATTTGAAGCATTTTAGAGGCGTTCTGAATGCTTCTTGGGTCTAATGGGGGGTATTTAGACTACTTTGGCTTATTTAAGGTCTTTCGGGGCATATCTAGACGCTTTTGCGAGGTATTTACTGGCTTTTGGTGTACTTGGAAGCTTTAGAAGCACATTTAGAGGCGTTCTTGGTGTATCTAGGATCTTGGTGCTATTTGGACACTCGTTGTATTATTTAAGGTCTTTCGGGCATATCTGGAGGCCTTTTGGAGGTATTTACTGGCTTTTGGTGTAATTAGGAGCTTTTGGTGCACATTTATAGGCGTTCTTGCTGTATCTACTGCCTTATGGGAGGTGGCTAAACCCCCTTTGGCTTATTAAGGTCTTTCGGGGCATACCTAGAGGCTTTGGCGAGGTATTTACCAGATTTTGGTGTACTTAGAAGCTTTTGATGCACAGTTAGAGGCGTTCATGTGGTATGTACTGCCTTATGGTAGGTGTCTAGACCCCATTTGGCTTATTTAATGTCTTTCGGGGCACTTCTAGTGGCTTTTGCGAGGTATTTACTGCGTTTTGGTGTACTTATAAGCTTTTGAAGCCCTTTTAGAGGCGCACTTGATGCATCTAGGGCCTTGTGTGTGGCGTTTAGACTCCCTTTAGCTTATTTAGGGCCTTTCGGGGAACATCTAGACGCTTTTGCGAGGTATTTACTGACTTATGAAGCATTTTAGAAGCATTCCGAAGGTATCTAGGGCCTTATGGTGGTTATTTAGACTCCTTTTGGCTTATATAAAATCTTTCGGGGCATATCTAGAGGCTTTAGCCAGGTATTTACAGGCTTTTGGTGTACTTAGAAGCTTTAGAAGCGTATTTAGAGGCGTTCTGGCTGTATCTAGGACCTTATGGGAGGTATCTAGACTCCCTTTGGCTCATTTAAGGTGTTTCGGTGCATATCTAGAGGCTTTTTCGAGGTATTCGCTGGCTTTTGTTGTACTTAGAAGCTTAAAAAGAATATTAACAGGCGTTTTTGGTGTATCTAGGGTCCTATTGGAGCTCTTTAGACTAGCTTTGTCTTATTTAAGGTATTTCGGGGCATATCTAGAGGCCTTTGCGAGGTATTTACAGGCTTTTGGTGCACTTAGAAGGTTTAGAAGCATATTTAGAGGCGTTCTTGGTGTATCGTGGACCCTAAAGGAGCTTTCGAGACTCCCTTTGGCTTATTTAAGGTCCTACGGGGCATATCTAAAGGCTTGTGTATGGTATTTACTGATTTTTGGTGTACTTAGAAAGTTTAGAAGCATATTTATAGGCGTTCTTGGTGTATCGTGGACCCTAAGGGAGGTTTCTGGACTCCCTTTGGGTTATTTAAGGCCTTACGGGGCATATCAAAAGGCCTTTGCGAGGTATTTACTGGCTTTTGTTGTACTTGGAAGATTTAGAAGCATATTTAGAGGCGTTCCGGGTGTATCTGGGGCCTTAGGGGAGATATTTAAGCTCGCTTTGGCATATTTATGATCTTTCGGAGAATATCTAGAGGCTTTTATCCAGGTACTTATTGGCCTTTTGTGTACTTGGAAGCTTTAGTAGCACATTTAGAGGCGCTCTTGGTGTATCTAGGTTCTTGGTGCTATTTGGACACTCTTTGTATTATTTAAGGTCTTTCGGGCATATCTGGAGGCTTTTTGGAGGTATTTACTGGCTTTTGGTGTACTTAGAAGCTCTTGATGCACATTTAGAGGCGTTCTTGCTGTATCTTCTGCCTTAGGGGAGTTGTCTAAACCCCTTTGGCTTATTAAGGTCTTTCGGGGCATATCTAGAGGCTTTTGCTAGGTATTTACAGGTATTTGAAGCATTTTAGAGGCGTTCTGGATGCCTCTTGGGCCTAATGGGAGGTATTTAGGCTACTTTGGCTTATTTAACGTCTTTCGAGGCATATCTAGATGCTTTTGCGAGGTATTTACAGGATTTTGGTTGTACTTAGAAGGTTTAGAAGCATATTTAGAGGCGTTCTTGGTGTATCGTGGACCCTATGGGAGGTTTCGAGAGTCCCTTTGGCTTATTTAAGGTCCTACGGGGCATATTAAAAGGCTTTTGCGAGGTATTTACTTGCTTTTGTTGTACTTAGAAGGTTTAGAAGCATATTTAGAGATGTTCCGGGTGTATCTTGGGTCTTATGGGAGATATTTAGGCTCGCTTTGGCTTATTTATGATCTTTCGGGGCATATCTAGAGGCTTTTAGCGAGGTACTTATTGGCCTTTTGTGTACTTGGAAGCTTTAGAAGCACATTTAGAGGCGTTCTTGGTGTACCTACTGCCTTATGGGAGGCGCTAGACCCCCTTTGGCTTATTAAGGCCTTTCGGGGCATATCTAAAGGCTTTTGCGGGGTATTCACTGCCTTTTGGTGTACTTAGAAGCTTTAGAAGCGTATTTAGAGGAGTTCTGGCTGCATCTAGGACCTTATGGGAGGTATCTAGACTCCCTTTGGCTTATTTGAGGTTTTTCGGTGCATATCTAGAGGCTTTTTCGAGTTATTTACTGGCTTTTGTTGTACTTAGAAGCTTAAAAAGAGTATTAAGAGGCGTTTTTGGTGAATCTAGGGCCTTATGGGAGGTATTTAGGCTCGCTTTGGCTTGTGTAAGATCTTTCGGTCCATCTAGAGGCTTTTGCGAGGAACTTATTGGCTTTTGGTGTACTTAGAAGGTTTACAAGCACATTTTGAGGCGTTCTTGGTTATCTAGGGCCTTATGGGGGGTATTTAGACTCTCTTTAGCTTATTTAAGGTCTTTCGGGGAATATCTAAAAGCTTTTGCGAGGTATTCACTGGTTTTTGAAGCATTTTAGAGGCGTTCTGGGTGTATCTTGGGCCTAATGGGGGATATTTAGGCTACTTTTGGCTTATTTAAGGTCTTTCGGGGCATATATAGAATATTTTGCGAGGTATTTACTGGCTTTTAGTGTACTTAGAAGCTTTAGAAGCACATTTAGAGGCGTTCTTGGTGTATCTTGGACCCTATGGGAGGGATCTAGATTCCTTTGGCTTATTTAAGGTCTTCCGGGGCATATCTAAAGGCTTTTGCGGGGTATTTACTGCCTTTTAGTGGACTTAGAAGCTTAAGAAGCGTATTTAGAGGCGTTCTTGCTGCATCTAGGACCTTATGGGAGGTATCTAGACTCCCTTTGGCTTATTTAAGGTCTTTCGGGGCAGATCTAAAGGCTTTAGGAGGTATTTACTGGCTTTTGGTGTACTTAGAAGCTTTTGAAGCCCATTTAGAGGCGCTCTTGGTGCATCTAGGGCCTTGAGGGTGGTATTTAGACTCCCATTAGCTTTTTTAGGGTCTTTCGGGGAATATCTAGAGGCTTTTGCGAGGTATTTACTGGTTTTTGAAGCATTTTACAGGCGTTCTGGAAGCTTCTTGGGCCTAATGGGGGGTATTTGGACTACTTTTGACTTATTTAAGGTTTTCCGGGGCATATCTAAGGCTTTTGGCGGGCATTTACTGCCTTTTGGTGTACTTAGAAGCCTTAGAAGCGTATTTAGAGGCGTTCTGGCTGCATCTAGGACCTTATGGGAGGTATCTAGACTTCCTTTGGCTTATTTAAGGTCTTTCGGTGCATATCTAGAGGCTTTTTCGAGATATTTACTGGCTTTTGTTGTACTTAGAAGCTTAAAAAGAGTATTTAGAGGCGCTTTTGGTGTATCTATGTTCTTATTGGAGCTATTTAGACTACGTTTGTCTTATTTAAGGTCTTTAGGGCATACCTGGAGGCTTTTTGGAGGTATTTACCGGCTTTTGGTGTACTTAGAATCTCTTGATGTACATTTAGAGGCGTTCTTGCTGTATCTACTGCCTTAGGGGAGGTGTCTAAACCCCTTTGGCTTATTAAGGTCTTTCGGGGCATATCTAGAGGCTTTTGCGCGGTATTTACTGCCTTTTGGTGTACTTAGAAGCCTTAGAAGCGTATTTAGAGGCGTTCTGCCTGCATCTAGGACCATATGGGAGGTATCTAGACTCCCTTTGGCTTATTTAAGGTCTTTCGGTGCAGATCTAAGGGCTTTTGGAGGTATTTACTGGCTTTTGGTGTACTTAGAAGCTTTTGAGCCCATTTAGAGGCGCTCTTGGTGCATCTAGGGCCTTGTGGGTGGAATTTAGACTCGCTTTAGCTTATTTAAGGCCTTTCGGGGAAAATCTAGAGGCTCTTGCGAGGCATTTACTGGCTTATGAAGCATTTTAGAGGCATTCCGGGTGTATCTAGGGCCTTATGGTGGTTATTTAGACTCCTTATGGCTTATCTAAAATCTTTCGGGGAATATCTAGAGGCTTTTGCGAGGTATTTACAGGATTTTGGTTGTACTTAGAAGGTTTAGAAGCATATTTAGAGGCGTTCTTGGTGTATCGTGGACCCTATGGGAGGTTTCGAGACTCCCTTTGGCCTAGTTAAGGTCCTACGGGGCATATCAAAAGGCTTTTGCGAGGTATTTACTTGCTTTTGTTGTACTTAGAAGGTTTAGAAGCATATTTAGAGGCGTTCTGGGTGTATCTGGGGCCTTATGGGAGATATTTAGGCTCGCTTTGGCTTATTTATGATCTTTCGGGGCATATCTAGAGGCTTTTAGCGAGGTACTTATTGGCGTTTTGTGTACTTAGAAGCTGTAGAAGGACATTTTGAGGCGTTCTTGGTGTATCTAGGGCCTCATGGGGGGTATTGAGACTCCCTTTAGCTTTTTTAGGGTCTTTCGGGGAATATCTAGAGGCTTTTGCGAGGTTTTTACTGGTTTTTTAAGCATTTTAGAGGCGTTCTGGATGCTTCTTGGGCCTAATGGGGGGTATTTGGACTACTTTTGGCTTATTTAAGGTCTTTCGGGGCATATCTAGAATGTTTTGCGAGGTATTCAATGGCTTTTAGTGTACTTATAAGCTTTAGAAGCACATTTAGAGGCGTTCTTGGTGTATCTTGGACCCTATGGGAGGGATCTAGATTCCTTTGGCTTATTTAAGGTTTTCCGGGGCATATCTGAGGCTTTTGGCGGGTATTTACTGCCTTTTGGTGTACTTAGAAGCCTTAGAAGCGTATTTAGAGGCGTTCTGGCTGCATCTAGGACTTTATGGGAGGTATCTCGACTTCCTTTGGCTTATTTAAGGTCTTTCGGTGCATATCTAGAGGCTTTTTCGAGATATTTACTGGCTTTTGTTGTACTTAGAAGCTTAAAAAGAGTATTAAGGGGCGTTTCTGGTGTATCTAAGGTCTTCTTGGAGCTATTTAGACTACGTTTGTCTTATTTAAGGTCTTTCGGGGCACTTTTAGAGGCTTTTGGAGGTATTTACTGCGTTTTGGTGTACTTAGAAGCCTTTGAAGCCCATTTAGAGGCGCTCTTGGTGCATCTAGGGCGTTGTGGGTGGTATTTAGGCTCCCTTTAGCTTATCTAAGGCCTTTCGGGGAACATCTAGAGGCTTTTGCGAGGTATTTACTGGCTTATGAAGCATTTTAGAGGCATTCCGGGTGTATCTAGGGCCTTATGGTGGTTCTTTAGACTCCTTTTGGCTTATCTAAAATCTTTCGCGGCATATCTAGAGGCTTTAGCGAGGTATTTACTGGCTTTTGTTGTACTTAGAAGCTTGAGAAGCATATTTAGAGGCGTTCTGGGTGTATCGTGGAAACTAAGGGAGGTTTCTGGACTCCCTTTGGCTTATTTAAGGTCCTACGGGGCATATCAAAAAGCTTTTGCGAGGTATTTACTGGCTTTTGTTGTACTTAGAAGATTTAGAAGCATATTTAGAGGCGTTCCGGGTGTATCTGGGGCCTTATGGGAGATATTTAGGCTCGCTTTGGCTTATTTATGATCTTTCGGAGCATATCTAGAGGCTTTTAGCGAGGTACTTATTGGCCTTTCGTGTACTTAGAAGCTGTAGAAGGACATTTTGAGGCGTTCTTGGTGTATCTAGGGCCTCATGGGGGGTATTTAGACTCCCTTTAGCTTTTTAAGGGTCTTTCGGGGAATATCTAGAGGCTTTTGCGAGGTATTTACTGGTTTTTGAAGCATTTAAAGGCGTTCTGGATGCTTCTTGGGCCTAATGGGGGGTATTTGGACTACTTTTGGCTTATTTAAGGTCTTTCGGGGCATATCTAGAATGTTTTGCGACGTATTTGCTGGTTTTAGTGTACTTATAAGCTTTAGAAGTACATTTAGAGGCGTTCTTGTTGTATCTTGGACCCTATGGGAGGGATATAGATTCCTTTGACTTATTTAAGGTTTTCCGGGGCATATCTAAGGCTTTGGCGGGCATTTACTGCCTTTTGGTGTACTTAGAAGCCTTAGAAGCGTATTTAGAGGCGTTCTGGCTGCATCTAGGACCTTATGGGAGGTATCTAGACTTCCTTTGGCTTATTTAAGGTCTTTCGGTGCATATCTAGAGGCTTTTTCGAGATATTTACTGGCTTTTGTTGTACTTAGAAGCTTAAAAAGAGTATTTAGAGGCGTTTTTGGTGTATCTAAGTTCGTATTGGAGCTATTTAGACTACGTTTGTCTTATTTAAGGTCTTTAGGGCATATCTGGAGGCTTTTTGGAGGTATTTACCGGCTTTTGGTGTACTTAGAATCTCTTGATGTACATTTAGAGGCGTTCTTGCTGTATCTACTGCCTTAGGGGAGGTGTCTAAACCCCTTTGGCTTATTAAGGTCTTTCGGGGCATATCTAGAGGCTTTTGCGCGGTATTTACTGCCTTTTGGTGTACTTAGAAGCCTTAGAAGCGTATTTAGAGGCGTTCTGCCTGCATCTAGGACCATATGGGAGGTATCTAGACTCCCTTTGGCTTATTTAAGGTCTTTCGGTGCAGATCTAAGGGCTTTTGGAGGTATTTACTGGCTTTTGGTGTACTTAGAAGCTTTTGAGCCCATTTAGAGGCGCTCTTGGTGCATCTAGGGCCTTGTGGGTGGCATTTAGACTCGCTTTAGCTTATTTAAGGCCTTTCGGGGAAAATCTAGAGGCTCTTGCGAGGCATTTACTGGCTTATGAAGCATTTTAGAGGCATTCCGGATGTATCTAGGGCCTTATGGTGGTTATTTAGACTCCTTATGGCTTATCTAAAATCTTTCGGGGAATATCTAGAGGCTTTTGCGAGGTATTTACAGGATTTTGGTTGTACTTAGAAGGTTTAGAAGCATATTTAGAGGCGTTCTTGGTGTATCTGGGGCCTTATGGGAGATATTTAGGCTCGCTTTGGCTTATTTATGATCTTTCGGGGCATATCTAGAGGCTTTTAGCGAGGTACTTATTGGCGTTTTGTGTACTTAGAAGCTGTAGAAGGACATTTTGAGGCGTTCTTGGTGTATCTAGGGCCTCATGGGGCGTATTGAGACTCCCTTTAGCTTTTTTAGGGTCTTTCGGGGAATATCTAGAGGCTTTTGCGAGGTTTTTACTGGTTTTTTAAGCATTTTAGAGGCGTTCTGGATGCTTCTTGGGCCTAATGGGGGGTATTTGGACTACTTTTGGCTTATTTAAGGTCTTTCGGGGCATATCTAGAATGTTTTGCGAGGTATTCAATGGCTTTTAGTGTACTTATAAGCTTTAGAAGCACATTTAGAGGCGTTCTTGGTGTATCTTGGACCCTATGGGAGGGATCTAGATTTCTTTGGCTTATTTAAGGTTTTCCGGGGCATATCTGAGGCTTTTGGCGGGTATTTACTGCCTTTTGGTGTACTTAGAAGCCTTAGAAGCGTATTTAGAGGCGTTCTGGCTGCATCTAGGACTTTATGGGAGGTATCTCGACTTCCTTTGGCTTATTTAAGGTCTTTCGGTGCATATCTAGAGGCTTTTTCGAGATATTTACTGGCTTTTGTTGTACTTAGAAGCTTAAAAAGAGTATTAAGGGGCGTTTCTGGTGTATCTAAGGTCTTCTTGGAGCTATTTAGACTACGTTTGTCTTATTTAAGGTCTTTCGGGGCACTTTTAGAGGCTTTTGGAGGTATTTACTGCGTTTTGGTGTACTTAGAAGCCTTTGAAGCCCATTTAGAGGCGCTCTTGGTGCATCTAGGGCGTTGTGGGTGGTATTTAGGCTCCCTTTAGCTTATCTAAGGCCTTTCGGGGAACATCTAGAGGCTTTGCGAGGTATTTACTGGCTTATGAAGCATTTTAGAGGCATTCCGGGTGTATCTAGGGCCTTATGGTGGTTCTTTAGACTCCTTTTGGCTTATCTAAAATCTTTCGCGGCATATCTAGAGGCTTTAGCGAGGTATTTACTGGCTTTTGTTGTACTTAGAAGCTTGAGAAGCATATTTAGAGGCGTTCTGGGTGTATCGTGGAAACTAAGGGAGGTTTCTGGACTCCCTTTGGCTTATTTAAGGTCCTACGGGGCATATCAAAAAGCTTTTGCGAGGTATTTACTGGCTTTTGTTGTACTTAGAAGATTTAGAAGCATATTTAGAGGCGTTCCGGGTGTATCTGGGGCCTTATGGGAGATATTTAGGCTCGCTTTGGCTTATTTATGATCTTTCGGAGCATATCTAGAGGCTTTTAGCGAGGTACTTATTGGCCTTTCGTGTACTTAGAAGCTGTAGAAGGACATTTTGAGGCGTTCTTGGTGTATCTAGGGCCTCATGGGGGGTATTTAGACTCCCTTTAGCTTTTTAAGGGTCTTTCGGGGAATATCTAGAGGCTTTTGCGAGGTATTTACTGGTTTTTGAAGCATTTAAAGGCGTTCTGGATGCTTCTTGGGCCTAATGGGGGGTATTTGGACTACTTTTGGCTTATTTAAGGTCTTTCGGGGCATATCTAGAATGTTTTGCGACGTATTTGCTGGTTTTAGTGTACTTATAAGCTTTAGAAGCACATTTAGAGGCGTTCTTGTTGTATCTTGGACCCTATGGGAGGGATATAGATTCCTTTGACTTATTTAAGGTTTTCCGGGGCATATCTAAGGCTTTGGCGGGCATTTACTGCCTTTTGGTGTACTTAGAAGCCTTAGAAGCGTATTTAGAGGCGTTCTGGCTGCATCTAGGACCTTATGGGAGGTATCTAGACTTCCTTTGGCTTATTTAAGGTCTTTCGGTGCATATCTAGAGGCTTTTTCGAGATATTTACTGGCTTTTGTTGTACTTAGAAGCTTAAAAAGAGTATTTAGAGGCGTTTTTGGTGTATCTAAGTTCGTATTGGAGCTATTTAGACTACGTTTGTCTTATTTAAGGTCTTTAGGGCATATCTGGAGGCTTTTTGGAGGTATTTACCGGCTTTTGGTGTACTTAGAATCTCTTGATGTACATTTAGAGGCGTTCTTGCTGTATCTACTGCCTTAGGGGAGGTGTCTAAACCCCTTTGGCTTATTAAGGTCTTTCGGGGCATATCTAGAGGCTTTTGCGCGGTATTTACTGCCTTTTGGTGTACTTAGAAGCCTTAGAAGCGTATTTAGAGGCGTTCTGCCTGCATCTAGGACCATATGGGAGGTATCTAGACTCCCTTTGGCTTATTTAAGGTCTTTCGGTGCAGATCTAAGGGCTTTTGGAGGTATTTACTGGCTTTTGGTGTACTTAGAAGCTTTTGAGCCCATTTAGAGGCGCTCTTGGTGCATCTAGGGCCTTGTGGGTGGCATTTAGACTCGCTTTAGCTTATTTAAGGCCTTTCGGGGAAAATCTAGAGGCTCTTGCGAGGCATTTACTGGCTTATGAAGCATTTTATAGGCATTCCGGATGTATCTAGGGCCTTATGGTGGTTATTTAGACTCCTTATGGCTTATCTAAAATCTTTCGGGGAATATCTAGAGGCTTTTGCGAGGTATTTACAGGATTTTGGTTGTACTTAGAAGGTTTAGAAGCATATTTAGAGGCGTTCTTGGTGTATCTGGGGCCTTATGGGAGATATTTAGGCTCGCTTTGGCTTATTTATGATCTTTCGGGGCATATCTAGAGGCTTTTAGCGAGGTACTTATTGGCGTTTTGTGTACTTAGAAGCTGTAGAAGGACATTTTGAGGCGTTCTTGGTGTATCTAGGGCCTCATGGGGCGTATTGAGACTCCCTTTAGCTTTTTTAGGGTCTTTCGGGGAATATCTAGAGGCTTTTGCGAGGTTTTTACTGGTTTTTTAAGCATTTTAGAGGCGTTCTGGATGCTTCTTGGGCCTAATGGGGGGTATTTGGACTACTTTTGGCTTATTTAAGGTCTTTCGGGGCATATCTAGAATGTTTTGCGAGGTATTCAATGGCTTTTAGTGTACTTATAAGCTTTAGAAGCACATTTAGAGGCGTTCTTGGTGTATCTTGGACCCTATGGGAGGGATCTAGATTCCTTTGGCTTATTTAAGGTTTTCCGGGGCATATCTGAGGCTTTTGGCGGGTATTTACTGCCTTTTGGTGTACTTAGAAGCCTTAGAAGCGTATTTAGAGGCGTTCTGGCTGCATCTAGGACTTTATGGGAGGTATCTCGACTTCCTTTGGCTTATTTAAGGTCTTTCGGTGCATATCTAGAGGCTTTTTCGAGATATTTACTGGCTTTTGTTGTACTTAGAAGCTTAAAAAGAGTATTAAGGGGCGTTTCTGGTGTATCTAAGGTCTTCTTGGAGCTATTTAGACTACGTTTGTCTTATTTAAGGTCTTTCGGGGCACTTTTAGAGGCTTTTGGAGGTATTTACTGCGTTTTGGTGTACTTAGAAGCCTTTGAAGCCCATTTAGAGGCGCTCTTGGTGCATCTAGGGCGTTGTGGGTGGTATTTAGGCTCCCTTTAGCTTATCTAAGGCCTTTCGGGGAACATCTAGAGGCTTTTGCGAGGTATTTACTGGCTTATGAAGCATTTTAGAGGCATTCCGGGTGTATCTAGGGCCTTATGGTGGTTCTTTAGACTCCTTTTGGCTTATCTAAAATCTTTCGCGGCATATCTAGAGGCTTTAGCGAGGTATTTACTGGCTTTTGTTGTACTTAGAAGCTTGAGAAGCATATTTAGAGGCGTTCTGGGTGTATCGTGGAAACTAAGGGAGGTTTCTGGACTCCCTTTGGCTTATTTAAGGTCCTACGGGGCATATCAAAAAGCTTTTGCGAGGTATTTACTGGCTTTTGTTGTACTTAGAAGATTTAGAAGCATATTTAGAGGCGTTCCGGGTGTATCTGGGGCCTTATGGGAGATATTTAGGCTCGCTTTGGCTTATTTATGATCTTTCGGAGCATATCTAGAGGCTTTTAGCGAGGTACTTATTGGCCTTTCGTGTACTTAGAAGCTGTAGAAGGACATTTTGAGGCGTTCTTGGTGTATCTAGGGCCTCATGGGGGGTATTTAGACTCCCTTTAGCTTTTTAAGGGTCTTTCGGGGAATATCTAGAGGCTTTTGCGAGGTATTTACTGGTTTTTGAAGCATTTAAAGGCGTTCTGGATGCTTCTTGGGCCTAATGGGGGGTATTTGGACTACTTTTGGCTTATTTAAGGTCTTTCGGGGCATATCTAGAATGTTTTGCGACGTATTTGCTGGTTTTAGTGTACTTATAAGCTTTAGAAGCACATTTAGAGGCGTTCTTGTTGTATCTTGGACCCTATGGGAGGGATATAGATTCCTTTGACTTATTTAAGGTTTTCCGGGGCATATCTAAGGCTTTGGCGGGCATTTACTGCCTTTTGGTGTACTTAGAAGCCTTAGAAGCGTATTTAGAGGCGTTCTGGCTGCATCTAGGACCTTATGGGAGGTATCTAGACTTCCTTTGGCTTATTTAAGGTCTTTCGGTGCATATCTAGAGGCTTTTTCGAGATATTTACTGGCTTTTGTTGTACTTAGAAGCTTAAAAAGAGTATTTAGAGGCGTTTTTGGTGTATCTAAGTTCGTATTGGAGCTATTTAGACTACGTTTGTCTTATTTAAGGTCTTTAGGGCATATCTGGAGGCTTTTTGGAGGTATTTACCGGCTTTTGGTGTACTTAGAATCTCTTGATGTACATTTAGAGGCGTTCTTGCTGTATCTACTGCCTTAGGGGAGGTGTCTAAACCCCTTTGGCTTATTAAGGTCTTTCGGGGCATATCTAGAGGCTTTTGCGCGGTATTTACTGGCTTTTGGTGTACTTAGAAGCCTTAGAAGCGTATTTAGAGGCGTTCTGCCTGCATCTAGGACCATATGGGAGGTATCTAGACTCCCTTTGGCTTATTTAAGGTCTTTCGGTGCAGATCTAAGGGCTTTTGGAGGTATTTACTGGCTTTTGGTGTACTTAGAAGCTTTTGAGCCCATTTAGAGGCGCTCTTGGTGCATCTAGGGCCTTGTGGGTGGCATTTAGACTCGCTTTAGCTTATTTAAGGCCTTTCGGGGAAAATCTAGAGGCTCTTGCGAGGCATTTACTGGCTTATGAAGCATTTTAGAGGCATTCCGGATGTATCTAGGGCCTTATGGTGGTTATTTAGACTCCTTATGGCTTATCTAAAATCTTTCGGGGAATATCTAGAGGCTTTTGCGAGGTATTTACAGGATTTTGGTTGTACTTAGAAGGTTTAGAAGCATATTTAGAGGCGTTCTTGGTGTATCGTGGACCCTATGGGAGGTTTCGAGACTCCCTTTGGCCTAGTTAAGGTCCTACGGGGCATATCAAAAGGCTTTTGCGAGGTATTTACTTGCTTTTGTTGTACTTAGAAGGTTTAGAAGCATATTTAGAGGCGTTCTGGGTGTATCTGGGGCCTTATGGGAGATATTTAGGCTCGCTTTGGCTTATTTATGATCTTTCGGGGCATATCTAGAGGCTTTTAGCGAGGTACTTATTGGCGTTTTGTGTACTTAGAAGCTGTAGAAGGACATTTTGAGGCGTTCTTGGTGTATCTAGGGCCTCATGGGGGGTATTGAGACTCCCTTTAGCTTTTTTAGGGTCTTTCGGGGAATATCTAGAGGCTTTTGCGAGGTTTTTTCTGGTTTTTTAAGCATTTTAGAGGCGTTCTGGATGCTTCTTGGGCCTAATGGGGGGTATTTGGACTACTTTTGGCTTATTTAAGGTCTTTCGGGGCATATCTAGAATGTTTTGCGAGGTATTCAATGGCTTTTAGTGTACTTATAAGCTTTAGAAGCACATTTAGAGGCGTTCTTGGTGTATCTTGGACCCTATGGGAGGGATCTAGATTCCTTTGGCTTATTTAAGGTTTTCCGGGGCATATCTGAGGCTTTTGGCGGGTATTTACTGCCTTTTGGTGTACTTAGAAGCCTTAGAAGCGTATTTAGAGGCGTTCTGGCTGCATCTAGGACTTTATGGGAGGTATCTCGACTTCCTTTGGCTTATTTAAGGTCTTTCGGTGCATATCTAGAGGCTTTTTCGAGATATTTACTGGCTTTTGTTGTACTTAGAAGCTTAAAAAGAGTATTAAGGGGCGTTTCTGGTGTATCTAAGGTCTTCTTGGAGCTATTTAGACTACGTTTGTCTTATTTAAGGTCTTTCGGGGCACTTTTAGAGGCTTTTGGAGGTATTTACTGCGTTTTGGTGTACTTAGAAGCCTTTGAAGCCCATTTAGAGGCGCTCTTGGTGCATCTAGGGCGTTGTGGGTGGTATTTAGGCTCCCTTTAGCTTATCTAAGGCCTTTCGGGGAACATCTAGAGGCTTTTGCGAGGTATTTACTGGCTTATGAAGCATTTTAGAGGCATTCCGGGTGTATCTAGGGCCTTATGGTGGTTCTTTAGACTCCTTTTGGCTTATCTAAAATCTTTCGCGGCATATCTAGAGGCTTTAGCGAGGTATTTACTGGCTTTTGTTGTACTTAGAAGCTTGAGAAGCATATTTAGAGGCGTTCTGGGTGTATCGTGGAAACTAAGGGAGGTTTCTGGACTCCCTTTGGCTTATTTAAGGTCCTACGGGGCATATCAAAAAGCTTTTGCGAGGTATTTACTGGCTTTTGTTGTACTTAGAAGATTTAGAAGCATATTTAGAGGCGTTCCGGGTGTATCTGGGGCCTTATGGGAGATATTTAGGCTCGCTTTGGCTTATTTATGATCTTTCGGAGCATATCTAGAGGCTTTTAGCGAGGTACTTATTGGCCTTTCGTGTACTTAGAAGCTGTAGAAGGACATTTTGAGGCGTTCTTGGTGTATCTAGGGCCTCATGGGGGGTATTTAGACTCCCTTTAGCTTTTTAAGGGTCTTTCGGGGAATATCTAGAGGCTTTTGCGAGGTATTTACTGGTTTTTGAAGCATTTAAAGGCGTTCTGGATGCTTCTTGGGCCTAATGGGGGGTATTTGGACTACTTTTGGCTTATTTAAGGTCTTTCGGGGCATATCTAGAATGTTTTGCGACGTATTTGCTGGTTTTAGTGTACTTATAAGCTTTAGAAGTACATTTAGAGGCGTTCTTGTTGTATCTTGGACCCTATGGGAGGGATATAGATTCCTTTGACTTATTTAAGGTTTTGCGGGGCATATCTAAGGCTTTGGCGGGCATTTACTGCCTTTTGGTGTACTTAGAAGCCTTAGAAGCGTATTTAGAGGCGTTCTGGCTGCATCTAGGACCTTATGGGAGGTATCTAGACTTCCTTTGGCTTATTTAAGGTCTTTCGGTGCATATCTAGAGGCTTTTTCGAGATATTTACTGGCTTTTGTTGTACTTAGAAGCTTAAAAAGAGTATTTAGAGGCGTTTTTGGTGTATCTAAGTTCGTATTGGAGCTATTTAGACTACGTTTGTCTTATTTAAGGTCTTTAGGGCATATCTGGAGGCTTTTTGGAGGTATTTACCGGCTTTTGGTGTACTTAGAATCTCTTGATGTACATTTAGAGGCGTTCTTGCTGTATCTACTGCCTTAGGGGAGGTGTCTAAACCCCTTTGGCTTATTAAGGTCTTTCGGGGCATATCTAGAGGCTTTTGCGCGGTATTTACTGGCTTTTGGTGTACTTAGAAGCCTTAGAAGCGTATTTAGAGGCGTTCTGCCTGCATCTAGGACCATATGGGAGGTATCTAGACTCCCTTTGGCTTATTTAAGGTCTTTCGGTGCAGATCTAAGGGCTTTTGGAGGTATTTACTGGCTTTTGGTGTACTTAGAAGCTTTTGAGCCCATTTAGAGGCGCTCTTGGTGCATCTAGGGCCTTGTGGGTGGCATTTAGACTCGCTTTAGCTTATTTAAGGCCTTTCGGGGAAAATCTAGAGGCTCTTGCGAGGCATTTACTGGCTTATGAAGCATTTTAGAGGCATTCCGGATGTATCTAGGGCCTTATGGTGGTTATTTAGACTCCTTATGGCTTATCTAAAATCTTTCGGGGAATATCTAGAGGCTTTTGCGAGGTATTTACAGGATTTTGGTTGTACTTAGAAGGTTTAGAAGCATATTTAGAGGCGTTCTTGGTGTATCTGGGGCCTTATGGGAGATATTTAGGCTCGCTTTGGCTTATTTATGATCTTTCGGGGCATATCTAGAGGCTTTTAGCGAGGTACTTATTGGCGTTTTGTGTACTTAGAAGCTGTAGAAGGACATTTTGAGGCGTTCTTGGTGTATCTAGGGCCTCATGGGGCGTATTGAGACTCCCTTTAGCTTTTTTAGGGTCTTTCGGGGAATATCTAGAGGCTTTTGCGAGGTTTTTACTGGTTTTTTAAGCATTTTAGAGGCGTTCTGGATGCTTCTTGGGCCTAATGGGGGGTATTTGGACTACTTTTGGCTTATTTAAGGTCTTTCGGGGCATATCTAGAATGTTTTGCGAGGTATTCAATGGCTTTTAGTGTACTTATAAGCTTTAGAAGCACATTTAGAGGCGTTCTTGGTGTATCTTGGACCCTATGGGAGGGATCTAGATTCCTTTGGCTTATTTAAGGTTTTCCGGGGCATATCTGAGGCTTTTGGCGGGTATTTACTGCCTTTTGGTGTACTTAGAAGCCTTAGAAGCGTATTTAGAGGCGTTCTGGCTGCATCTAGGACTTTATGGGAGGTATCTCGACTTCCTTTGGCTTATTTAAGGTCTTTCGGTGCATATCTAGAGGCTTTTTCGAGATATTTACTGGCTTTTGTTGTACTTAGAAGCTTAAAAAGAGTATTAAGGGGCGTTTCTGGTGTATCTAAGGTCTTCTTGGAGCTATTTAGACTACGTTTGTCTTATTTAAGGTCTTTCGGGGCACTTTTAGAGGCTTTTGGAGGTATTTACTGCGTTTTGGTGTACTTAGAAGCCTTTGAAGCCCATTTAGAGGCGCTCTTGGTGCATCTAGGGCGTTGTGGGTGGTATTTAGGCTCCCTTTAGCTTATCTAAGGCCTTTCGGGGAACATCTAGAGGCTTTGCGAGGTATTTACTGGCTTATGAAGCATTTTAGAGGCATTCCGGGTGTATCTAGGGCCTTATGGTGGTTCTTTAGACTCCTTTTGGCTTATCTAAAATCTTTCGCGGCATATCTAGAGGCTTTAGCGAGGTATTTACTGGCTTTTGTTGTACTTAGAAGCTTGAGAAGCATATTTAGAGGCGTTCTGGGTGTATCGTGGAAACTAAGGGAGGTTTCTGGACTCCCTTTGGCTTATTTAAGGTCCTACGGGGCATATCAAAAAGCTTTTGCGAGGTATTTACTGGCTTTTGTTGTACTTAGAAGATTTAGAAGCATATTTAGAGGCGTTCCGGGTGTATCTGGGGCCTTATGGGAGATATTTAGGCTCGCTTTGGCTTATTTATGATCTTTCGGAGCATATCTAGAGGCTTTTAGCGAGGTACTTATTGGCCTTTCGTGTACTTAGAAGCTGTAGAAGGACATTTTGAGGCGTTCTTGGTGTATCTAGGGCCTCATGGGGGGTATTTAGACTCCCTTTAGCTTTTTAAGGGTCTTTCGGGGAATATCTAGAGGCTTTTGCGAGGTATTTACTGGTTTTTGAAGCATTTAAAGGCGTTCTGGATGCTTCTTGGGCCTAATGGGGGGTATTTGGACTACTTTTGGCTTATTTAAGGTCTTTCGGGGCATATCTAGAATGTTTTGCGACGTATTTGCTGGTTTTAGTGTACTTATAAGCTTTAGAAGCACATTTAGAGGCGTTCTTGTTGTATCTTGGACCCTATGGGAGGGATATAGATTCCTTTGACTTATTTAAGGTTTTCCGGGGCATATCTAAGGCTTTGGCGGGCATTTACTGCCTTTTGGTGTACTTAGAAGCCTTAGAAGCGTATTTAGAGGCGTTCTGGCTGCATCTAGGACCTTATGGGAGGTATCTAGACTTCCTTTGGCTTATTTAAGGTCTTTCGGTGCATATCTAGAGGCTTTTTCGAGATATTTACTGGCTTTTGTTGTACTTAGAAGCTTAAAAAGAGTATTTAGAGGCGTTTTTGGTGTATCTAAGTTCGTATTGGAGCTATTTAGACTACGTTTGTCTTATTTAAGGTCTTTAGGGCATATCTGGAGGCTTTTTGGAGGTATTTACCGGCTTTTGGTGTACTTAGAATCTCTTGATGTACATTTAGAGGCGTTCTTGCTGTATCTACTGCCTTAGGGGAGGTGTCTAAACCCCTTTGGCTTATTAAGGTCTTTCGGGGCATATCTAGAGGCTTTTGCGCGGTATTTACTGCCTTTTGGTGTACTTAGAAGCCTTAGAAGCGTATTTAGAGGCGTTCTGCCTGCATCTAGGACCATATGGGAGGTATCTAGACTCCCTTTGGCTTATTTAAGGTCTTTCGGTGCAGATCTAAGGGCTTTTGGAGGTATTTACTGGCTTTTGGTGTACTTAGAAGCTTTTGAGCCCATTTAGAGGCGCTCTTGGTGCATCTAGGGCCTTGTGGGTGGCATTTAGACTCGCTTTAGCTTATTTAAGGCCTTTCGGGGAAAATCTAGAGGCTCTTGCGAGGCATTTACTGGCTTATGAAGCATTTTATAGGCATTCCGGATGTATCTAGGGCCTTATGGTGGTTATTTAGACTCCTTATGGCTTATCTAAAATCTTTCGGGGAATATCTAGAGGCTTTTGCGAGGTATTTACAGGATTTTGGTTGTACTTAGAAGGTTTAGAAGCATATTTAGAGGCGTTCTTGGTGTATCTGGGGCCTTATGGGAGATATTTAGGCTCGCTTTGGCTTATTTATGATCTTTCGGGGCATATCTAGAGGCTTTTAGCGAGGTACTTATTGGCGTTTTGTGTACTTAGAAGCTGTAGAAGGACATTTTGAGGCGTTCTTGGTGTATCTAGGGCCTCATGGGGCGTATTGAGACTCCCTTTAGCTTTTTTAGGGTCTTTCGGGGAATATCTAGAGGCTTTTGCGAGGTTTTTACTGGTTTTTTAAGCATTTTAGAGGCGTTCTGGATGCTTCTTGGGCCTAATGGGGGGTATTTGGACTACTTTTGGCTTATTTAAGGTCTTTCGGGGCATATCTAGAATGTTTTGCGAGGTATTCAATGGCTTTTAGTGTACTTATAAGCTTTAGAAGCACATTTAGAGGCGTTCTTGGTGTATCTTGGACCCTATGGGAGGGATCTAGATTCCTTTGGCTTATTTAAGGTTTTCCGGGGCATATCTGAGGCTTTTGGCGGGTATTTACTGCCTTTTGGTGTACTTAGAAGCCTTAGAAGCGTATTTAGAGGCGTTCTGGCTGCATCTAGGACTTTATGGGAGGTATCTCGACTTCCTTTGGCTTATTTAAGGTCTTTCGGTGCATATCTAGAGGCTTTTTCGAGATATTTACTGGCTTTTGTTGTACTTAGAAGCTTAAAAAGAGTATTAAGGGGCGTTTCTGGTGTATCTAAGGTCTTCTTGGAGCTATTTAGACTACGTTTGTCTTATTTAAGGTCTTTCGGGGCACTTTTAGAGGCTTTTGGAGGTATTTACTGCGTTTTGGTGTACTTAGAAGCCTTTGAAGCCCATTTAGAGGCGCTCTTGGTGCATCTAGGGCGTTGTGGGTGGTATTTAGGCTCCCTTTAGCTTATCTAAGGCCTTTCGGGGAACATCTAGAGGCTTTTGCGAGGTATTTACTGGCTTATGAAGCATTTTAGAGGCATTCCGGGTGTATCTAGGGCCTTATGGTGGTTCTTTAGACTCCTTTTGGCTTATCTAAAATCTTTCGCGGCATATCTAGAGGCTTTAGCGAGGTATTTACTGGCTTTTGTTGTACTTAGAAGCTTGAGAAGCATATTTAGAGGCGTTCTGGGTGTATCGTGGAAACTAAGGGAGGTTTCTGGACTCCCTTTGGCTTATTTAAGGTCCTACGGGGCATATCAAAAAGCTTTTGCGAGGTATTTACTGGCTTTTGTTGTACTTAGAAGATTTAGAAGCATATTTAGAGGCGTTCCGGGTGTATCTGGGGCCTTATGGGAGATATTTAGGCTCGCTTTGGCTTATTTATGATCTTTCGGAGCATATCTAGAGGCTTTTAGCGAGGTACTTATTGGCCTTTCGTGTACTTAGAAGCTGTAGAAGGACATTTTGAGGCGTTCTTGGTGTATCTAGGGCCTCATGGGGGGTATTTAGACTCCCTTTAGCTTTTTAAGGGTCTTTCGGGGAATATCTAGAGGCTTTTGCGAGGTATTTACTGGTTTTTGAAGCATTTAAAGGCGTTCTGGATGCTTCTTGGGCCTAATGGGGGGTATTTGGACTACTTTTGGCTTATTTAAGGTCTTTCGGGGCATATCTAGAATGTTTTGCGACGTATTTGCTGGTTTTAGTGTACTTATAAGCTTTAGAAGCACATTTAGAGGCGTTCTTGTTGTATCTTGGACCCTATGGGAGGGATATAGATTCCTTTGACTTATTTAAGGTTTTCCGGGGCATATCTAAGGCTTTGGCGGGCATTTACTGCCTTTTGGTGTACTTAGAAGCCTTAGAAGCGTATTTAGAGGCGTTCTGGCTGCATCTAGGACCTTATGGGAGGTATCTAGACTTCCTTTGGCTTATTTAAGGTCTTTCGGTGCATATCTAGAGGCTTTTTCGAGATATTTACTGGCTTTTGTTGTACTTAGAAGCTTAAAAAGAGTATTTAGAGGCGTTTTTGGTGTATCTAAGTTCGTATTGGAGCTATTTAGACTACGTTTGTCTTATTTAAGGTCTTTAGGGCATATCTGGAGGCTTTTTGGAGGTATTTACCGGCTTTTGGTGTACTTAGAATCTCTTGATGTACATTTAGAGGCGTTCTTGCTGTATCTACTGCCTTAGGGGAGGTGTCTAAACCCCTTTGGCTTATTAAGGTCTTTCGGGGCATATCTAGAGGCTTTTGCGCGGTATTTACTGGCTTTTGGTGTACTTAGAAGCCTTAGAAGCGTATTTAGAGGCGTTCTGCCTGCATCTAGGACCATATGGGAGGTATCTAGACTCCCTTTGGCTTATTTAAGGTCTTTCGGTGCAGATCTAAGGGCTTTTGGAGGTATTTACTGGCTTTTGGTGTACTTAGAAGCTTTTGAGCCCATTTAGAGGCGCTCTTGGTGCATCTAGGGCCTTGTGGGTGGCATTTAGACTCGCTTTAGCTTATTTAAGGCCTTTCGGGGAAAATCTAGAGGCTCTTGCGAGGCATTTACTGGCTTATGAAGCATTTTAGAGGCATTCCGGATGTATCTAGGGCCTTATGGTGGTTATTTAGACTCCTTATGGCTTATCTAAAATCTTTCGGGGAATATCTAGAGGCTTTTGCGAGGTATTTACAGGATTTTGGTTGTACTTAGAAGGTTTAGAAGCATATTTAGAGGCGTTCTTGGTGTATCGTGGACCCTATGGGAGGTTTCGAGACTCCCTTTGGCCTAGTTAAGGTCCTACGGGGCATATCAAAAGGCTTTTGCGAGGTATTTACTTGCTTTTGTTGTACTTAGAAGGTTTAGAAGCATATTTAGAGGCGTTCTGGGTGTATCTGGGGCCTTATGGGAGATATTTAGGCTCGCTTTGGCTTATTTATGATCTTTCGGGGCATATCTAGAGGCTTTTAGCGAGGTACTTATTGGCGTTTTGTGTACTTAGAAGCTGTAGAAGGACATTTTGAGGCGTTCTTGGTGTATCTAGGGCCTCATGGGGGGTATTGAGACTCCCTTTAGCTTTTTTAGGGTCTTTCGGGGAATATCTAGAGGCTTTTGCGAGGTTTTTTCTGGTTTTTTAAGCATTTTAGAGGCGTTCTGGATGCTTCTTGGGCCTAATGGGGGGTATTTGGACTACTTTTGGCTTATTTAAGGTCTTTCGGGGCATATCTAGAATGTTTTGCGAGGTATTCACTGGCTTTTAGTGTACTTATAAGCTTTAGAAGCACATTTAGAGGCGTTCTTGGTGTATCTTGGACCCTATGGGAGGGATCTAGATTCCTTTGGCTTATTTAAGGTTTTCCGGGGCATATCTGAGGCTTTTGGCGGGTATTTACTGCCTTTTGGTGTACTTAGAAGCCTTAGAAGCGTATTTAGAGGCGTTCTGGCTGCATCTAGGACTTTATGGGAGGTATCTCGACTTCCTTTGGCTTATTTAAGGTCTTTCGGTGCATATCTAGAGGCTTTTTCGAGATATTTACTGGCTTTTGTTGTACTTAGAAGCTTAAAAAGAGTATTAAGGGGCGTTTCTGGTGTATCTAAGGTCTTCTTGGAGCTATTTAGACTACGTTTGTCTTATTTAAGGTCTTTCGGGGCACTTTTAGAGGCTTTTGGAGGTATTTACTGCGTTTTGGTGTACTTAGAAGCCTTTGAAGCCCATTTAGAGGCGCTCTTGGTGCATCTAGGGCGTTGTGGGTGGTATTTAGACTCCCTTTAGCTTATTTAAGGCCTTTCGGGGAACAACTAGAGGCTTTTGCGAGGTATTTACTGGCTTATGAAGCATTTTAGAGGCATTCCGGGTGTATCTAGGGCCTTATGGTGGTTCTTTAGACTCCTTTTGGCTTATCTAAAATCTTTCGCGGCATATCTAGGGGCTTTAGCGAGGTATTTACTGGCTTTTGTTGTACTTAGAAGCTTGAAAAGCATATTTAGAGGCGTTCTGGGTGTATCGTGGAAACTAAGGGAGGTTTCTGGACTCCCTTTGGCTTATTTAAGGTCCTACGGGGCATATCAAAAAGCTTTTGCGAGGTATTTACTGGCTTTTGTTGTACTTAGAAGATTTAGAAGCATATTTAGAGGCGTTCCGGGTGTATCTGGGGCCTTATGGGAGATATTTAGGCTCGCTTTGGCTTATTTATGATCTTTCGGAGCATATCTAGAGGCTTTTAGCGAGGTACTTATTGGCCTTTCGTGTACTTAGAAGCTGTAGAAGGACATTTTGAGGCGTTCTTGGTGTATCTAGGGCCTCATGGGGGGTATTTAGACTCCCTTTAGCTTTTTTAGGGTCTTTCGGGGAATATCTAGAGGCTTTTGCGAGGTATTTACTGGTTTTTGAAGCATTTAAAGGCGTTCTGGATGCTTCTTGGGCCTAATGGGGGGTATTTGGACTACTTTTGGCTTATTTAAGGTCTTTCGGGGCATATCTAGAATGTTTTGCGAGGTATTTGCTGGTTTTAGTGTACTTATAAGCTTTAGAAGCACATTTAGAGGCATTCTTGGTGTATCTTGGACCCTATGGGAGGGATCTAGATTCCTTTGGCTTATTTAAGGTTTTCCGGGGCATATCTGAGGCTTTTGGCGGGTATTTACTGCCTTTTGGTGTACTTAGAAGCCTTAGAAGCGTATTTAGAGGCGTTCTGGCTGCATCTAGGACTTTATGGGAGGTATCTCGACTTCCTTTGGCTTATTTAAGGTCTTTCGGTGCATATCTAGAGGCTTTTTCGAGATATTTACTGGCTTTTGTTCTACTTAGAAGCTTAAAAAGAGTATTAAGGGGCGTTTCTGGTGTATCTAAGGTCTTCTTGGAGCTATTTAGACTACGTTTGTCTTATTTAAGGTCTTTCGGGGCACTTTTATAGGCTTTTGGAGGTATTTACTGCGTTTTGGTGTACTTAGAAGCCTTTGAAGCCCATTTAGAGGCGCTCTTGGTGCATCTAGGGCGTTGTGGGTGGTATTTAGACTCCCTTTAGCTTATTTAAGGCCTTTCGGGGAACATCTAGAGGCTTTTGCGAGGTATTTACTGGCTTATGAAGCATTTTAGAGGCATTCCGGGTGTATCTAGGGCCTTATGGTGGTTCTTTAGACTCCTTTTGGCTTATCTAAAATCTTTCGCGGCATATCTAGAGGCTTTAGCGAGGTATTTACTGGCTTTTGTTGTACTTAGAAGCTTGAGAAGCATATTTAGAGGCGTTCTGGGTGTATCGTGGAAACTAAGGGAGGTTTCTGGACTCCCTTTGGCTTATTTAAGGTCCTACGGGGCATATCAAAAAGCTTTTGCGAGGTATTTACTGGCTTTTGTTGTACTTAGAAGATTTAGAGGCATATTTAGAGTCGTTCCGGTTGTATCTGGGGCCTTATGGGAGATATTTAGGCTCGCTTTGGCTTATTTATGATCTTTCGGAGCATATCTAGAGGCTTTTAGCGAGGTACTTATTGGCCTTTCGTGTACTTAGAAGCTGTAGAAGGACATTTTGAGGCGTTCTTGGTGTATCTAGGGCCTCATGGGGGGGTATTTAGACTCCCTTTAGCTTATTTAAGGTCTTTCGGGGAATATCTAGAGGCTTTTGCGAGGTATTTACTGGTATTTGAAGCATTTTAGAGGCGTTCTGGATGCTTCTTGGGTCTAATGGGGGGTATTTAGGCTACTTTGTGTTATTTAAGGTCTTTCGGGGCTTATCTAGACGCTTTTGCGAGGTATTTACTGGCTTTTGGTGTACCTGGAAGCTTTAGAAGCACATTTAGAGGCGTTCTTGGTGTATCTAGGATCTTGGTGCTATTTGGACACTCTTTGTATTATTTAAGGTCTTTCGGGCATATCTGGAGGCTTTTTGGAGGTATTTACTGGCTTTTGGTGTATTTAGAAGCTTTTGATGCACATTTATAGGCGTTCTTGCTGTATCTACTGCCTTATGGGAGGTGTCTAAACCCCTTTTGGCTTATTAAGGTCTTTCGGGGCATACCTAGAGGCTTTTGCGAGGTATTTACCGGATTTTGGTGTACTTAGAAGCTTTTGATTCACAGTTAGAGGCGTTCATGTGGTATGTACAGCCTTATGGTAGGTGTCTAGACCCCATTTGGCTTATTTAATGTCTTTCGGGGCACTTCTAGTGGCTTTTGCGAGGTATTTACTGCGTTTTGGTGTACTTAGAAGCTTTTGAAGCCCTTTTAGAGGCGCACTTGATGCATCTAGGGCCTTGTGGGTGGCGTTTAGACTCCCTTTAGCTTATTTAGTGCCTTTCGGGGAACATCTAGAGGCTTTTGCGAGGTATTTACTGACTTATGAAGCATTTTAGAGGCATTCCGGGTGTATCTAGGGCCTTATGGTGGTTATTTAGACTCCTTCTGGCTTATCTAAAATCTTTCGGGGCATATCTAGAGGCTTTTTGCGAGGTATTTACAGGCTTTTGGTGTACTTAGAAGCTTTAGAAGCGTATTTAGAGGCTTTCTGGCTGCATCTAGGACCTTATGGGAGGTATGTAGACTCCCTTTGCCTCATTTAAGATGTTTCGGTGCATATCTAGAGGCTTTTTCGTTGTATTCACTGGCTTTTGTTGTACTTAGAAGCTTAAAAAGAATATTAACAGGCGTTTTTGGTGTATCTAGGGTCCTATTGGAGCTATTTAGACTACCTTTGTCTTATTTAAGGTCTTTCGGGGCATATCTAGAGGCCTTTGCGAGATATTTACAGGCTTTTGGTGCACTTAGAAGGTTTAGAAGCATATTTAGAGGCGTTCTTGGTGTATCGTGGGCCCTAAGGGAGGTTTCGAGACTCCCTTTGGCTTATTTAAGGTCTTACGGGGCATATCTAAAGGCTTGTGTATGGTATTTACTCATTTTTGGTGTACTTAGAAGGTTTAGAAGCATATTTATAGGCGTTCTTGGTGTATCGTGGACCCTAAGGGAGCTTTCTGGACTCCCTTTGGCTTATTTAAGGTCCTACGGGGCATATCAAAAGGCTTTTGCGAGATATGTACTGGCCTTTGTTGTACTTAGAAGATTTAGAAGCATATTTAGAGGCGTTCCGGGTGTATCTGGGGCCTTATTGGAGATATTTAGGCTCGCTTTGGCTTATTTATGATCTTTCGGAGCATATCTAGGGGCTTTTAGCCAGGTACTTATTGGCCTTTTGTGTACTTGGAAGCTTCAGTAGCACATTTAGAGGCGCTCTAGGTGTATCTAGGTTCTTGGTGCTATTTGGACACTCTTTGTATTATTTAAGGTCTTTAGGGCATATCTGGAGGCTTTTTGGAGGTATTTACCGGCTTTTGGTGTACTTAGAATCTCTTGATGCACATTTAGAGGCGTTCTTGCTGTATCTACTGCCTTAGGGGAGGGGTCTAAACCCCTTTGGCTTATTAAGGTCTTTCGGGGCATATCTAGAGGCTTTTGCGCGGTATTTACTGCCTTTTGGTGTACTTAGAAGCCTTAGAAGCGTATTTAGAGGCGTTCTGCCTGCATCTAGGACCTTATGGGAGGTATCTAGACTCCCTTTGGCTTATTTAAGGTCTTTCGGTGCAGATCTAAGGGCTTTTGGAGGTATTTACTGGCTTTTGGTGTACTTAGAAGCTTTTGAGCCCATTTAGAGGCGCTCTTGGTGCATCTAGGGCCTTGTGGGTGGCATTTAGACTCGCTTTAGCTTATTTAAGGCCTTTTGGGGAAAATCTAGAGGCTCTTGCGAGGCATTTACTGGCTTATGAAGCATTTTAGAGGCTGTATCTAGGGCCTTATGGTGGTTATTTAGACTCCTTATGGCTTATCTAAAATCTTTCGGGGAATATCTAGAGGCTTTTGCGAGGTATTTACAGGATTTTGGTTGTACTTAGAAGGTTTAGAAGCATATTTAGAGGCGTTCTTGGTGTATCGTGGACCCTATGGGAGGTTTCGAGACTCCCTTTGGCTTATTTAAGGTCCTACGGGGCATATCAAAAAGCTTTTGCGAGGTATTTACTTGCTTTTGTTGTACTTAGAAGGTTTAGAAGCATATTTAGAGGCGTTCTGGGTGTATCTGGGGCCTTATGGGAGATATTTAGGCTCGCTTTGGCTTATTTATGATCTTTCGGGGCATATCTAGAGGCTTTTAGCGAGGTACTTATTGGCCTTTTGTGTACTTAGAAGCTGTAGAAGGACATTTTGAGGCGTTCTTGGTGTATCTAGGGCCTCATGGGGGGTATTGAGACTCACTTTAGCTTTTTTAGGGTCTTTCGGGGAATATCTAGAGGCTTTTGCGAGGTATTTACTGGTTTTTTAAGCATTTTAGAGGCGTTCTGGATGCTTCTTGGGCCTAATGGGGGTATTTGGACTACTTTTGGCTTATTTAAGGTCTTTCGGGGCATATCTAGAATGTTTTGCGAGGTATTCACTGGCTTTTAGTGTACTTATAAGCTTTAGAAGCACATTTAGAGGCGTTCTTGCTGTATCCTGGACCCTATGGGAGGGATCTAGATTCCTTTGGCTTATTTAAGGTTTTCCGGGGCATATCTGAGGCTTTTGGCGGGTATTTACTGCCTTTTGGTGTACTTAGAAGCCTTAGAAGCGTATTTAGAGGCGTTCTGGCTGCATCTAGGACCTTATGGGAGGTATCTCGACTTCCTTTGGCTTATTTAAGGTCTTTCGTGCATATCTAGAGGCTTTTTCGAGATATTTACTGGCTTTTGTTGTACTTAGAAGCTTAAAAAGAGTATTAGGGGGCGTTTTTGGTGTATTTAAGGTCTTATTGGAGCTATTTAGACTACGTTTGTCTTATTTAAGGTCTTTCGGGGCAATTTTAGAGGCTTTTGGAGGTATTTACTGCGTTTTGGTGTACTTAGAAGCCTTTGAAGCCCATTTAGAGGCGCTCTTGGTGCATCTAGGGCGTTGTGGGTGGTATTTAGACTCCCTTTAGCTTATTTAAGGCCTTTCGGGGAACATCTAGAGGCTTTTGCGAGGTATTTACTGGCTTATGAAGCATTTTAGAGGCATTCCGGGTGTATCTAGGGCCTTATGGTGGTTCTTTAGACTCCTTTTGGCTTATCTAAAATCTTTCGCGGCATATCTAGAGGCTTTAGCGAGGTATTTACTGGCTTTTGTTGTACTTAGAAGCTTGAGAAGCATATTTAGAGGCGTTCTGGGTGTATCGTGGAAACTAAGGGAGGTTTCTGGACTCCCTTTGGCTTATTTAAGGTCCTACGGGGCATATCAAAAAGCTTTTGCGAGGTATTTACTGGCTTTTGTTGTACTTAGAAGATTTAGAGGCATATTTAGAGTCGTTCCGGTTGTATCTGGGGCCTTATGGGAGATATTTAGGCTCGCTTTGGCTTATTTATGATCTTTCGGAGCATATCTAGAGGCTTTTAGCGAGGTACTTATTGGCCTTTCGTGTACTTAGAAGCTGTAGAAGGACATTTTGAGGCGTTCTTGGTGTATCTAGGGCCTCATGGGGGGGTATTTAGACTCCCTTTAGCTTATTTAAGGTCTTTCGGGGAATATCTAGAGGCTTTTGCGAGGTATTTACTGGTATTTGAAGCATTTTAGAGGCGTTCTGGATGCTTCTTGGGTCTAATGGGGGGTATTTAGGCTACTTTGGCTTATTTAAAATCTTTCGGGGCATATCTAGAGGCTTTTTGCGAGGTATTTAGTGGCTTTTGGTGTACTTAGAAGCTTTAGAAGCGTATTTAGAGGCGTTCTGGCTACATCTAGGACCTTATGGAGGTATCTAGACTCCCTTTGGCTCATTTAAGGTGTTTCGGTGCATATCTAGAGGCTTTTTCGAGGTATTCACTGGCTTCATACTATCAGCTCTACTATTCAGTTCGTTTCGTGCTTACAGTTCACCAGGAGTTGCCGCCGCGTTCAGATCGAAATACTCTAGATTTCCACTATTACGTTAAAACTATACTGAATTGCTGAAATCTATCACGATGGAATAAATTAATAACATGGTTTTGAAAGTATACTTCGCCGCTTAATTAACTGCTGGGAGATCTTGTTCACTTAATAAGATTCTCATTACTGAGTATACTTCTCGGCGCAATCCGACGTTTGTGTCCCCGGCAGGCAAAACACGTCTACACGGTATCACGTCTCAAACTAGAAGCCCGACGCTAAAACCTAATATTCCTTACCAAAACAGATATAGCCTCGCCTCCAGCTGGATTTCTCTGAAAAAGTCTAGTTAGCGAGCTACAGCCACGCGGACGTTTCCCCGAAATACTGGTTTGGGCCAGCTTTGGACCGGTCTACTAATTACCCAGGTAGCGACCCAACCCGTGACCACAGCCTTTAGACGGAACATTTTCATCCATATAGACCAGCAACTTTATTATATATCTCTGGGTTAAAATACTTATTCGCATCCTAGTAATTGAATTTAAATGCTGCTGCTTCGTTTCATGAACTTATCCATCTGTACTATTCATTATCTTAAATTCTTTCACCTTACTTCCTCATTATAATTTAATTATCATTTTATTCATTGTTAAAATCGTATTCAATCATACGGCTGATAAATACGGCATCAAACTGCCCCCGTTTCATTATTTAATTATCCCATATGAGACAGAAACCGTAGTTCGGGTTAGAAACCGCAGTTGGGGGAAAAAAGCCATTAACTTCAGGAATGTGTCAAGGGGCGAGCAAGAAAACACTCCCCTAAGGAATGCTAAGGAATGTGAGAAGAAGTCTGAATATTTCTTCACATGACCCCGAAGGTCAAAAAGGAGGGACAGAGGGGTGAGAGCCTAGTAAGAGTAAAGAAATAGGAAAACGAACCTCCAATAAAAATGGTTATGCATCACGTGATACGGGCGGAATAGTCACGGAAATAGGAAAGGGGCGTGCTAGATAGTCTGCGGTAGGGAAAGACGCTGAGAACGGAGAAAAAGGCGTGACACTTCATCGTAGATCGTTTTCGGGGAAGGTAACGTAACGAGCAAGTTGTTTGGGAGCAAAGGTGTAATCTAAATGTTATATAAATAAACTGGTGGGAAAATCAAGGAAGCAAAGTGTATTTTTATTTGATCGCTGGACCCTGAAACGGAGTCGCTCTATCATACTGATCACTAGTCCGGAGCAAAATCGGTCTTTCGGTGTAGAATCCCTTTATATACACCGATTACCGCCTCAAATGGCACCCAACGTGTTTTAACCACCCAGCGAGCTTCAACCAGCAACATCTCCTTCGAGACCATCACGCCGAGAACGAGATTACCGCCCGGAGACAACACCCAGAGCAACAGCAGATCACACCACGACATCGTAGACGGACACCGCGGACAAGGTTAGCTGAGCACGACAACAACAGGACAGCAACAACCACCACTTCCGACGGAGGTAAACACCAACAACATCACGAGTAAGTACCCTTTCCAAAGTCTTTCCACAAGGGGCACTCACTGTGTAGGACAAGTCTGGCAGTGACACTACAGGCTGTGTAAAATTTATATGATCCTGAGAAGTGGCAGGATAATTAGCGCAGACATGGAGGAACAAATCCAAGGGCAGCCCGGAGATATCGCTGTGCAAGAAATTAGTCCTGAGGCAACACTCAGCCTCACGGCTATGATGCAACAGATGCTCCAGCAGCTCCAAAGCAACCTAGAGACTAAGATTTCCGAACATAGTCAGCAAATAGCAGCAAGAAACAGCATGTTAGAAAATAATTTAGAAGAAAAGGTTGCAGAACACACAAACACGTTGAAAAGACAATTAGAAAGTAAAACAGAAGAACAGAATAAGCAATTAGCAGAAATTAGGTTAGGGCAGGCCACTATAGAGGCAGAATTTTTTAATATACGCACAGAGGTGCACGATACACAAAAGGACATGGAAACCACCAGAGAGCAACTTACACAGATGTCACAGCAATATGATAATGTGCATGCCCAGTTGAGGGAGGAGATGCGAAACACCTGTGTCATAATACAAAATAGGCAGAAAGAAGCAGAAAATTCCACTCATAATGAATTGATAGCAATTCAAGCAACCCTGACACAGGCAGACGCAACTCAACGCTCAACTGATAAAAGAATTGAACACCATGCACGAGAAATGGCATCACTCAAAGAGGCTCTTAATGATTTAAAAATATGTAATGACCAACCTCAGAGTAATGACATTTCAAGTGTACCAACAAGACAGGGACCGATGAACACGTGCCAAAACACGTCTTCAACAGTACCTATGGAAACATGTAATAGTGTTAGCCAAGGGAGCATATACAATAACTGTATAAACACCGGGTACCCTAACCATTTTCACTTGTTAAATGAAATAACCGTGCCAACATTTGATGACGTGAGAGACAACGCGAAGCGTTACATAATGGACCTAGAGTATTACTTTCAGCTCAAGAACATTCCAGATGATTTTAAGATGATAATAGTTAAACGAGGCTTGCAGGGACGGTCACTGACTTGGTTTAGGCTAGCAGTAGGTGACCACACTAGTTACACAGACTTCAAACAACACTTTTTAACAAAATATTGGAATGGCGCAACACAATATGCTGTCCGAACGAACATAAATACAGGAAAATATCCACACAGAGGACGATCCATGGTGGATTACTTTCTAGACTTAGCGCAACAAAGTAAAATGTTGGACCCTCCCATGGAACCTCAGGAATTTATTAGTTTAGTTACGCGACACTACCCAGAACAGATAAAATATCATTTAATTGTCGCACGACCAAGTACAATTAGCGAGACAATCGAACTTTTGACGGCACTAGAACCACCCAGGACTGAACTGAACCCAGGACTACGAGATGACAGGACGTCGCAACATGCCCAAAACTTTAGTGGGACGAGGGCATACAACACTGGAAATGCCAGACATAACGACCAGACACACTCCAGAGACCGGTACAGAGACCAGGTACCCGCGTATGACCACAGAAGACACAATTCCCGATATCAGCAAAGACAACCCCGAGAAAATCCTCAACATCCCCAGCGAACACATTACATAAATTTCATGCGCACACAACGAACATATCCAAGACGACACGCCAATGACAGCCATATTATCGGAGAGAGACGGTATGATGTTTTTCAAAGACCATACAAAAATGACTTACCCAGGGAAAATCCTGCAGGACGCCGATGGACCAATAATGGTCATGACCATGATAACCGACCACACACGACGGACCAGCGAGCAGAACAAGCACCTCATGAGAACCATGAGTCAACAAGCAAAGAAACAATTAGGAGTAGGTCCCCAACGACAAATTACAACGGTGCAAGGCCCAAACAAAAATGGTTTGCGAACCAGACATTTCTCCCAACCACCCACACATCCCTAAACGGTGCAAGTGCGATACACAATACGGAAAACTAAATTCGGGTAGGAGACCGTTTCCTTTTTCTGCCTCGAGGTATGTTAAAAAAATGGAAACACTAAAAATACGATGGCGCAACTACAGATACACGATGAGGATAAAGACTTGACAGTCGGAAACAATGCTGGAAACATGAACTCAGATACAATACAGCAAGACATAGCAGAAACGCCACAAATAGAGATCACCATAGCAGATGAAACTTTCCTGGCAACGCTAGACACTGGAGCGACAGCATCTGTCTGTAGTCTAAAATTCTTTAACCACTTGGAAGCTAAAGGCATACACCTACAAACGTTACCCACCAAAAATGTGTACGTACTAATGGCCATAGGAAGACAGAAACAACGTATACAAAAACAAGTTATGATTCCATTCACTTTAGGCCAAAATCATATGGAAGTCATTTTTTTGATAATACCGCATTTGGCTGTACAAGTTATTCTAGGAAGCGATTTCTTCCAAGCGTTTCACGCAAAGATTAATTACGCAGCCAGAATAGTAACCATACGAGGCAACAACGAAGAGCTTCCAATTCCTTTTTCCCAGCAGGCAGTTCCCAACATGCAATTAACAGAAGCCGAAAACCAATTGGAGGAGGAACAATTTTTTGTTCAATGCATTAATATAAGCAAAGATATTTACCTTGCGATTTTAAAGACTGAGGAAATTGTTAGCACACATGAGAGTTGTAAAAGTTTTGACTTGATTAATGGCGAGGCAACTGACCTATTCGGCAGGGACGAAAAAGCAAGTTTTTCCCCTGTCACGATAGTAATGAATGGCTCCATGAGAGTGGGTGTGAGTGACAGACCCAAACAGCTGGAGGGAAAGCCACCCTTAGAAACCGCATATCCGTTTCTTGACCCAAATTTACAAATGCGTTCCAAATTAGGGGAGAAAGTGAATGGACTCACACACTTGGACGAAAGACAAAAAGAATCTCTTTTTTCTGTTCTGTGGAAGAACAGAGCTGCTTTTACGGAAAAAACAGCTGTGATCATTGCTCAATTCGGTGACCGTTCTTTTGAGTTAGATGTTAAGACAAACAAAAAATTAGGCAGGTATAATTTATCTTTATTGAGACCCTTTAGAGAATTGGCCATTGCCAACGACAAGCCATAATTTGACGCATCCCGAAGTCACTGACCTCATTAACTGTAAAAAAAAAAAAAATATTGTAGAGCTAACTGTTTGACGCAAATAGGATTAAAGTATAGAGATAGAGCGAAATTTTTGGGAAGTAAGAACCCGAGCTTAGACCAAATGCTACCCTTGTCTACACAAAAAGAATAAAGACACAATTGTAACAAAAAAAAAACAATTATATTTCCTGATATCCGAGTTATATGTTTGTGATTCAAAATAACAAGAGTGTGATAGTGCACGAAGAAAGAAATCTGTGCAAGATATGCACAAGTGAGATGCGTGTGATAGTGTACGGAGTGTTAATTACCCACAATATTGCAATGAAAGTACAGAGCTCAAAAGACAAATATGCACCAACCAAATATGTCAATAAAAAAAAGTGAAGGCAAATCAATTGTTCTGTATGCCAAAAGAAAGTGTAGACTTGCACAAGAAATGTAAAATACAAATAAACAGAAATATTTAAGGGCTCATATATGTAACAATGTATTTCAGGGTATTGCTAGGTAACAATGTATTTAAGGATATGTGTATATCTATGTATGTATATATTTTGTCTCTTGTTCAGTGTATATGTAACAGCTCCCGAAAACTCCTTGCTCGTTCGCGCGTCAATGGAGCGAAGACCGATAGGAAGTAACTTAGGAAGTAATCCAGTTCACATCATTTTTGTTGATTACTGTTTAGTGGGACTTTCGAAGGAATTTACAATTTTCCCAATTAAAAAAAAATAAATAAGCAAACAAAAGAAAATTGCAATATTCCTCCGAAGGGCATTTTGAGACAGAAACCGCAGTTCGGGTCAGAAACCGCAGTTGGGGGAAAAAAGCCATTAACTTCAGGAATGTGTCAAGGGGCGAGCAAGAAAACACTCCCCTAAGGAATGCTAAGGAATGTGAGAAGAAGTCTGAATATTTCTTCACATGACCCCGAAGGTCAAAAAGGAGGGACAGAGGGGTGAGAGCCTAGTAAGAGTAAAGAAATAGGAAAACGAACCTCCAATAAAAATGGTTATGCATCACGTGATACGGGCGGAATAGTCACGGAAATAGGAAAGGGGCGTGCTAGATAGTCTGCGGTAGGGAAAGACGCTGAGAACGGAGAAAAAGGCGCGACACTTCATCGTAGATCGTTTTCGGGGAAGGTAACGTAACGAGCAAGTTGTTTGGGAGCAAAGGTGTAATCTAAATGTTATATAAATAAACTGGTGGGAAAATCAAGGAAGCAAAGTGTATTTTTATTTGATCGCTGGACCCTGAAACGGAGTCGCTCTATCATACTGATCACTAGTCCGGAGCAAAATCGGTCTTTCGGTGTAGAATCCCTTTATATACACCGATTACCGCCTCACATAATTTAAGAATGGAACGTCCTTGCCCGAATAACATTACTATTATTATCAACAACTCCACACGTCGGCAACTCTGGTTCAGTTTACAATTTTCTTTGCATTTCAGCTGCGTTACATACAATCAAAGTGACAAAATTTATAATACTAGTACATAATTTCTTTTTGTCTTCAACACTTCACATTATAAACATCTGAAATAATCCAATACATATTAGTTTACTATACGCTATATACACTCCACTTCTGAAAGTTTTACATTTTCTTGCGTCATACAACAAACGTTTACATCGTATTAGTTATGAACTACGTAATACTTAAGCTAGTTTACAAAATCTGTTTGTCTTCTGATTCTATATAAAGGTGTAATTTGCCAAAAGTCCTTGCACCTTCTTGGATTTGTACTCAGTTTTGTTGCTTTGAGTTGGTTATTTTCATAGGATTCACTGCACTTCCACTTCACTTTAAAGTCTTAAAAGTACTTATCACCACAAGTTTTTTTTTTCCTTCACAGTTTCGATATTTTGTGATTGGATACCATTAAGATTATATATATTTGTTCGTCTGAATTCATTTTCATTAATTGAGTTGTATACATTTTCATCTATACCTTATCCTATATGCCTCTGCATGATTATTTGTTTATGTCCGGTACGGACGGAGAAGTTGTTTGTGCCACCTACCCATGAGTTTTCTATTTATCGCATCTACTATTTCAAATGTATGTTCCCCAAATTTTTGAATAATTTCCCCAGGACCTCTACATAGTAACTCCATGCGCTTGTTTCTGTTCTTCAAGGCGCAGGACAACTTGTGATCTTTAATTAATACTAGATCACCTATATTTACTTGGTTTAATTGTCATGTTGGCAGCTTTTAACCGGTTTAAAACGTAATCAAGGTGCTTCGGATGTTCACCAATTTCTGACGAAAATATGACAAAGTCGTCCACGTATTGAGCCACGAATTTCTTTATGGTTTCTCCAAAAATAGCATACAATGCTCTCAACAATGCGCCTCCGCTTGTCTTCATTCCAAATGCGCAGACGGTAAACTGGTAAAGAATTCCAGAATGTAAAAATGCAGCAAATTTTCTCAATTCTCTCTTAAGTGGAATCTGCCAGAAGGAGGCGGTCAGATCTAATGTAGAGAAGAATTTTCCTTTATGCAACTTGCGCAACGTTGCATCCACGCTCTCGGGTCTAAATCTGTCTGGTTTACAATGCTTGTTTAGCTTTCTTGCGTCTAGTGTTATTCTAATTTTCCCACTAGCTTTGCTTACTATGCACAGGGGGTTCACGTATATGGAGTCTGAAATTTCGATAACCCCGTCTTCTAGCATGTCTTCTATCACTTTATCGACTTCTTCCCGAATAGCGGATGGTATGGGTCTCGCTTTATGTGTAAACGGCTCTATGGGCGTCATTTCGAAAGAGTGAATATATTTCGTGCATCTTCCTGGTTTATCCGAAAATACCTCCTGGTGTCGTACTAAAATCCTAAATAATTCTTCTTTCTGCGCTGTATTCAGGTAGTTAGCCTGACTGACTTTTTCTCTGAACAAATCTTCCAAGTTTTCGTAGTTTTCCGCCTTGCGGTACAAATTTGTAGTCTCATAATTCCAATTCCTGGCGGGATTTTCTCGGGGTTCAGCTTCCACATATTCCCTAATCGTTCCAACATCTTCATCATACATCTCATTGTTACTCGATTCGGCAGCATATTCTTCGACGTTTATCTCGCCAAGCTCCATTGCTCCAATTTTTATGTACTCAACAAAGAATACGTCTCCCCGGATTTCATCTTCACGTTCATCTCGTACAACATCCTCTGAACCGCTATCGTCGACAAATGGCAACACTACTGTTTCTTGCCCTGTTTCTAACTTGACAGATCTGTTCTCGAAATTAACAATGGCTTTCCATTCATACAGGCAATCACATCCTATAATTATGTCGGTAACGAGTCTGGGTACGACCAGGAACAAAACCTCAATAATTCTACCATTTATTTCTACGTTGAGCATGACTTGAAATTTCACTCTTTCTTTCCTCTTCCCTACAGCTAGTGAACAAAATATACCGCTTACTGGTAAAGACATTATCTTCAAACCCCGGTTGATTAGTTCTTCATAAAACTTTTGCGAGCACACTGTACTGTTAGCTCCAGTGTCTATTATTGCAGTGTCCGGAATTCCGTTAATGGCAACTGCTATTCGTGGTGGTTCGAACACTTTGTCACTGTCTTCACTTCTGTTCCTCAGATTGGTTTCCTTCTGTAACATCATTTGCCCTCTGACGATCTTATTTTTCGCATACGGTTCACATAGTTTTCTCCCAGTCTTCACTGAAGGCGCGTTTGAATGGGTACATAGTTTCCCTGAGTCTTGCTGTAAGCTCCAGTTTTCGTTGCATTCTTTCCTTCCAAATTTGCTTCCTGAGAAGGATGGCCGCGGTTTTCGAACACTTGCCTGGTTACTTGTAGGGCTTCGGCCCTTTCTCCATTTATCGGCGAATTTCTACCGCTCCTGCTCCTTTCTCCGTGCTGCGGCGACTTTGGCCTAAATTCTGGAATGTTGTCGACCCTCCAGTAACCATTTCCCGTGCTCCGTTCTCCCTGCCTGGGTGACCTCGGCCTAACTTCTGGTATATTGTCGACTTTCCAGTAGTCATTTCCTGAATGTCTTCTTTTTCTCTCGTTCCATCCTCCTCGGTTCCTTTCATGTCTCGCCGCGTTTACGTAATTTACTCGTACATTTCTGTTTCGGTCGTGCCCGTTGCGGTTCCTCTGGTTGCCGTCAAAATTATTTCGGCCTCGGTTCTCCCACTGCGAATTTCTTCCTCTGGGTGCGGGACCTCGGTATCTATCTCGGACATCCTGGTTTTGATTGTAATTGATATGTGCCCCTTGCCCGAAATTATTTGAAATTTCCCTGTCGTTGCTCGCTCCAGGCCTAGCGAAACTTTCATTTTTACTCTTTGATTTGTTTGTCTCCAATGCCAACAGCAAATCGATCATGGTGGCGACGTTTGTGGGTTTAGCTATAATTAAATAGTTCTGGAGTGCCTCTGGGAAGTGTGTCGTGATAATGGCGATTAATTCTTGCTCACTCATGGGTGGATCCAACATTTTAGATTTCCTAGCAAGTTTCGTGAAATAATTAACCATCGACTGATCAGTTCTTGGGTCATACTTTCCACTACTCAGTTCTAATCTTATGCTAGACTGCCTGTTACGTCCCCAGTATCTATTCATGAATAAACTTTCAAAGGTCCGGAAGTCATTATTATTTCCCATTGATACCTCTAACCAGTTAGCTGCATTTCCCTTAAGGCATTTCCTAACAATTGTCATGCAATACTGTTCAGGAATACACTTTACAGAAAAATATTCATGCAGACTCCTCATAAAATCCTTAGGATTATCAGAATCCTCATGTTCAAACACAGGTGGCACAATTTCATTTAAGATGTGGTTTGGCCATTGCATTTGACCACCACTCCTTTCAACATGGACATTATTACCTCTGGGTTCATAACTGGAGGTACTTGGACCCATATTAAGCATCGAAATGTCGGCTGAGGCACTTTGTCTCGCTTCGTTTCGTGCAGAGCTTTCACTTATCTGACCAGCATTAGAATTAGGTTCAGTTACACACAACCTCAAATTTTCTAATGTTTCCTTCATTCCATTAATTTCTGTAGCTACCTCTTTCATTTGTTCATTTATTTCGTCTACACCCCTACCTTGACTTCTAATTTCCCTTTCTGCTTGTTCTAATCTACTTCTATTTTCCCCTGATTCTTTGCTAGCCGTTTCTCTAATTTGGTCTAATTCCTTGCTAACTATTTCCCTCTCTTTTTCCAATTGCTTTGCTACGTCCTCTCGTAATTTCTTGTATTCTCTGCCTGACTTCTCACTTACTTGATTACAAACTTCGATTCTTATACTTTCTATTTCCCCCCGTACTTCAGTTCTAACTTGGTTGATTTCCCCTCTAACCTCTGCTTGAAAGGTTTCTAATGCTTTCTGCTGACTTTCGAGCTTCCTAACCAAATCTTGCTGTCCTGCCTCTAATTTTTGACTAGTACTTTCTAATTTCTGAATATTACTTTCTAGTTTCTGTTTAGTACTTTCTAATTTCTGACTTAATTCTAGGTTATTACTTTCTAACCTCTGAGTTAATTCTTGGTTGGTACTTTCTAATTTCTGACTTAATTCTAGGTTATTACTTTCTAACCTCTGAGTTAATTCTTGGTTGGTACTTTCTAATTTCTGACATAATTCCTGGTTATTACTTTCTAATCTCTGGTTCGTACTTTCTAATTTCTGACTTAATTCTAGGTTATTACTTTCTAACCTCTGAGTTAATTCTTGGTTGGTACTTTCTAATTTCTGACATAATTCCTGGTTATTACTTTCTAATTTCTGGTTCGTACTTTCTAATTTCTGACTTAATTCTAGGTTATTACTTTCTAACTTCTCCATTATCGCTTTCATCATGGCTACCATACTCATATTCGTATCTGAGTCATTCACATCTACCCCCTGGCTATTATTAGTTGTTTCCTTAGCTACACTAACCTGTACAATTTGATTGTTACTACTACATTCTGTATCCCTTCCTACGTTATTTTCTAGACCCTGAGCATTATTACTTTCCATTGTATTTTCTAATCTATTCTGTATCTTCTGAGCACTTTCTCCTATTTCTGCTACTTTCTCGTTAACAATTTGTATAGTACTCCCCTGCACGTCTATGATTTGTGAATTTGACCGACCTTTCACCTTTCCGTTTCTTAAAATACTCTCCATCAGTTCATTGCAGCAACGACAACAACACTAAAATGTTACACTCAGTACCTTTGGTTTTCTGCTGGAGCTTCCGACGATCCTGATGCTGGTTGCTTTTCGTCTCTCGAAGCGCCACGTTGGTTCGCCAAGTTTGTGACCTTTTTTCTCCCCCGCTGCGTCTGCTGCTACTCTGTCTCTGGTATCAGCCACTCTGGAAGTGACCTTAACAGCCTGGATTCCGGTGATCTGGTCGCCTAGTAGATTGCTCTATGATTTGACTATTCTTTGCCCTGGCTAGTCATTAGAGCTGAGACCACGCTATCTACAGGGTATGCGTGAGATAGGTTGACGAAATAAAAACAACACAGTTCATACTATCAGCTTTACTATTCAGTTCGTTTCGTGCTTACAGTTCACCAGGAGTTGCCACCGCGTTCAGATCGAATTACTCTAGATTTCCACTATCACGTTAAAACTATACTGAATTGCTGAAATCTATCACGATGGAATCAATTAATAACACGGTTTTGAAAGTATACTTCGCCGCTTAATTAACTGCTGGGAGATCTTGTTCCCTTAATAAGATTCTCATTACTGAGTATACTTCTCGGCGCAATCCGACGTTTGTGTCCCCGGCAGGCAAAACACGTCTACACGGTATCACGTCTCAAACTAGAAGCCCGACGCTAAAACCTAATATTCGTTACCAAAACAGATATAGCCTCGCCTCCAGCTGGATTTCTCTGAAAAACTCTAGTTAGCGAGCTACAACCACGCGGGCGTTTCCCCGAAATACTGGTTTGGGCCAGCTTTGGACCGGTGTACTAACTACCCAGGTAGCCAACCAACCCGTGACCACAGCCTTTAGACGGAACATTTTCATCCATATAGACCAGCAACTTTATTATATATCTCTGGGTTAAAATACTTATTCGCATCCTAGTAATTGAATTTAAATGCTGTTGTTTCGTTTCATGAGCTTATCCATCTGTACTATTCATTATCTTAAATTCTTTCACCTTACTTCCTCATTATAATTTAATTATCATTTTATTCATTGTTAAAATCGTATTCAATCATACGGCTGATAAATACGGCATCAGCGAGGTATTTACTTGATTTTGGTGTACTTAGAAGCTTTTGATGCACAGTTAGAGGCGTTCATGTGTTATGTACTGCCTTATGGTAGGTGTCTAGACCCTATTTGGCTTATTTAATGTCTTTCGGGGCACTTCTAGAGGCTTTTGCGAGGTATTTACTGCGTTTTGGTGTACTTAGAAGCTTTTGAAGCCCATTTAGAGGCGCTCTTGGTGCATCTAGGGCCTTGTGGGTGGTATTTAGACTCCCTTTAGCTTATTTAAGGCCTTTCGGGGAAAATCTAGAGGCTTTTGCGAGGTATTTACTGGCTTATGAAGCATTATAGAGGCATTCCGGTTGTATCTAGGGCCTTATGGTGGTTATTTAGGCTCCTTTTGGCTTATCTAAAATGTTTCGGGGCATATCTAGAGGCTTTTGCGAGGTATTTACAGGTTTTTGGTGTGCTTAGAAAGTTTAGAAGCATATTTAAAGGCGTTCTTGGTGTATCCTGGACCCTATGGGAGGTTTCTAGACTCCCTTTGGCTTATTTAAGGTCCTACGGGGCATATCAAAAGGCTTTTGCGAGGTATTTACTGGCTTTTGTTGTACTTAGAAGCTTTAGAAGCATACTTAGAGGCGTTCTGTGTGTATCTGGGGCCTTATGGGAGATATTTAGGCTCGCTTTGTGTTATTTATGATCCTTCGGGGCATATCTAGAGGCTTTTAGCGAGGTACTTATTGGCTTTTGTGTCCTTAGAAGCTGTAGAAGGACATTTTAAGGCCTTCTTGGTGTATCTAGGGCCTCATGGGGGGTATTTAGACTCCCTTTAGCTTATTTAAGGTCTTTCGGGGAATATCTAGAGGCTTTTGCGAGGTATTTACTGGTTTTTTAAGCATTTTAGAGGCGTTCTGGATGCTTCTTGGGCCTAATGGGGGGTATTTAGGCTACTTTGGCTGATTTAAGGTCTTTCGGGGCATATCTAGAGGCTTTTGCGAGGTATTTACTGGCTTTTGATGTACTTGGAAGCTTTAGAAGCACATTTAGAGGCGCTCTTGGTGTATCTAGGGTCTTGGTGCTATTTGGACACTCTTTGTATTATTTAAGGTCTTTCCGGCATTTCTGGAGGCTTTTTGGAGGTATTTACTGGCTTTTGGTGTACTTAGAAGCTTTTGATGCACATTTAGAGGCGTTCTTGCTGTATCTACTGCCTTATGGGAGGTGTCTAAACCCCTTTGGCTTATTAAGGTCTTTCGGGGCATATCTAGAGGCTTTTGCGAGGTATTTACTGGTTTTTTAAGCATTTTAGAGGCGTTCTGGATGCTTCTTGGGCCTTATGGGAGATATTTAGGCTCACTTTGGCTTATTTATGATCTTTCGGGGCATATCTAGAGGCTTTTAGCGAGGTACTTATTGGCCTTTTGTGTACTTGGAAGCTTTAGAAGCACATTTAGAGGCATTCCGGGTGTATCTAGGGCCTTATGGTGGTTATTTAGACTCCTCTTGGCTTATCTAAAATCTTTCGGGGAATATCTAGAGGCTTTTGCGAGGTATTTACAGGATTTTGTTTGTACTTAGAAGGTTTAGAAACATATTTAGAGGTATTCTTGGTGTATCGTGGACCCTGTGGAAGGTTTCGAGACTCCCTTTGGCTTATTTAAGGTCCTACGGGGCATATCAAAAGACTTTTGCGAGGTATTTACTTGCTTTTGTTGTACTTAGAAGGTTTAGAAGCATATTTAGAGGCGTTCTGGGTGTATCTGGGGCCTTATGGGAGATACTTAGTCTCGCTTTGGCTTATTTATGATCTTTCGGGGCATATCTAGAGGATTTAGCGAGGTACTTATTGGCCTTTTGTGTACTTAGAATCTGTAGAAGGACATTTTGAGGCCTTGTTGGTGTATCTAGGGCCTTATGGGAGGTGCTAGACCCCCTTTGGCCTATTAAGGCCTTTCGGGGCATATCTAAAGGCTTTTGCGAGGTATTTACTGGTTTTTGAAGCATTTTAGAGGCGTTCTGGATGCTTCTTGGGCCTAATGGGAGGTATATAGGCTACTTTGGCTTATTAAAGGTATTTCGGGGCATATCTAGAGGCTTTTGCGAGGTATTTACTGGCTTTTGGTGTACTTGGAAGCTTTAGAAGCACATTTAGAGGCGCTCTTGGTGTTTCTAGGAACTTGGTGCTATTTGGACACCCTTTGTATTATTTAAGGTCTTTCGGGCATATCTGGAGGATTTTGGGAGGTATTTACTAGCTTTTGGTGTACTTAGAAGCTTTTGATGCACATTTAGAGGCGTTCATGTTGTACGTACTGCCTTATGGTAGGTGTCTAGACCCCATTTGACTTATTTAAGGTCTTTCGGGGCACTTTTAGAGGCTTTTGCGAGGTATTTGCTGCGTTTTGGTGTACTTAGAAGCTCTTGAAACCCATTTAGAGGCGCTCTTGGTGCATCTAGGGCCTAGTGTGTTGCATTTAGACTCCCTTTAGCTTATTTAGGGCCTTTAGGGGAACATCTAGAGGCTTTTGCGAGATATTTACTGGCTTATGAAGAATTTTAGAGGCGCTCTTGGTGTATCTAGGGTCTTGGTGCTATTTGGATACCCTTTGTATAATTTAGGGTCTTTCGGGCATATCTGGGGGATTTTTGGAGGTATTTACTGGCTTTTCGTGTACTTAGAAGCTTTTGAAGCCCATTTAGAGGCGCAATTGGTGCATCTAGGGCCTTGTGGGTGGTATTTAGACTCCCTTTAGCTTATTTAAGGCCTTTCGGGGAACATCTAGAGGCTTTTGCGAAGTATTTACTGGATTTTGAATTATTTTAGACGCGTTCTGGATGCTTCTTGGGCCTAATGGGTGGTATTTAGACTACTATGGCTTATTTAAGGTCTTTCTGGGCATATCTAGAGGCTTTTGCGCTGTATTTACTGCCTTTTGGTGTACTTAGAAGCCTTAGAAGCGTATTTAGAGGCGTTCTGGCTGCATCTAGGAACTTATGGGAGGTATCTAGACTCCCTTTGGCTTATTTAAGGTCTTCCGGGGCATATCTAAAGGCTTTTGCGAGGTATTTACTGGCTATTGTTGTATATAGAAGCATTAGAAGCATATTTAGCGGCGTTCTGGGTGTATCTAGGGCCTTATGGAAGGAATTTAGGCTCGCTTAGGCTTATGTAAGATCTTTCGGGGTCTATCTAGAGGCTTTTGCGAGGAACTTATTGGCTTTTGGTGTACTTAGAAGCTTTAGAAGCACATTTTGAGGCCCATTTAGAGGCGCTCTTGGTGCATCTAGGGCCTTGTGGGTGGCATTTAGACTCCCTTTAGCTTATTTAAGGCCTTTCGGGGAACATCTAGAGGCTTTTGCGAGGTATTTACAGGTTTTTGAGGCATTTTAGAGGCGTTCTGGATGCTTCTTGGGCATAATGGGGGGTATTTAGGCTACTTTGGCTTATTTAAGGTAGTTCTGGGCATATCTAGAGGCTTTTGCGAGGTATTTACTGGCTTTTGGTTTACTTAGAAGGTTTAGAAGCATATTTAGTGGCGTTCTTGATGTATCCTCGACCCTATGGGAGGTTTCGAGACTCCCTTTGGCTTATTTAAGGTGCTACGGGGCATATCAAAAGGCTTTTGCGAGGTATTTACTGGCTTTTGTTGTACTTAGAAGCTTTAGAAGCATATGTAGAGGCGTTCTCGGTGTACCTGGGGCCTTATGGGAGATATTTAGGCTCGCTTTGGCTTATTTATGATCTTTCGGTGCATATCTAGAGGGTTTTGCGAGGTATTTACTGGTTTTTGAAGCATTTTAGAGCCGTTCTGGATGCTTCTTGGAACTAATTAGGGGTATTTAGGATACTTTGGCTTATTTAAGGTCTTTCGTGGCATATCTAGAGGCTTTTGCGAGGTATTTACTGGCTTTTGGAGTACTTTGAAGCTTTAGAAGCATATTTAGAGGCGTTCTGGGTGTATCTAGGGCCTTATGGGAGGTATTTGGGCTCGCTTTGGCTTATGTAAGATCTTTCGTGGCCTATCTAGAGGCTTTTGCGAGGTATTCACTGGTTTTTGAAGCATTTTAGAGGCGTTCTGGGTGTATCTTGGGCCTAATGGGGGGTATTTAGGCTACTTTTGGCTTATTTAAGATCTTTCGGGGCTTACCTAGAACCTTTTGATGTATCGTGGACCCTATGGGAGGTTTCGAGACGCCCTTTGGCTTATTTAAGGTCCTACTGGGCATATCAAAAGGCTTTTGCAAGGTATTTACTGGCTTTTGTTGTACTTAGAAGCCTTAGAAGCATATTTAGAGGCGTTCTGGGTGTTTCTGGGGCCTTATGGGAGATATTTAGGCTCGCTTTGGCTTATTTATGATCTTCCGGGGCATATCTAGAGGCTTTTAGCGTGGTACTTATTGTCCTTTTGTGTACTTAGAAGCTTAAAAAGAGTTTTAAGAGGCATTTTGGTGTATCTACGGCCTTATTGGAGCTATTTAGACTACCTTTGTCTTATTTAAGGTCTTTCGGGGCAGATCTAAAGGCGTTTGGAGGTATTTACTGGCTTTTGGTGTACTTAGAAGCTTTAGAAGCACATTTAGAGGCGTTCTTGGTGTATCCACTGCCTTATGGGAGGTGCTAGACCCCCTTTGGCTTATTAAGGCCTTTCGGGGCATATCTAAAGGCTTTTGCGGGGTATTCACTGCCTTTTGTTGTACTTAGAAGCTTAACAAGAGTATTAAGCGGCGTTTTTGGTGTATCTAGGGTCTTATTGGAGCATTTAGACTACCTTTGTCTTACTTAAGGTCTTTCGGGACAGATCTAAAGGCTTTTGGAGGTATTTACTGGCTTTGGGTGTACTTAGAAACTTTTGAAGCGTATTTATTGGCGTTCTGGGTGCATCTAGGACCTTATGTAAGTCATTGAGACTCCCTTTGGCTTATTTAAGGTCTTCCGGGGCATATCTAAAGGCTTTTGTGAGGTATTTTCTGGCTATTGTTGTATATAGAAGCTTTAGAAGCATATTTAGCGGCGTTCTGTGTGTATCTAGGGCCTAATGTGAGGCATTTATGCTCGCTTTGGCTTATGTAAGATCTTTCGGGTCTATCTAGAGACTTTTGCGAGGAACGTATTGGCTTTTGGTGTACTTAGAAGCTTTACAAGCACATTTTGAGGCGTTTTTGGTTATCTAGGGCCTTATGGGAGGCATTTAGACTCCCTTTAGCTTATTTAAGGTCTTTCGGGGAATATCTGAAGGCTTTTGCGAGGTATTCACTGGTTTTTGAAGCATTTTAGAGGCGTTGTGTGTGTATCTTGGGCCTAATGGGGGGTATTTAGGCTACTTTTGGCTTATTTAAGGTCTTTCGGGGCATATCTAGAATCTTTTGCGAGGTATTTACTGGCTTTTGGTGTACTTAGAAGCTTTAGAAGCACATTTAGAGGCGTTCTTGGTGTATCTTGGACCCTATGGGAGGGATCTAGATTCCTTTGGCTTATTTAAGGTCTTCCGGGGCATATCTAGTGGCTTTTGCGAGGTATTTACAGGCTTTTGGTGTACTTAGAAGGTTTAGAAGCATATTTATAGGCGTTCTTGGTGTACCGTGGAACATATGGGAGGTTACCAGACTCCCTTTGGCTTATTTAAGGTCCTACGGGGCATATCAAGAGGCTTTTGAGAGGTATTTACTGGCTTTTGTTGTACTTAGAGGCTTTAGAAGCATATTTAGAGGCGTTCTGGATGTATCTGGGGCCTTATGGGAGATATTTAGGCTCGCTTGGCTTATTTATGATCTTTCGGGGCATATCTAGAGGCTTTTAGCGAGCTACTTATTGGCCTTTTGTGTACTTAGAAGCTGTAGAAGGACATTTTGAGGCGTTGCTGGTGTATCTAGGGCCTCATGGGCTGTATTTAGACTCCCTTTAGCTTATTTAAGGTCTTTCGGGGAATATCTAGAGGCTTTTGCGAGGTATTTACTGGTTTTTGAAGCATTTTAGAGGCGTTCTGGATGCTTCTTGTGCCTAATGGGGGGTATTTAGGCTACTTTGGCTTATTTAAGGTATTTCCGGGCTTATCTAGAGGCTTTTGCGAGGTATTTACTGGCTTTTGGTGTACTTGGAAGCTTTAGAAGCACATTTAGAGGCGCTCTTTTTGTATCTATGGTCTTGGTGCTATTTGGACACTCTTTGTATTATTTAAGGTCTTTCGGGCATATCTGGACGATTTTTGGAGGTATTTACTGGCTTTTGGTGTACTTAGAAGCCTTTGATGCACATTTAGAGGCGTTCTTGCTGTATCTACTGCCTTATGGGAGGTGCTAGACCCCCTTTGGCTTATTAAGGTCTTTCGGGGCATACCTAAAGTCTTTTGCGGGGTATTTACTGCCTTTTGGTGTACTTAGAAGCTTTAGAAGCGTATTTAGAGGCGTTCTGGCTGCATCTAGGACCTTATGGGAGGTATCTAGACTCCCTTTGGCTTATTTAAGGTCTTTCGGTGCATATGTAGAGGCTTTTTCGAGGTATTTACTGGCTTTTGTTGTACTTAGAAGCTTAAAAAGAGTATTAAGAGGCGTTTTTGGTGTATCTAGGGTCTTATTGGAGCTATTTAGACTACCTTTGTCTTCTTTAAGGTTTTTCGGGGCAGATCTAAAGGCTTTTGGAGGTATTTACTGGCTTTTGGTGTACTTAGAAGCTTTTGAAGCCCATTTAGAGGCGCTCTTGGTGCATCTAGGGCCTTGTAAGTGGTATTTAGACTCCCTTTAGCTTATTTAAGACCATTCGGGGAACATCTAGAGGCCCTTGCGAGGTATTTACTGGCTTATGGAGCATTTTAGAGGCATTCCGGGTGTATCTAGGGCCTTATGGGGGTTAGTTAGGCTACTTTTGGCTTATCTAAAATCTTTCGGGGCATATCTAGAGGGTTTTGCGAGGTATTTACTGGCTTATGAAGCATTTTAGAGGCATTCCGGGTGCATCTAGGGCCTTATGGTGGTTATTTGAACTCCGTTTGGCATATCTAAAATCTTGCGGGGCATATCTAGAGGCTTTTGCGAGGTATTTACAGGCTTTTGGTGCACTTAGAAGGTTTAGAAGCATATTTAGAGGCGTTCTTGGTGTATCGTGGAACATCTGGGAGGTTTCGAGACTCCCTTTGGCTTATTTAAGGTCCTACGGGGCATATCAAAAGGCTTTTGAGAGGTATTTACTGGCTTTGGTTGTACTTAGAGGCTTTAAAAGCATATTTAGAGGCGTTCTGGGTGTATCTGGGGCCTTATGGGAGATATTTAGGCTCGCTTTGTCTTATTTATGATCTTTCGGGGCATATCTAGAGGCTTTTAGCGAGGTACTTATTGGCCTTTTGTGTACTTAGAAGCTGTAGAAGGACATTTTGAGGCGTTCTTGGTGTATTTAGGGCCTCATGGGAGGTATTTAGACTCCCTTTAGCTTATTTAAGGTCTTTCGGGGAATATCTAGAGGCTTTTGCGAGGTATTTACTGGTTTTTGAAGCGTATTTAGAGGCGTTCTGGATGCTTCTTGGGCCTAATGGGGGGTATTTAGGCTACTTTGGCTTATTTAAGGTATTTCGGGGCATATCTAGAGGCTTTTGCGAGGTATTTACTGGCTTTTGGTGTATTTGGAAGCTTTAGAAGCACATTTAGAGGCGCTCTTTGTGTATCTAGGGTCTTGGTGCTATTTGGACACTCTTTGTATTATTTAAGGTCTTTCGGGCATCTCTGGAGGATTTTTGGAGGTATTTACTGGCTTTTGGTGTACTTAGAAGCTTTTGATGCACATTTAGAGGCGTTCTTGCTGAATCTACTGCCTTATGGGAGGTGTCTAAACCCCCTTTGGCTTATTAAGGTTTTTCGGGGCATATCTAGAGGCTTTTGCGAGGTATTTACCGGATTCTGGTGTACTTAGAAGTTTTTGATGCACATTTAGAGGCGTTCTTGCTGTATCTACTGCCTTATGGCAGGTGCTAGACCCCCTTTGGCTTTTTAAGTTTTTTGGGGGATATCTAAAGGCTTTTGCGGGGTATTTACTGCCTTTTGGTGTACTTTGAAGCTTTAGAAGCATATTTAGAGGCGTTCTGGGTGTATCTAGGGCCTTATGGGAGGTAACTAGACTCCCTTTTGGCTTATTTAAGGTCTTTCGGTGCATATCTAGAGGCTTTTTCGAGGTATTTACTGGCTTTTGTTGTACTTAGAAGCTTAAAGAGAGTATTAAGAGGCGTTTTTGGTGTTCCTAGGGCCTTATTGGAGCTATTTAGACTACCTTTGTCTTATTTAAGGTCTTTCGGGGCGGATCTAAAGGCTTTTGGAGGTATTTACTGGCTTTTGGTGTATATAGAAGCTTTTGAAGCCCATTCAGAGGCGCTCTTGGTGCATCTAGGGCCTTGTGGGTGGTAATTAGACTCCCTTTAGCTGATTTAAGACCATTCGGTGAACATCTAGAGGCTTTTGCGACGTATTTACTGGCCTATGGAGCATTTTAGAGGCATTCCGGGTGTATCTAGGGCCTTATGGGGGTTATTTAGACTCCTTTTGGCTTATCTAAAATCTTTCGGGGCATATCTAGAGGCTTTTGCGAGGTTTTTACTGGCTTTTGGTGTAGTTAGAAGCTTTAGGAGCATATTTAGAGGCGTTCGCGCTGTATCTTGTACCCTATGGGTGGTATTAGACTCCCTTTGGCTTATTTAATGTCTTCCGGGGCATATCTAAAGGATTTTGTATGGTATTTACTGCTTTTTGGTGAACTTAGAAGCTTCAGAAGCGTATTTAGAGGCGTTCTGTCTGCATCTAGGATCTTATGGGAGGGATCTAGACTCCCTTTGGCTTATGTAGGGTCTTTCGCTGCATATCTAGAGGCTTTTCGGGGTATTTCCTGGGTTTTGGTGTACTTAGAAGCTTTTGAAGCATATTTAGAGGCGTCCTGGGTGTATCTTGGGCCTTATGGGGGGTATTTAGCCTCGCTTTAGCTTACTTAAGTTTTTTCGGGGCATATACAGATGCTTTTGCGAGGTATTTACTGGCTTTTGGTGTACTTAGAAGCTTTAGAAGCGTATTTAGTGGCGTTCTGGGTGCATCTAGGACCTTATGGGGGGCATTTTGACTCCCTTTGGCTTATTTAAGGTCTTCCGGGGCATATCTAAAGGCCTCTGCGAGGTATTTACTGGCTATTGTTGTATATAGAAGCTTTAGAAGCATATTTAGAGGCGTTCTGGGTGTATCTAGGACCTTATGGGAGGTATTTAGACTACTTTGGCTTATTTAAGGTCTTTCGGGGCATATCTAGATGCTTTTGCGAGGTTTTTACTGGCTTTTGGTGTCCTTTGAAGCTTTAGAAGCATATTTAGAGGCGTTCGTAGTGTATCTTGTACCCTATGGGAGGTATTAAGACTTCCTTTGGCTTATTTAATGTCTTCCGGGGCATACCTAAAGGCTTTTGTATGGTATTTACTGCTTTTTGGTGTACATAGAAGATTTAGAAGCGTATTTAGTGGCGTTCTGTTTGCATCTAGGGCCTTATGGAAGGCATTTGGACTCCCTTTGGCTTATTAAAGCCTTCCGGGACATATCTAGAGGCTTTTGCGAGGTATTCACTGGTTTTTGAAGCAATTTAGAGGCGTTCTGGGTGTATCTTGGGATAAAAGGGGGGTATTAAGGCTTCTTATGGCCTATTTAAGGTCTTTCGGGGCATGTCTAGAATCTTTTGCGAGGTATTTACTGGCTTTTAGTGTACTTAGAAGCTTTAGAAGCACATTTAGAGGCGTTCTTGATGTATCTTGGACCCTATGGGAGGGATCTAGATTCCTTTGGCTTACTTAATGTCTTCCGGGGCATATCTAAAGGCTTTTGTATGGTATTTACTGCTTTTTGGTGTACTTAGAAGCTTCAGAAGCGTATTTAGAGGCGTTCTGGCTGCATCTAGGAACTTATGGGAGGTATCTAGACTCCCTTTGGCTTATTTAAGGTCTTCCGGGGCATATCTAAAGGCTTTTGCGAGGTATTTACTGGCTATTGTTGTATATAGAAGCATTAGAAGCATATTTAGCGGCGTTCTGGGTGTATCTAGGGCCTTATGGAAGGAATTTAGGCTCGCTATGGCTTATGTAAGATCTTTCGGGGTCTATCTAGAGGCTTTTGCGAGGAACTTATTGGCTTTTGGTGTACTTAGAAGCTTTAGAAGCACATTTTGAGGCCCATTTAGAGGCGCTCTTGGTGCATCTAGGGCCTTGTGGGTGGCATTTAGACTCCCTTTAGCTTATTTAAGGCCTTTCGGGGAACATCTAGAGGCTTTTGCGAGGTATTTACAGGTTTTTGAGGCATTTTAGAGGCGTTCTGGATGCTTCTTGGGCCTAATGGGGGGTATTTAGGCTACTTTGGCTTATTTAAGGTAGTTCTGGGCATATCTAGAGGCTTTTGCGAGGTATTTACTGGCTTTTGGTTTACTTAGAAGGTTTAGAAGCATATTTAGAGGCGTTCTTGATGTATCCTCGACCCTATGGGAGGTTTCGAGACTCCCTTTGGCTTATTTAAGGTGCTACGGGGCATATCAAAAGGCTTTTGCGAGGTATTTACTGGCTTTTGTTGTACTTAGAAGCTTTAGAAGCATATATAGAGGCGTTCTCGGTGTACCTGGGTCCTTATGGGAGATATTTAGGCTCGCTTTGGCTTATTTATGATCTTTCGGTGCATATCTAGAGGGTTTTGCGAGGTATTTACTGGTTTTTGAAGCATTTTAGAGCCGTTCTGGATGCTTCTTGGAACTAATTAGGGGTATTTAGGATACTTTGGCTTATTTAAGGTCTTTCGTGGCATATCTAGAGGCTTTTGCGAGGTATTTACTGGCTTTTGGAGTACTTTGAAGCTTTAGAAGCATATTTAGAGGCGTTCTGGGTGTATCTAGGGCCTTATGGGAGGTATTTGGGCTCGCTTTGGCTTATGTAAGATCTTTCGTGGCCTATCTAGAGGCTTTTGCGAGGTATTCACTGGTTTTTGAAGCATTTTAGGGGCGTTCTGGGTGTATCTTGGGCCTAATGGGGGGTATTTAGGCTACTTTTGGCTTATTTAAGGTCTTTCGGGGCTTACCTAGAACCTTTTGATGTATCGTGGACCCTATGGGAGGTTTCGAGACGCCCTTTGGCTTATTTAAGGTCCTACTGGGCATATCAAAAGGCTTTTGCAAGGTATTTACTGGCTTTTGTTGTACTTAGAAGCCTTAGAAGCATATTTAGAGGCGTTCTGGGTGTTTCTGGGGCCTTATGGGAGATATTTAGGCTCGCTTTGGCTTATTTATGATCTTCCGGGGCATATCTAGAGGCTTTTAGCGTGGTACTTAATGTCCTTTTGTGTACTTAGAAGCTTAAAAAGAGTTTTAAGAGGCATTTTGGTGTATCTACGGCCTTATTGGAGCTATTTAGACTACCTTTGTCTTATTTAAGGTCTTTCGGGGCAGATCTAAAGGCGTTTGGAGGTATTTACTGGCTTTTGGTGTACTTGGAAGCTTTAGAAGCACATTTAGAGGCGTTCTTGGTGTATCCACTGCCTTATGGGAGGTGCTAGACCCCCTTTGGCTTTTTAAGTTTTTTGGGGGATATCTAAAGGCTTTTGCGGGGTATTTACTGCCTTTTGGTGTACTTAGAAGCTTTAGAAGCGTATTTAGAGGCGTTCTGGCTGCATCTAGGACCTTATGGGAGGTAACTAGACTCCCTTTTGGCTTATTTAAGGTCTTTCGGTGCATATCTAGAGGCTTTTTCGAGGTATTTACTGGCTTTTGTTGTACTTAGAAGCTTAAAGAGAGTATTAAGAGGCGTTTTTGGTGTTCCTAGGGCCTTATTGGAGCTATTTAGACTACCTTTGTCTTATTTAAGGTCTTTCGGGGCGGATCTAAAGGCTTTTGGAGGTATTTACTGGCTTTTGGTGTATATAGAAGCTTTTGAAGCCCATTCAGAGGCGCTCTTGGTGCATCTAGGGCCTTGTGGGTGGTAATTAGACTCCCTTTAGCTGATTTAAGACCATTCGGTGAACATCTAGAGGCTTTTGCGACGTATTTACTGGCCTATGGAGCATTTTAGAGGCATTCCGGGTGTATCTAGGGCCTTATGGGGGTTATTTAGACTCCTTTTGGCTTATCTAAAATCTTTCGGGGCATATCTAGAGGCTTTTGCGAGGTTTTTACTGGCTTTTGGTGTACTTAGAAGCTTTAGAAGCATATTTAGAGGCGTTCGCGCTGTATCTTGTACCCTATGGGAGGTATTAGACTCCCTTTGGCTTATTTAATGTCTTCCGGGGCATATCTAAAGGATTTTGTATGGTATTTACTGCTTTTTGGTGAACTTAGAAGCTTCAGAAGCGTATGTAGAGGCGTTCTGTCTGCATCTAGGATCTTATGGGAGGGATCTAGACTCCCTTTGGCTTATGTAGGGTCTTTCGCTGCATATCTAGAGGCTTTTCGGGGTATTTCCTGGGTTTTGGTGTACTTAGAAGCTTTTGAAGCATATTTATAGGCGTCCTGGGTGTATCTTGGGCCTTATGGGGGGTATTTAGCCTCGCTTTAGCTTACTTAAGTTTTTTCGGGGCATATACAGATGCTTTTGCGAGGTATTTACTGGCTTTTGGTGTACTTAGAAGCTTTAGAAGCGTATTTAGTGGCGTTCTGGGTGCATCTAGGACCTTATGGGGGGCATTTTGACTCCCTTTGGCTTATTTAAGGTCTTCCGGGGCATATCTAAAGGCCTCTGCGAGGTATTTACTGGCTATTGTTGTATATAGAAGCTTTAGAAGCATATTTAGAGGCGTTCTGGGTGTATCTAGGACCTTATGGGAGGTATTTAGGCTCGCTTTGGCTTATGTAAGATCTTTAGGGGAATATCTAGAGGCTTTTGCGAGGTATTTCCTGGATTTTGAATTAATTTAGACGCGTTCTGGATGCTTCTTGGGCCTAATGGGTGGTATTTAGACTACTTTGGCTTATTTAAGGTCTTTCGGGGCATATCTAGATGCTTTTGCGAGGTTTTTACTGGCTTTTGGTGTCCTTTGAAGCTTTAGAAGCATATTTAGAGGCGTTCGTAGTGTATCTTGTACCCTATGGGAGGTATTAAGACTTCCTTTGGCTTATTTAATGTCTTCCGGGGCACACCTAAAGGCTTTTGTATGGTATTTACTGCTTTTTGGTGTACATAGAAGATTTAGAAGCGTATTTAGTGGCGTTCTGTTTGCATCTAGGGCCTTATGGAAGGCATTTGGACTCCCTTTGGCTTATTAAAGCCTTCCGGGACATATCTAGAGGCTTTTGCGAGGTATTCACTGGTTTTTGAAGCAATTTAGAGGCGTTCTGGGTGTATCTTGGGATAAAAGGGGGGTATTAAGGCTACTTATGGCCTATTTAAGGTCTTTCGGGGCATGTCTAGAATCTTTTGCGAGGTATTTACTGGCTTTTAGTGTACTTAGAAGCTTTAGAAGCACATTTAGAGGCGTTCTTGATGTATCTTGGACCCTATGGGAGGGATCTAGATTCCTTTGGCTTACTTAATGTCTTCCGGGGCATATCTAAAGGCTTTTGTATGGTATTTACTGCTTTTTGGTGTTCTTAGAAGCTTCAGAAGCGTATTTAGAGGCGTTCTGTCTGCATCTAGGACCTTATGGGAGGTATCTAGACTCCCTCTGGCTTATTTAAGGTCTTTCGGTGCATATATAGAGGCTTTTTCGAGGTATGTACTGGGTTTTGGTGTACTTAGAAGCTTTTGAAGCATATTTAGAGGCGTCCTGGGTGTATCTTGGGCATTAGGGGGGTATTTAGTCTACCTTTAGCTTCCTTAAGTTTTTTCGGAGCATATACAGATGCTTTTGCGAGGTATTTACTGGCTTTTGGTGTACTTAGAAGCTTTAGAAGCGTATTTAGTGGCGTTCTGGGTGCATCTAGGACCTTATGGAAGACATTTAGACTCCCTTTGGCTTATTTAAGGTCTTCCGGGGCATATCTAAAGACTTTTGCGAGGTATTTACTGGCTATTGTTGTATATAGAAGCTTTAGAAGCATATTTAGAAGCGTTCTGGGTGTATCTGGGGCCTTATGGGAGGTATTTGGGCTCGCCTAGGCTTATGTAAGATCTTTAGGGGCCTATCTAGAGGCTTTTGCGAGGTATTCACTGGTTTTTGAAGCATTTTAGAGGCGTTCTGGGTGTATCTTGGGCCTAATGGGGGGTATTTAGGCTACTTTTGGCTTATTTAAGGTCTTTCGGAGCTTATCTAGAACCTTTTGATGTATCGTGGACCCTATGGGAGGTTTCGAGACTCCCTTTTGCTTATTTAAGGTCCTACTGGGCATATCAAAAGGCTTTTGCGAGGTATTTGCTGGCTTTTGTTGTACTTAGAAGCCTTAGAAGCATATTTAGAAGCGTTCTGGGTGTATCTGGGGCCTTATGGGAGATATCTAGGCTCGCTTTGGCTTATCTAAAATCTTTCGGGGCATCTCTAGAGGCTTTTTGCGAGGTATTTACAGACTTTTAGTGTACTTAGAAGGTTTAGAAGCATATTTAATGGCGTTCTTTGTGTATCCTGGACCCTATGGGAGGTTTCTAGACTCCCTTTGGCTTATTTAAGGCCCTACGGGGCATATCAAAAGGCTTTTGCGAGGTATTTACTGGCTTTTGTTGTACTTAGAAGCTTTAGAAGCATATTTAGAGGCGTTCTGGGTGTATCTGGTGTCTTATGGGAGATATTTCGGCTCGCTTTGGCTTATTTATGATCTTTCGGGGCATATGTAGAGGCTTTTAGCGAGGTACTTATTGGCCTTTTGTGTACTTAGAAGCTGTAGAAGGACATTTTGAGGCGTTCTTGGTGTATCTAGGGCCTCATGTGTGGTATTTAGACTTCCTTTAGCTTATTTAAGGTCTTTCGGGGAATATCTACAGGCTTTTGCGAGGTATTTACTGGTTTTTGAAGCATTTTAGAGGGGTTCTGGATGCTTCTTGGGCCTAATGGGGGGTATTTAGGCTACTTTGGCTTATTTAAGGTCTTTCGGGGCATATCTAGAGGCTTTTGCGAGGTATTTACTGGCTTTTGGTGTACTTGGAAGCTTTAGAAGCATATTTAGAGGCGTTCGTGGTGTATCTTGTACCCTATGGGAGGTATTTAGACTTCCTTTGGCTTATATAATATCTTCCGGGGCATATCTAAAGGCCTTCGTATGGTATTTACTGCTTTTTGGTGTACTTAGAAAGTTTAGAAGCATATTTATAGGCGTTCTTGGTGTATCGTGGACCCTATGGGAGGTTTCTAGACTCCCGTTGGCTTATTTAAGGTCCTACGCGGCATATCAAAAGGCTTTTCCGAGGTATTTACTGGCTTTTGTTGTACTTAGAAGCTTATGAAGCATATTTAGAGGCGTTCTGGGTGTATCTGGGGCTTTATGGGAGATACTTAAGCTCGCTTTGGCTTATTTATGATCTTTCGAGGCTTATCTAGAGGCATTTAGCGAGGTACCTATTGGCCTTTAGTGTGCTTAGAAGCTGTAGAAGAACATTTTGAGGCGTTCTTGGTGTATGTATGGCCTCATGGGTGGTATTTAGACTCCCTTTAGCTTATTTAAGGCCTTTCGGGGAATTTCTAGAGGCTTTGGCGAGGTATTTACTGGGTTTTGAAGCATTTTAGAGGCGTTCTGGATGCTTCTTGGGCCTAATGTGGGGTATATAGGCTACTTTGGCTTATTTATGGTCTTTCGGGGCATATCTAGAGGCTTTTGCGAGGTATTTACTGGCTTTTGGTGTACTTGGAAGCTTTAGAAGCACATTTAGAGGCGCTCTTGTTGTATCTAGGGTCTTGGTGCTATTTGGACACTCTTTGTATTATTTAAGGTCTTTCGGGCATATCTGGAGTCTTTTTGGATGTATTTGCTGGCTTTTGGTGTACTTAGAAGCTTTTGATGCACATTTAGAGGCGTTCTTGCGGTATCTACTGCCTAATGGGAGGTGTCTAAACCCCCTTTGGCTTATTAAGGTCTTTCATGGTATATCTAGAGGCTTTTGCGAGGTATTTACTGCGTTTTGGTGTACTTAGAAGCTTTTGATGCACAGTTAGAGGCGTTCATGTGGTATGTACTGCCTTATGGTAGGTGTCTAGACACCATTTGGCTTATTTAAGGTCTTTCGGGGCACATCTAGAGACTTTTGCGAGGTATTTACTGCGTTTTGGTGTACCTAGAAGCTTCTGAAGACCATTTAGAGGCGCTCTTGGTGCATCTAGGGCTTTGTGGGTGGCATATAGGCTCTCTTTAGCTCATTTAAGGCCTTTCGGGGAACATCTAGGGGCTTCTGCGAGGTATTTACTGGCTTTTGAAGCATTTTAGAGGCATTCCGGTTGTATCTAGGACCCTATGGTGGTTATTTCGGCTCCTTTTGGCTTATCTAAAATCTTTCGGGGCATATCTAGAGGCTTTTTGCGAGGTATTTACAGGCTATTGGTGTACTTAGAAGGTTTAGAAGCTAATTTAAAGGCGCTCTTGGTGTATCGTGGACCCTATGGTAGGTCTCTAGACTCCCTTTGGCTTATTTAAGGTCCTACGGGGCATATCGAAAGGCTTTTGCGAGGTATTTACTGGCTTTTGTTGTACTTAGAAGCTTTAGAAGCATATTTAGAGGCGTTCTGTGTGTATCTAGGGCCTTATGGGGGGTATTTAGACTCCCTTTAGCTTATTTAAGGTCTTTCGGGGAATATCTAGAGGCTTTTGCGAAGTATTTACTGGCTTTTAGTGTACTTAGAAGCTTTAGAAGCACTTTTAGAGGCGTTCTTGTTGTATCTTGGACCCTATGGGAGGGATCTAGATTCCTTTGGCTTAAGGTCTTCCGGGGCATATCTAAAGGCTTTTGCGGGGTATTTACTGCCTTTTGGTGTACTTAGAAGCTTTAGAAGCGTATTTAGAGGCGTTCTGGCTGCATCTAGGACCTTATGGGAGGTATCTAGACTCCCTTTGGCTTATATAAGGTCTTTCGGTGCATATCTAGAGGCTTTTTCGAGGTATTTACTGGCTTTTGTTGTACTTAGAAGCGCAAAAATAGTATTAAGAGGCGTTTTGGTGTATCTACGGCATTATTGGAGCTATTAAGACTACCTTTGTCTTATTTAAGGTCTTTCGGGGCAGATCTAAATGCTTTTGGAGGTATTTACTGGCTTTTGGTGTACTTAGAAGCTTCTGAAGCGCATTTAGAGGCGCTCTTGGTGCATCTAGGTCCTTGTGGGTGGTATTTAGACACCCTTTAGCTTATTTAAGGCCTCTCGGGGACATCTAGAGGCTTTTGCGAGGTATTTACTGGCTTATGAAGCATTTTAGAGGCATTCCGGATGTATCTAGGGCCTTATGGTGGTTATTTAGGTTCCTTTTGGCTTATCTAAAATCTTTCGGGGCATATCTAGAGGCTTCTGCGAGGTATTTACAGGCTTTTGGTGTACTTAGGAGGTTTAGACGCATATTTAGAGGCGTACTTGGTGTATCGTGGACCCTATGGGAGGTTTCTAGACTCCCTTTGGCTTATTTAAGGTCCTACGGGGCATATCAAAAGGCTATTGCGAGGTATTTACTGGCTTTTGTTGTACTTAGAAGCTTTAGAAGCATATTTAGAGGCGTTCTGGGTGTATCTGGTGTCTTATGGGAGATATTTCGGCTCGCTTTGGCTTATTTATGATCTTTCGCGGCATATCTAGAGGCTTTTAGCGAGGTACTTATTGGCCTTTTGTGTACTTAGAAACTGTAGAAGGACATTTTGAGGCGTTCTTGGTGTATCTAGGGATTCATGGCGGGTATTTAGACTCCCTTTAGCTTATTTAAGGTTTTTCGGGGAATATCTAGAGGCTTTTGCGAGGTATTTACTGGATTTTGAAGCATTTTAGAGGCGTTCTGGATGCTTCTTGGCCCTAATGGGGGGTATTTAGGCTACTTTGGCTTATTTAAGGTCTTTCGGGGCATATCTAGAGGCTTTTGCGAGGTATTTACTGGCTTTTGGTGTACTTTGAAGCTTTAGAAGCATATTTAGAGGCGTTCGTGGTGTATCTTGTACCCTATGGGAGGTATTTAGACCACCTTTGGCTTATTTAATGTCTTCCGGGGCATATCTAAAGGCTTTTGTATGGTATTTACTGCTTTTTGGTGTACTTAGAAGGTTTAGAAGCATAGTTATAGGCGTTCTTGGTGAGTCGTGGGCATTATGCGAGGTTTCTAGACTCCCTTTGGCTTATTTAAGGTTTTCCGGGGCGTATCTAAAGGCTTTTGCGGGGTATTTACTGCCTTTTGGTGTACTTAGAAGCCTTAGAAGCGTATTTAGAGGCGTTCTGGCTGCATCTAGGACCTTATGGGAGGTATCTAGACCCCCTTTAGCTTACTTAAGGTGTTTCGGTGCATATCTAGAGGATTTTTCGAGATATTTACTGGCTTTTGTTGTACTTACAAGCTTAAAAAGAGTATTAAGAGGCGTTTTTGGTGTATCTAGGGTCTTATTGGAGCTATTTAGACTACCTTTGTCTTATTTAAGGTCTTTCGGGGCAGATCAAAGGCTTTTCGAGGTATTTACTGTCTGTTGGTGTACTTAGAAGCTTTTGAAGCCCATTAAGAGGCGCTCTTGGTGAATCTAGGGCCTTGAGGGTGGTATTAGGCTCCCTTTAGCTTATTTAAGGCCTTTCGGGGAACATCTAGAGGCTTTTGCGAGGTATTTACTGGCTTATGAAGCATTTTAGAGGCATTCCGGGTGTATCTAGGGCCTTATGGTGGTTATTTATACTCCTTTTGGCTTATCTAAAATCTTTCGGGGCATATCTAGAGATTTTGCGAGGTATTTCCTAGCTTTTGTTGTACTTAGAAGCTTAAGAAGCATATTTAGAGGCGTTCTGGGTGTATCTGGGGCTTTATGGGAGATATTTAAGCTCGCTTTGTCTTATTTATGATCTTTCGGGGCTTATCTAGAGGCTTTTAGCGAGGTACCTATTGGCGTTTAGTGTGCTTAGAAGCTGTAGAAGAACATTTTGAGGCGTTCTTGGTGTATGTATGGCGTCATGGGTGGTACTTAGACTCCCTTTGGCTTATTTAAGGCCTTTCGGGGAATTTCTAGAGGCTTTTGCGAGGTATTTACTGGATTTTGAAGCATTTTAGAGGCGTTGTGGATGCTTCTTGGGCCTAATGGGGGGTATTTAGGCTACTTTTGGCTTATGTAAGGTCTTTCGGAGCTTATCTAGAACCTTTGGTGTATCGTGGACCCTATGGGAGGTTTCGAGACTCCCTTTTGCTTATTTAAGGTCCTACTGGGCATATCAAAAGGCTTTTGCGAGGTATTTGCTGGCTTTTGTTGTACTTAGAAGCCTTAGAAGCATATTTAGAAGCGTTCTGGGTGTATCTGGGGCCTTATGGGAGATATCTAGGCTCGCTTTGGCTTATCTAAAATCTTTCGGGGCATCTCTAGAGGCTTTTTGCGAGGTATTTACAGACTTTTAGTGTACTTAGAAGGTTTAGAAGCATATTTAATGGCGTTCTTTGTGTATCCTGGACCCTATGGGAGGTTTCTAGACTCCCTTTGGCTTATTTAAGGCCCTACGGGGCATATCAAAAGGCTTTTGCGAGGTATTTACTGGCTTTTGTTGTACTTAGAAGCTTTAGAAGCATATTTAGAGGCGTTCTGGGTGTATCTGGTGTCTTATGGGAGATAGTTCGGCTCGCTTTGGCTTATTTATGATCTTTCGGGGCATATGTAGAGGCTTTTAGCGAGGTACTTATTGGCCTTTTGTGTACTTAGAAGCTGTAGAAGGACATTTTGAGGCGTTCTTGGTGTATCTAGGGCCTCATGTGTGGTATTTAGACTTCCTTTAGCTTATTTAAGGTCTTTCGGGGAATATCGACAGGCTTTTGCGAGGTATTTACTGGTTTTTGAAGCATTTTAGAGGAGTTCTGGATGCTTCTTGGGCCTAATGGGGGGTATTTAGGCTACTTTGGCTTATTTAAGGTCTTTCGGGGCATATCTAGAGGCTTTTGCGAGGTATTTACTGGCTTTTGGTGTACTTGGAAGCTTTAGAAGCATATTTAGAGGCGTTCGTGGTGTATCTTGTACCCTATGGGAGGTATTTAGACTACCTTTGGCTTATATAATATCTTCCGGGGCATATCTAAAGGCCTTCGTATGGTATTTACTGCTTTTTGGTGTACTTAGAAAGTTTAGAAGCATATTTATAGGCGTTCTTGGTGTATCGTGGACCCTATGGGAGGTTTCTAGACTCCCGTTGGCTTATTTAAGGTCCTACGCGGCATATCAAAAGGCTTTTCCGAGGTATTTACTGGCTTTTGTTGTACTTAGAAGCTTATGAAGCATATTTAGAGGCGTTCTGGGTGTATCTGGGGCTTTATGGGAGATATTTAAGCTCGCTTTGGCTTATTTATGATCTTTCGAGGCTTATCTAGAGGCTTTTAGCGAGGTACCTATTGGCCTTTAGTGTGCTTAGAAGCTGTAGAAGAACATTTTGAGGCGTTCTTGGTGTATGTATGGCCTCATGGGTGGTATTTAGACTCCCTTTAGCTTATTTAAGGCCTTTCGGGGAATTTCTAGAGGCTTTGGCGAGGAATTTACTGGGTTTTGAAGCATTTTAGAGGCGTTCTGGATGCTTCTTGGGCCTAATGTGGGGTATTTAGGCTACTTTGGCTTATTTATGGTCTTTCGGGGCATATCTAGAGGCTTTTGCGAGGTATTTACTGGCTTTTGGTGTACTTGGAAGCTTTAGAAGCACATTTAGAGGCGCTCTTGTTGTATCTAGGGTCTTGGTGCTATTTGGACACTCTTTGTATTATTTAAGGTCTTTCGGGCATATCTGGAGTCTTTTTGGATGTATTTGCTGGCTTTTGGTGTACTTAGAAGCTTTTGATGCACATTTAGAGGCGTTCTTGCTGTATCTACTGCCTAATGGGAGGTGTCTAAACCCCCTTTGGCTTATTAAGGTCTTTCATGGCATATCTAGAGGCTTTTGCGAGGTATTTACTGCGTTTTGGTGTACTTAGAAGCTTTTGATGCACAGTTAGAGGCGTTCATGTGGTATGTACTGCCTTATGGTAGGTGTCTAGACACCATTTGGCTTATTTAAGGTCTTTCGGGGCACATCTAGAGACTTTTGCGAGGTATTTACTGCGTTTTGGTGTACCTAGAAGCTTCTGAAGACCATTTAGAGGCGCTCTTGGTGCAACTAGGGCTTTGTGGGTGGCATATAGGCTCTCTTTAGCTCATTTAAGGCCTTTCGGGGAACATCTAGGGGCTTCTGCGAGGTATTTACTGGCTTATGAAGCATTTTAGAGGCATTCCGGTTGTATCTAGGACCCTATGGTGGTTATTTCGGCTCCTTTTGGCTTATCTAAAATCTTTCGGGGCATATCTAGAGGCTTTTTGCGAGGTATTTACAGGCTATTGGTGTACTTAGAAGGTTTAGAAGCTAATTTAAAGGCGCTCTTGGTGTATCGTGGACCCTATGGTAGGTTTCTAGACTCCCTTTGGCTTATTTAAGGTCCTACGGGGCATATCGAAAGGCTTTTGCGAGGTATTTACTGGCTTTTGTTGTACTTAGAAGCTTTAGAAGCATATTTAGAGGCGTTCTGTGTGTATCTAGGGCCTTATGGGGGGTATTTAGACTCCCTTTAGCTTATTTAAGGTCTTTCGGGGAATATCTAGAGGCTTTTGCGAAGTATTTACTGGCTTTTAGTGTACTTAGAAGCTTTAGAAGCACTTTTAGAGGCGTTCTTGTTGTATCTTGGACCCTATGGGAGGGATCTAGATTCCTTTGGCTTAAGGTCTTCCGGGGCATATCTAAAGGCTTTTGCGGGGTATTTACTGCCTTTTGGTGTACTTAGAAGCTTTAGAAGCGTATTTAGAGGCGTTCTGGCTGCATCTAGGACCTTATGGGAGGTATCTAGACTCCCTTTGGCTTATTTAAGGTCTTTCGGTGCATATCTAGAGGCTTTTTCGAGGTATTTACTGGCTTTTGTTGTACTTAGAAGCGCAAAAATAGTATTAAGAGGCGTTTTGGTGTATCTACGGCCTTATTGGAGCTATTAAGACTACCTTTGTCTTATTTAAGGTCTTTCGGGGCAGATCTAAATGCTTTTGGAGGTATTTACTGGCTTTTGGTGTACTTAGAAGCTTCTGAAGCGCATTTAGAGGCGCTCTTGGTGCATCTAGGTCCTTGTGGGTGGTATTTAGACACCCTTTAGCTTATTTAAGGCCTCTCGGGGACATCTATAGGCTTTTGCGAGGTATTTACTGGCTTATGAAGCATTTTAGAGGCATTCCGGATGTATCTAGGGCCTTATGGTGGTTATTTAGGATCCTTTTGGCTTATCTAAAATCTTTCGGGGCATATCTAGAGGCTTCTGCGAGGTATTTACAGGCTTTTGGTGTACTTAGGAGCTTTAGACGCATATTTAGAGGCGTACTTGGTGTATCGTGGACCCTATGGGAGGTTTCTAGACTCCCTTTGGCTTATTTAAGGTCCTACGGGGCATATCAAAAGGCTATTGCGAGGTATTTACTGGCTTTTGTTGTACTTAGAAGCTTTAGAAGCATATTTAGAGGCGTTCTGGGTGTATCTGGTGTCTTATGGGAGATATTTCGGCTCGCTTTGGCTTATTTATGATCTTTCGGGGCATATCTAGAGGCTTTTAGCGAGGTACTTATTGGCCTTTTGTGTACTTAGAAACTGTAGAAGGACATTTTGAGGCGTTCTTGGTGTATCTAGGGCCTCATGGCGGGTATTTAGACTCCCTTTAGCTTATTTAAGGTTTTTCGGGGAATATCTAGAGGCTTTTGCGAGGTATTTACTGGATTTTGAAGCATTTTAGAGACGTTCTGGATGCTTCTTGGCCCTAATGGGGGGTATTTAGGCTACTTTGGCTTATTTAAGGTCTTTCGGGGCATATCTAGAGGCTTTTGCGAGGTATTTACTGGCTTTTGGTGTACTTTGAAGCTTTAGAAGCATATTTAGAGGCGTTCGTGGTGTATCTTGTACCCTATGGGAGGTATTTAGACCACCTTTGGCTTATTTAATATCTTCCGGGGCATATCTAAAGGCTTTTTTATGGTATTTACTGCTTTTTGGTGTACTTAGAAGGTTTAGAAGCATAGTTATAGGCGTTCTTGGTGAGTCGTGGGCATTATGCGAGGTTTCTAGACTCCCTTTGGCTTATTTAAGGTTTTCCGGGGCATATCTAAAGGCTTTTGCGGGGTATTTACTGCCTTTTGGTGTACTTAGAAGCCTTAGAAGCGTATTTAGAGGCGTTCTGGCTGCATCTAGGACCTTATGGGAGGTATCTAGACCCCCTTTAGCTTACTTAAGGTGTTTCGGTGCATATCTAGAGGCTTTTTCGAGATATTTACTGGCTTTTGTTGTACTTAGTAGCTTAAAAAGAGTATTAAGAGGCGTTTTTGGTGTATCTAGGGTCTTATTGGAGCTATTTAGACTACCTTTGTCTTATTTAAGGTCTTTCGGGGCAGATCAAAGGCTTTTCGGGGTATTTACTGTCTGTTGGTGTACTTAGAAGCTTTTGAAGCACATTTAGAGGCGCTCTTGGTGCATCTAGGGCCTTGTGGGTGGTATTAGGCTCCCTTTAGCTTATTTAAGGCCTTTCGGGGAACATCTAGAGGCTTTTGCGAGGTATTTACTGGCTTATGAAGCATTTTAGAGGCATTCCGGGTGTATCAAGGGCCTTATGGTGGTTATTTATACTCCTTTTGGCTTATCTAAAATCTTTCGGGGCATATCTAGTGATTTTGCGAGGTATTTCCTAGCTTTTGTTGTACTTAGAAGCTTGAGAAGCATATTTAGAGGCGTTCTGGGTGTATCTGGGGCCTTATGGGAGATATTTAGGCTCGCTTTGGCTTATTTATTATCTTTCGGGGCATATCTAGAGGCTTTTAGCGAGGTACTTATTGGTCTTTTGTGTACTTAGAAGCTGTAGAAGGAGATTTTCAGGCGTTCTTGGTGTATCTAGGGCCTCATGGGGGTATTTAGGCTCCCTTTAGCTTATTTAAGGTCTTTCGGGGAATATCTAGAAGCTTTTGCGAGGTATTTACTGGTTTCTGAAGCATTTTTGAGGCGTTCTGGATGCTTCTTGGGCCTAATGGGGGTATTTAGGCTACTTTGGCTTATTTCAGTTCTTTCGGGGCATATCTAGATACTTTTGCGAGGTATTTACTGGCTTGTGGTGTACTTAGAAGGTTTAGAAGCATATTTAGAGGCGTTCGTGATGTACCGTGGACCCTATGGGAGGTTTCGAGACACCCTTTGGCTTATTTAAGGTCCTACGGGGCATATCAAAAGGCTTTTGCAAGGTATTTACTGGGTTTTGTTGTACTTAGAAGTTTAGAAGCATATTTAGAGGCGTTCTGGGTGTATCTTGGGCCTTATGGGGGGTATTTAGTCTCCCTTTAGCTTATTTAAGGTCTTTCGGGGAGTATCTAGAGGTTTTGCGAGGTGTTCACTGGTTTTTGAAGCATTTTAGAGGCGTTCTGTGTGTATCTTGGGCCTAATGGTCGGTATTTGGGCTACTTTTAACTTATTTAAGGTCTTTCGGGGCATATCTAGAATCGTTTGCGAGGTATTTACTGGCTTTTAGTGTACTTAGAAGCTTTTGAAGCATATTTAGAGGCGTTCTTGGTGTATCTTGGACCCTATAGGAGGGATCTAGATTCCTTTGGCTTATTTAAGGTCTTCCGGGGCATATCTAAAGGCTTTTGCGGGGTATTTACTGCCTTTTGGTGTACTTAGAAGCTTTAGAAGCGTATTTAGAGGCGTTCTGTCTGCATCTAGGACCTTATGGGAGGTATCTAGACTCCCTTTGGCTTATTTAAGGTCTTTCGGTGCATAGCTAGAGGCTTTTTCAAAGTATTTACTGGGTTTTGGTGTACTTAGAAGCTTTTGAAGCATATTTAGAGGCGTCCTGGGTGTATCTTGGGCCTTATGGGGGGTATTTAGTCTCCATTTAGCTTACTTAAGTGTTTTCGGGGCATATACAGATGCTTTTTCGAGGTATTTACTGGCTTTTGGGTTACTTAGAAGCTTTAGAAGCGTATTTAGAGGCATTCTGGCTGCATCTAGGGCCTTATGGGAGGTGTCTAGACACCTTTAGCCCTATTTAAGGTCTTTCGGGGCATATCTAGAGGCTTTTGCGAGATATTTACTGGCTTTTGGTGTACATAGAAGCTTTTGAAGCATATTTAGAAGAGTTCTGGGTATATCTGGGTTCTTATTAGAGGTATTTACACTCCCTTGGGCTTATTAAAGTTCTCCCGGGGCATAAAGAAAGGCATTTTCGAGGTATTTACAGGCTTTTGGTGTACTTAGAGCTTTAGAAGCGAATTGAGAGGCGTTCTGGCTGCATGTAGGAACTTATGGGAGAAATTTAGACTCCCTTTGGCACTTTTAAAGTTTTTGGTGCATATCTAGAGGCTTTTTCGAGGTATTTAATGTCTTATGGTGTACTTAGAAGCTTTTGAAGCACATTTGGAGGCGTTCTTGGTGTATCTACGGCCTCATGGGAGATATTTAGACTCCCTTTAGCTTATTTAAGGTCATTTGGGGGAATATCTAGAGGCTTTTGCGAGGTATTTACTGGTTTTTGAAGCACTTTAGAGGCGTTCTGGGTGTATCTTGTGCCTAATGGTGGGTATTTAGGCTACTTTTGGCTTATTTAAGGTCTTTCGGGGCATATCTATGGGCCTTTGCGACGTATTTACTGGCTTTTGGTGTACTTGGAAGCTTTTGAAGCCCATTCAGAGGCGCTCTTGGTGCATCTAGGGCCTTGTGGGTGGTATTTAGACTCCCTTTAGCTTATTTAAGGCCTTTCGGGGCATATCTAGAGGCTTTTTCGAGATATTTACTGGCTTTAGTTGTACTTAGAAGCTTAAAAAGAGTATTAAGAGGCGTTTTGGTGTATCTACGGTCTTATTGGAGCTATTAAGACTACCTTTGTCTTATTTAAGGTCTTTCGGGGCAGATCTAAATGCTTTTGGAGGTATTTACTGGCTTTTGGTGTACTTAGAAGCTTTTGAAGCCCATTTAGAAGCGCTCTTGGTGCATCTAGGGCCTTGTGGGTGGTGTTTAGACTCCCTTTAGCTTATTAAAGTCTCTCGGGGACATCTAGAGGCTTTTGCGAGGTATTTACTGGCTTATGAAGCATTTTAGAGGCATTCCGGATGTATCTAGGGCCTTATGGTGGTTATTTAGTTTCCTTTTGGCTTATCTAAAATCTTTCGGGGCATATCTATAGGCTTTTGCGAGGTATTTACTGGCTTTTGTTGTACTTAGAAGCTTGAGAAGCATATTTAGAGGTGTTCTGGGTGTATCTGGGGCCTTATGGGAGATGTTTATGCTCGCTTTGGCTTATTTATGATCTTTCGGGGCATATCTAGAGGCTTTTAGCGAGGTACTTATTGGCCTTTTGTGTACTTAGAAGCTGTAGAAGGACATTTTGAGGCGTTCTTGGTGTATCTATGGCCTCATGGGGGGTATTTAGACTCCCTTTAGCTTATTTAAGGTCTTTAGGGGAATATCTAGAGGTTTTTGCGAGTTATTTACTGGATTTTGAAGCATTTTAGAGGCGTTCTGGATGCTTCTTGAGCCTAATGGGGGGTATTTAGGCTACTTTGGCTTATTTAAGGTCTTTCGGGGCATATCTAGAGGATTTTGCGAGGTATTTACTGGCTTTTGGTATACTTTGAAGCTTTAGATGCATATTTAGAGGCGTTCGTGGTATATCTTGTACCCTAAGGGAGGTATTTAGACTCCCTTTGGCTTATTTAATGTCTTCCGGGGCATATCTTAAGGCTTTTGTATGGTATTTACTGCTTTTTGGTGTACTTAGAAGGTTTAAAAGCATATTAATAGGCGTTCTTGGTGTATCGTGGACCCTATGGGAGGTTTCTGGATTCCCTTTGGCTTATTTAAGGTCTTTTGGGGCATATATATGGGCCTTTGCGACGTATTTACTGGCTTTTGGTGTACTTGGAAGCTTTAGAAGCACATATAGTGGCGTTCTGGGTGTATCTGGGGCCTTATGCGAGATATTTAGGCTCGCTTTGGCTTATTTATGATCTTTCGGGGCATATCTAGAGGCTTTTAGCGAGGTACTTATTGGCCTTTTGTGTACTTAGAAGCTGTAAAAGGACATTTTGAGGCGTTCTTGGTGTATCTAGGGCCTCATGGGGGGGGGGTATTTAGGCTCCCTTTAGCTTACTTAAGGTCTTTCGGGTAATATCTAGAGGCTTTTGCGAGGTATTTACTGGTTTTTAAAGCATTTTAGAGGCGTTCTGGATGCTTCTAGGGCCTTATGGTGGTTATTTAGACTCCTTTTGGCTTATCTAAAATATTTCGGGGCATATCTAGAGGCTTTTGCGAGGTATTTGTTGGCTTTTGTTGTACTTAGGAGCTGTAGAAGGACATTTTGAGGCGTTCTTGGGGTATCTAGGGCAGCATGGGGGGTATTTAAACTCCCTTTAGCTTATTTAAGGTCTTTCGGGGCATATCTAGAGGCTTTTGCGAGGTATTTACTGGATTTTGGTGTACTTGGAAGCTTTAGAAGCACATTTAGAGGCGTTCTTGGTGTATCTAGGGTCTTGGTGCTATTTGGACACTCTTTGTATTATTTAAGGTCTTTCGGGCATATCTGGAGGCTTTTTGGAAGTATTTACTGGCTTTTGGCGTACTTAGAAGCTTTTAATGCACATTTAGAGGCGTTCTTGCTGTATCTACTGCCTTATGGGAGGTGCTAGACACCCTTTGGCTTATTAAGGTCTTTCGGGGCATATCTAGAGGCTTTTGCGAGGTATTTACTGGCTTTTGGTGTACTTTGAAGCTTTAGAAACATATTTAGAGGCGTTCGTGGTGTATCTTGTACCCTATGGGAGGTATTTAGACTCCCTTTGGCTTATTTAATGTTTTCCGGGGCATATCTAAAGGCTTTTGTATGGTATTTACTGCTTTTTGGTGTACTTAGAAGCTTCAGAAGCGTATTTAGAGGCGTTCTGTCTGCATCTAGGTCGTTATGGGAGGTATCTAGACTCCCTTTGGCTTATATAAGTTCTTTCGGTGCATATCTAGAGTCTTCTTCGAGGTATTTACTGGGTTTGGTGACTTAGAAGCTTTAGAAGCATATTTAGAGGCGTTCTGGTGTATCTAGGGCCTTATGGGAGGTATTTAGGCTTGCATTGGCTTATTTATGATCTTTCGGGGCATATCTAGAGGCTTTTAGCGAGGTACTTATTGGCCTTTTGTGTACGTAGAAGCTGTAGGAGGACATTTTGAGGCGTTCTTGGTGTATCTAGGGCCTTGTGGGTGGTATTTAGACGCCCTTTAGCTTACTTAAGGCCTTTCGGGGAACATCTAGAGGCTTTTGCGAGGTATTTACTGGCTTATGAAGCATTTTAGAGGCATTTCGGGTGTATCTAGGGCCTTATGGTGGTTATTTAGACTCCTTTTGGCTTATCTAAAACATTTCGGGGCATATCTAGAGGCTTTTGCGGGGTATTTACAGCCTTTTGGTGTACTTAGAAGGTTAAGAAGAATATTTAGAGGCGTTCTTGGTGTATCGTGGACCCTATGGGAGGTTTCGAGACTCCCTTTGGCTTATTTAAGGTCCTACGGGGCATATCAAAAGGCTTTTGCGAGGTATTTGTTGGCTTTTGTTGTACTTAGGAGCTGTAGAAGGACATTTTGAGGCGTTCTTGGTGTATCTAGGGCAGCATGGGGGGTATTTAAACTCCCTTTAGCTTATTTAAGGTCTTTCGGGGCATATCTAGAGGCTTTTGCGAGGTATTTACTGGATTTTGTTGTACTTGGAAGCTTTAGAAGCACATTTAGAGGCGTTCTTGGTGTATCTAGGGTCTTGGTGCTATTTGGACACTCTTTGTATTATTTAAGGTCTTTCGGGCATATCTGGAGGCTTTTTGGAAGTATTTACTGGCTTTTGGCGTACTTAGAAGCTTTTGATGCACATTTAGAGGCGTTCTTGCTGTATCTACTGCCTTATGGGAGGTGCTAGACACCCTTTGGCTTATTAAGGTCTTTCGGGGCATATCTAGAGGCTTTTGCGAGGTATTTACTGGCTTTTGGTGTACTTTGAAGCTTTAGAAACATATTTAGATGCGTTCGTGGTGTATCTTGTACCCTATGGGAGGTATTTAGACTCCCTTTGGCTTATTTAATGTCTTCCGGGGCATATCTAAAGGCTTTTGTATGGTATCTACTGATTTTTGGTGTACTTAGAAGCTTCAGAAGCGTATTTAGAGGCGTTCTGTCTGCATCTAGGGCGTTATGGGAGGTATCTAGACTCCCTTTGGCTTATTTAAGGTCTTTCGGTGCATATCTAGAGGCTTCTTCGAGGTATTTACTGGGTTTTGGTGTACTTAGAACCTTTTGAAGCATATTTAGAGGCGTACTGGGTGTATCTTGGGCCTTTTGGGGGGTATTTAGTCTCCATTTAGCTTACTTAAGTTTTTTCGGGGCATATACAGATTCTTTTGCGAGGTATTTACTGGCTTTTGGTGTACTTAGAAGCTTTAGAAGCGTATGTAGTGGCGTTCTGGGTGCATCTAGGGCCTTATGGAAGGCATTTAGACTACCTTTGGCTTATTTAAGGTCTTCCGGGGCATATCTAAAGGCTTTTTCGAGGTATTTACTGGCTATTGTTGTATATAGAAGCTTTAGAAGCATATTTAGAGGTGTTCTGGTGTATCTAGGGCCTTATGGGAGGTATTTAGGCTCGCCATGTCTTATGTAAGATATTTCGGTGTCTATCTAGTGGCTTTTGCGAGGAACTTATTGGCTTTTGGTGTACTTAGAAGCTTTAGAAGCACATTTTGTGGCGTTCTTGGTATATCTAGGGCCGTATGGGAGGTATTTGGACTCCCTTTAGCTTATTTAAGGTCTTTCGGGGAGTATCTAGAGGCTTTTGCGAGGTTTTCACTGGTTTTTGAAGCATTTTAGAGGCCTTCTGTGTGTATCTTGGGCCTAATGGTCGGTATTTGGGCTACTTTTGGCTTATTTAAGGTCTTTCGGGGCATATCTAGAATCTTTTGCGAGGTATTTACTGGCTTTTAGTGTACTTAGAAGCTTTTGAAGCATATTTAGAGGCGTTCTTGGTGTATCTTGGACCCTATAGGAGGGATCTAGATTCCTTTGGCTTATTTAAGGTCTTTCGGTGCATAGTTAGAGGCTTTTTCAAAGTATTTACTGGGTTTTGGTGTACTTAGAAGCTTTTGAATCATATTTAGAGGCGTCCTGGGTGTATCTTGGGCCTTATGGGGGGTATTTAGTCTCCATTTAGCTTACCTAAGTTTTTTCGGGGCATATACAGATGCTTTTTCGAGGTATTTACTGGCTTTTGGGGTACTTAGAAGCCTTAGAAGCGTATTTAGAGGCGTTCTGGCTGCATCTAGGGCCTTATGGGAGGTGTCTAGACACCTTTAGCCCTATTTAAGGTTTTTCGGGGCATATCTAGAGGCTTTTGCGAGATATTTACTGGCTTTTGGTGTACATAGAAGCTTTTGAAGAATATTTAGAAGAGTTCTGGGTATATCTGGGTTCTTATTAGAGGTATTTACACTCCCTTGGGCTTATTAAAGTTCTTCCGGGGCATAAAGAAAGGCATTTTCGAGGTATTTACAGGCTTTTGGTGTACTTAGAGCTTTAGAAGCGAATTGAGAGGCGTTCTGGCTGCATGTAGGACCTTATGGGAGAAATTTAGACTCCCTTTGGCACTTTTAACGTTTTCGGTGCATATCTAGAGGCTTTTTCGAGGTATTTAATGTCTTTTGGTGTACTTAGAAGCTTTTGAAGCACATTTGGAGGCGTTCTTGGTGTATCTACGGCCTCATGGGAGATATTTAGACTCCCTTTAGCTTATTTAAGGTCATTTGGGGGAATATCTAGAGGCTTTTGCGAGGTATTTACTGGTTTTTGAAGCACTTTAGAGGCGTTCTGGGTGTATCTTGTGCCTAATGGTGGGTATTTAGGCTACTGTTGGCTTATTTAAGGTCTTTCGGGGCATATCTATGGGCCTTTGCGACGTATTTTCTGGCTTTTGGTGTACTTGGAAGCCTTAGAAGCACATTTAGTGGCGTTCTGGGTGTATCTTGTACCCTATGGGAGGTATTTAGACCCCCTTTGGCTTATTTAATGTCTTCCGGGGCATATCTAAAGGCTTTTGTATGGTATTTACTGCTTTTTGGTGTACTTAGAAGCTTCAGAAGCGTATTTAGAGGCGTTCTGTCTGCATCTAGGACGTAATGGGAGGTATCTAGACTCCCTTTGGCTTATTCAAGGTCTTTCGGTGCATATCTAGAGGCTTCTTCGAGGTATTTACTGGGTTTTGGTGTACTTAGAAGCTTTAGAAGCGTATTTAGTGGCGTTCTAGGTGCATCTAGGGCCTTATGGAAGGCATTTAGACTCCCTTTGGCTTATTTAAGGTCTTCCGGGGCATATCTAAAGGCTTTTTCGAGGTATTTACTCGCTACTGTTGTATATAGAAGCTTTAGAAGCATATTTAGAGGCGTTCTGGTGTATCTAGGGCCTTATGGGAGGTATTCAGACTCCCTTTAGCTTATTTAAGGTCTTTCGGGTAATATCTAGAGGCTTTTGCGAGGTATTCACTGGCTTTTGGTGTACTTGGAAGCTTTAGAAGCACATTTAGAGGCGTTCTTGGTGTATCTAGGGTCTTGGTGCTATTTGGACACTCTTTGTTTTATTTAAGGCCTTTCGGGCATATCTGGAGGCATGTGGAGGTATTTACTGACTTTTGGTGTATTTAGAAGCTTTTGATGCACAGTTCTTGCTGTATCTACTGCCTTATGGGAGTTGTCTGAACCGCCTTTGGCTTATTAAGGTCTTTCGGGGCATATTTAGAGGCTTTTTCGAGATATTTTCTGGCTTTTGTTGTACTTAGAAGCTTAAAAAGAGTATTAAGAGGCGTTTTGGTGTATCTAGGGTCTTATTGGAGCTATTTAATCTACCTTTGTCTTATTTAAGGTCTTTCGGGGCAGATCTAAAGGCTTTTGGAGGTATTTACTGGCTTTTGGTGTACTTAGAAGCTTTTGAAGCCCATTCAGAGGCGCTCTTGGTGAATCTAGGGCCTTGTGGGTGGTATTTAGACTCCCCTTAGCTTATTTAAGGCCTTTCGGGGAACATCTAGAAGCTTTTGCGAGGTATTTACTGGCTTAAGAAGCATTTTAGAGGCATTCCGGGTGTATCTAGGGCTTTATGGTGGTTATTCAGACTCCTTTTGGCTTATCTAAAAGCTTTCGGGGCATATCTAGAGGCTTTTAGCGAGGTACTTATTGGCCTTTTGTGTACTTAGAAGCTGTAAAAGGACATTTTGAGGCGTTCTTGGTGTATCTAGGGCCTCATGGGGGGGTATTTAGACTCCCTTTAGCTTACTTAAGGTCTTTCGGGTAATATCTAGAGGCTTTTGCGAGGTATTTACTGGCTTTTAAAGCATTTTAGAGGCGTTCTGGATGCTTCTTGGGCCTAATGGGGGTTATTTAGGCTACTTTGGCTTATCTAAGGTCTTTCGGGCATATCTAGAGGCATTTGCGAGGTATTTACTGGCTTTTGGTGTACTTTGAAGCTTTAGAAGCATATTTAGAGGCGTTCGTGGTGTATCTTGTACCCTATGGGAGGTATTTAGACTACCTTTGTCTTATTTAATGTCTTCCGGGGCATATCTAAAGGCTTTTGTATGGTATTTACTGCTTTTTGGTGTACTTAGAAGCTTCAGAAGCGTATTTAGAGGCGTTCTGTCTGCATCTAGGTCGTTATGGGAGGTATCTAGACTCCCTTTGGCTTATATAAGTTCTTTCGGTGCATATCTAGAGTCTTCTTCGAGGTATTTACTGGGTTTGGTGTACTTAGAAGCTTTAGAAGCATATTTAGAGGCGTTCTGGTGTATCTAGGGCCTTATGGGAGGTATTTAGGCTTGCCTTGGCTTATTTATGATCTTTCGGGGCATATCTAGAGGCTTTTAGCGAGGTACTCATTGGCCTTTTGTGTACGTAGAAGCTGTAGGAGGACATTTTGAGGCGTTCTTGGTGTACCTAGGGCCTTGTGGGTGGTATTTAGACGCCCTTTAGCTTACTTAAGGCCTTTCGGGGAACATCTAGAGGCTTTTTCGAGGTATTTACTGGCTTATGAAGCATTTTAGAGGCATTCCGGGTGTATCTAGGGCCTTATGGTGGTTATTTAGACTCCTTTTGGCTTATCTAAAATCTTTCGGGGCATATCTAGAGGCTTTTGCGAGGTATTTACAGCCTTTTGGTGTACTTAGAAGGTTTAGAAGCATATTTAGAGGCGTTCTTGGTGTATCGTGGACCCTATGGGAGGTTTCGAGACTCCCTTTGGCTTATTTAAGATCCTACGGGGCATATCAAAAGGCTTTTGCGAGAAATTTATTGGCTTTTGTTGTACTTAGGAGCTGTAGCAGGACATTTTGAGGCATTCTTGGTGTATCTAGGGCCTCATGGGGGGTATTTAAACTCCCTTTAGCTTATATAAGGTCTTTCGGGGCATATCTAGAGGCTTTTGCGAGGTATTTACTGGATTTTGGTGTACTTGGAAGCTTTAGAAGCACATTTAGAGGCGTTCTTGGTGTATCTAGGGTCTTGGTGCTATTTGGACACTCTTTGTATTATTTAAAGTCTTTCGGGCATATCTGGAGGCTTTTTGGAAGTATTTACTGGCTTTTGGTGTACTTAGAAGCTTTTGAAGCACATTTGGAGGCGTTCTTGGTGTATCTACGGCCTCATGGGAGATATTTAGACTCCCTTAACTTATATAAGGTCATTTGGGGGAATATCTAGAGGCTTTTGCGAGGTATTTACTGGTTTTTGAAGCACTTTAGAGGCGTTCTGGGTGTGTCTTGTGCCTAATGGTGGGTATTTAGGCTACTTTTGGCTTATTTAAGGTCTTTCGGGGCATATCTATGGGCCTTTGCGACGTATTTACTGGCTTTTGGTGTACTTGGAAGCTTTAGAAGCACATTTAGTGGCGTTCTGGGTGTATCTTGTACCCTATGGGAGGTATTTAGACTCCCTTTGGCTTATTTAATGTCTTCCGGGGCATATCTAAAAGCTTTTGTATGGTATTTACTGCTTTTTGGTGTACTTAGAAGCTTCAGAAGCGTATTTAGAGGCGTTCTGTCTGCATCTAGGACGTTATGGGAGGTATCTAGTCTCCCTTTGGCTTATTTAAGGTCTTTCGGTGCATATCTAGAGGCTTCTTCGAGGTATTTACTGGGTTTTGGTGTACTTAGAAGCTTTAGAAGCATATTTAGTGGCGTTCTGGGTGCATCTAGGGCCTTATGGAAGACATTTAGACTCCCTTTGGCTTATTTAAGGTCTTCCGGGGCATATCTAAAGGCTTTTTCGAGGTATTTACTGGCTACTGTTGTATATAGAAGCTTTAGAAGCATATTTAGAGGCGTTCTGGTGTATCTAGGGCCTTATGGGAGTTATTTAGGCTTGCCGTGTCTTATTTATGATCTTTCGGGGCATATCTAGAGGCTTTTAGCGAGGTACTTATTGGCTTTTGCTGTACTTAGAAGCTGTAGAAGGACATTTTGAGGCGTTCTTGGTGTATTTAAGGCCTTGTGGGGGGTATTTAGATGCCCTTTAGCTTACTTAAGGCCTTTCGGGGAACATCTAGAGGCTTTTGCGAGGTATTTACTGGCTTATGAAGCATTTTAGAGGCATCCCGGGTGTATCTAGGGCCTTATGGTGGTTATTTAGACTCCTTTTGGCTTATCTAAAATCTTTCGGGGCATATCTAGAGGCTTTTGCGAGGCAAAAGCTGTCAGGCAATGTAAACTGGCAAAGGTACAGGATGTAGCAAGTTACCTGGAAATACGTCAACACCGAAGATTGAAGTACATTTATGGTTTAGTTATGCTTTGATTAAAATACATAAGCGAAGCGCTGTTATGTTTTGCTTCTGTTTTACTCTACTATGATTTATTTTCTCCTGGAAACTTGTAGGACACGGGAAGGCCCGGGTTCGTATGGCGAAAGAGGCTGGTCACATGGATCAACTTTTATCGCACTCTGAGTAGGTAAATTGGTACTGTGAGAGAATGTTAAACTGAAGTTAAGCTTAACTGCAAGCGCAATGTGCCACAAAACTGTTTGCATCATGTCCTAAATCCTGTTATTCGTAATTCTTTCTAAGATTCTAACAGTAGATAAGACGTCAGAATAAAAATTTGCAAACAAAACTTACTTAGGGCCACTGTCACAAATGCATTGCGACATTCATTTGTAAAATAATTCATGTCCAACCCACGAGAGTTAATGCTACAGCTGTGGTAGTTCTTACAAGTAACTCGGGCTACTAATGGCGCTCACATGTCCATGCCGCACTCTTCTGCTCCCCTCTATCACTATGTGACGTCTTCAGCACCTCCTTCGAACTGTTCGGCAATGATAGGAATTCTCCAATAACAGTGACGTCATCAATTCAAATTCTGCCGCGGTGTACGTCGAATACAATTGTATTGTATTATATGTTTGCATTTCAAAAAAGCGGTCCGAGTGCGGATTTACCGTGGCCGCAATGGAAATCTTTACATGGTAATCAAAACAAGAAACACTGACTTTATATGGTTTTATTTTGAACTTCTCCGTACAATTAGTACTTCGTCATATTTCCCTTAACTTCATGAGTATCCTGGGCATCGAATCTGCTGGATTTTAAAATATTTTTTGTCTATTTCCACCCATACTTCTTCAACGCCTCCTGCAGATCCTTAATATTTGATGGTTGAAGCTCTTCTATTTTATTTTTCAGTTGATTCCAAACATTTTCTATTGGATTTGGATCAGGAGAGTTGCCAGGCTGGTCAAGTACAGGTACATCATTGTCTTTTAGGAACTTCTAAACCATCTTTTTACTATGAGCAGGGGCACCATCATGCATATCATGCATGAAGAACTGATACTGATGAATTGGCCAAAATGTGACCGAATGCTGTTGCAACATTTCTAAATAGTTACTTCCCTTTATTGTTACATTTTAGGGAGAAAGTACAAGCACCTCTACCAGAATTGCCACTAAAGGCGCCCCATACCACAACACTTTCTGTATTTGACCATACACAGTTTTGACCGTACACTTTGGATCATAGCGTGACACATTTTTTGGCCTTTTCACCTTTTTGGACTTTCCTCTGACCAATTTAAAAGCGCTTTCACCAGAAAAGATTACTTTTTGCCAGTCCTCTGATGTCCATTGCTGATATGTTTTTCAGAAACGTTCTCTTTTCTTTATCATAGCTTTAGTTAGAAGAGGCCTCTTCGCAGCACACCGAATTGGTAAACCTAAGTCTTTTTGAAGCCGATGCTGAATGGTCCGGATTGCAACACTTTTGAGCAGTTGTTGATGATTCTTTTACAAATCTGCTGCTGTAATCCATGGATTAGCCATTACTTCATGTTTTAGACAGTCATCTAGTCCTTGGAGAAGTCTTTCTTTTACCACCTGAGCCTGTCTTTTGAGTTGGTGTGGTGCCACATGGTAAAGGTGCTGCTGCGGTTTTTAGGTCGTAAATGGCTTGCCTTGAAACCTTGAGATCAGTAGCTATACAAATTACAGAGGCACCTACCTTTAACAGAGTTAAAGCTTGATTCTTCTACTTACAAGTGAGTTTCTTTCCATTTTGTGTATTGGATGCAGCAATACACGCCTTCAAAAACAGCACTGAGATCAAAAATCGGATGACAACAACACACAGTAAACAACTGCTGTATGCACATACCAGAGGCAGACTGAGATCTGGGCTGCTAATGAAAGGAAAATGCTGCTGTGCACTTGAGAATCACGTGATTTGCAACTCTAAACTTTTTTTGTGTAATGGTGGCAGGACAAAATGTAAAGATTTTCCTTGCATTTAAATTGTAAAGATTTCCTTTGCGGTGACTGTATTGTGGACGAAGTGGGTCAGAGCGGGTTTTCTACGAGTTCTCCGTTTATATTATCTACTTATTTAACCTTATACCAAGTAACAGCCTAATCTCCATAACTGATCCCAAACCCTGGGATCCAGAATTTCTTTGCTCCTCGACCTGCGTCGGAGCCCATTCACTCACCTGTCTACGTACAAGGAGAGTAAGACATACTTTCTAAGTACTTGCTAACGTCTAGAGCGCCACAGATGCTAACAAGATGCAATGAAAAATTGTAAAACAATTCTAAAACACATTGAACGTTAATTTCATACCCATAATACTTAGAAATAAGGAAGTGTTTATGTAAACTCGACATTTAATTTTAAATGTTCCTTCGATGGTGGCATATGAAGTCACCGCCGCCAGCTAGCCTTTGTTTTAGCAAGTTAACGAAAACAAGTATCTCTGCATAGAGGGTACCCAGGTCGAATATTGTAAGGGAACTTTTTTCGGCTAACCAGACCGGAAATTTGCGTTCATGAAGCTTTCTGTAGGATGCCCAGCAATAGTTTTATATCACTTTAGCGGTTCACATCGTACTGATATTCTCCTGCAGTCAGTATTATGGTTTGAAAATAGTGCTACAGCATGTAGACACGGTGCTGTAGTATTAAGTTCATAATAGCATCTACCAGTGACGATATTCTGCAAAGTACTCCAAGAACACAAAACCTGTTTCTATATCATACGCCCAAAAAGCAGTAACTACCATACAAAAGCCTTTAGATATGCCCCGGAAGATATTAAATAAGCCAAAGGGAGTCTAAATAGCTCCCATAGGGTACAAGATACACCGCGAACGCCTCTAAATATGCTTCTAAAGCTTCAAAGTACACCAAAAGCCAGTAAATACCTCGCAAAAGCCTCTAGATATGCCCCGAAAGACCTTAAATAAGCCAAAGTAGCCTAAATACCCCCCATTAGGCCCAAGAAGCATCCAGAACGCCTTTAAAATGCTTCAAAAACCAGTAAATACCTCGCTAAAGCCTCTAGATATTCCCCGAAAGACCTTGAATAAGCTAAAGGGAGTCTAAATACCCCCCATGAGGCCCTAGAAACACCAAGAACGCCTCAAGATGTCCTTCTACAGCTTCTAAGTCCACAAAAGGCCAATAAGTACCTCGCTAAAAGCCTCTAGATAAGCAACGAAAGATCATAAATAAGCCAAAGCGAGCTTAAATATCTCCCATAAAGCCCCAGATACACCCAGAACGCTTCTAAATGTGCTTCTAAAGCTTCCAAGTACACCAAAAGCCAGTAAATACGTCGCAAAGGCCCATAGATATGCCCCGAAAGACCTTAAATAAGCCAAAAGTAGCCTAAATACCCACCATTAGGCACAAGATACACCCAGAACGCCTCTAAAGTGCTTCAAAAACCAGTAAATACCTCGCAAAAGCCTCTAGATATTCCCCCAAAAGACCTTAAATAACCTAAAGGGAGTCTAAATATCACCCATGAGGCCGTAGATACACCAAGAACGCCTCTAAATGTGCTTCAAAAGCTTCTAAGTACACCAAAAGACATTAAATACCTCGAAAAAGCCTCTAGATATGCACCGAAAACCTTAAATGTGCCAAAGGGAGTCTAAATTTCTCCCATAAGGTCCTACATGCAGCCAGAACGCCTCTCAATTCGCTTCTAAAGCTCTAAGTACACCAAAAGCCTGTAAATACCTCGCAAATGCCTTTCTTTATGCCCCGGAAGAACTTAAATAAGCCAAAGGGAGTGTAAATACCTCTAATAAGAACCCAGATATACCCAGAACTCTTCTAAATATGCTTCAAAAGCTTCTATGTACACCAAAAGCCAGTAAATACCTCGCAAAAGCCTCTAGATATGCCCCGAAAGACCTTAAATAGGGCTAAAGTTGTCTAGACACCTCCCATAAGGCCCTAGATGCAGCCAGAACGCCTCTAAATACGCTTCTAAAGCTTCTAAGTACACCAAAAGGCACTAAATACCCCTCAAAAGCCATTAAATATGCCCCGTAAGACCTTAAATAAGCCAAAGGGTGTCTAAATTCCTCCCATAAAGCTCTAGATGCACCCAAAACGCCTCAAAATTTGTTTCTAAAGCTTCTAAGTACACCAAAAGCCAATAAGTACCTCGCAAAGGTCTCTAGATATGCGCCGAAAGACCTAAATAAGTCAAGGGGAGTCTAGATACCTCCCATAAGGTCCTAGATGCAGACAGAACGCCTCTAAATACGCTTCTGACGCTTCTAAGTACACCAAAAAGCAGTAAATACCATTCAAAAGCCTTTAGATATGCCCCGGAAGACATTAAATAAGCCACAGGGAGTCTAAATACCTCCCATAGGGTACAAGATACACCACAAACGCCTCTAAATATGCTTCTAAAACTTCAAAGTACACCAAAAGCCAGTAAACACCTCGCAAACGCCTCTAGATATGCCCCGAAAGACCTTAAATAAGCCAAAGTAGTCTATATACCCCCTATTAGGCCCAAGAAGCATCCAGAACGCCTCTAAAATGCTTCAAAATCCAGTAAATACCTCGCAAAAGCCTCTAGATGTTCCCCGAAAAGCCTTAAATAAGCTAAAGGGAGTCTAAATACCACCCACAAGGCCCTAGATGCACCAAGAGCGCCTCCAAATGGGCTTCAAAAGCTTCAAAGTACACCAAAACGCAGTAAATACCTCGCAAAAGCCTCTAGAAATGCCCCGAAAGACATTAAATAAGCCAAAGGGGGTTTAGACACCTCCCATTAGGCAGTAGATACAGCAAGAACGCCTCTAAATGTGTATCAAAAGCTTCTAAGTACACCAAAAGCCAGTAGATACCTCCAAAAAGCCTCCAGATATGCCCGAAAGACCTTAAATAATACAAAGAGTGTCCAAATAGCACCAAGACCCTAGATGCACCAAGAGCGCCTCTAAATGTGCTTCTAAAGCTTCCAAGTACACCAAAAGCCAGTAAATACCTCGAAAAAGCCTCTGGATATGCCCCGAAAGACCTTAAATCAGCCAAAGTAGCCTAAATACCCCCCATTAGGCCCAAGAAGCATCCAGAACGCCTTTAAAATGCTTCAAAAACCAGTAAATACCTCGCTAAAGCCTCTAGATATTCCCCGAAAGACCTTGAATAAGCTAAAGGGAGTCTAAATACCCCTCATGAGGCCCTAGATACACCAAGAACGCCTCAAGATGTCCTTCTACAGCTTCTAAGTCCACAAAAGGCCAATAAGTACCTCGCTAAAAGCCTCTAGATAAGCAACGAAAGATCATAAATAAGCCAAAGCGAGCTTAAATATCTCCCATAAAGCCCCAGATACACCCAGAACGCTTCTAAATGTGCTTCTAAAGCTTCCAAGTACACCAAAAGCCAGTAAATACGTCGCAAAGGCCCATAGATATGCCCCGAAAGACCTTAAATAAGCCAAAAGTAGCCTAAATACCCACCATTAGGCACAAGATACACCCAGAACGCCTCTAAAGTGCTTCAAAAACCTGTAAATACCTCGCAAAAGCCTCTAGATATTCCCCCAAAAGACCTTAAATAACCTAAAGGGAGTCTAAATATCACCCATGAGGCCGTAGATACACCAAGAACGCCTCTAAATGTGCTTCAAAAGCTTCTAAGTACACCAAAAGACATTAAATACCTCGAAAAAGCCTCTAGATATGCACCGAAAACCTTAAATGTGCCAAAGGGAGTCTAAATTTCTCCCATAAGGTCCTACATGCAGCCAGAACGCCTCTCAATTCGCTTCTAAAGCTCTAAGTACACCAAAAGCCTGTAAATACCTCGCAAATGCCTTTCTTTATGCCCCGGAAGAACTTAAATAAGCCAAAGGGAGTGTAAATACCTCTAATAAGAACCCAGATATACCCAGAACTCTTCTAAATATGCTTCAAAAGCTTCTATGTACACCAAAAGCCAGTAAATACCTCGCAAAAGCCTCTAGATATGCCCCGAAAGACCTTAAATAGGGCTAAAGTTGTCTAGACACCTCCCATAAGGCCCTAGATGCAGCCAGAACGCCTCTAAATACGCTTCTAAAGCTTCTAAGTACACCAAAAGGCACTAAATACCCCTCAAAAGCCATTAAATATGCCCCGTAAGACCTTAAATAAGCCAAAGGGTGTCTAAATTCCTCCCATAAAGCTCTAGATGCACCCAAAACGCCTCAAAATTTGTTTCTAAAGCTTCTAAGTACACCAAAAGCCAATAAGTACCTCGCAAAGGTCTCTAGATATGCGCCGAAAGACCTAAATAAGTCAAGGGGAGTCTAGATACCTCCCATAAGGTCCTAGATGCAGACAGAACGCCTCTAAATACGCTTCTGACGCTTCTAAGTACACCAAAAAGCAGTAAATACCATTCAAAAGCCTTTAGATATGCCCCGGAAGACATTAAATAAGCCAAAGGGAGTCTAAATACCTCCCATAGGGTACAAGATACACCACAAACTTCTCTAAATATGCTTCTAAAACTTCAAAGTACACCAAAAGCCAGTAAACACCTCGCAAACGCCTCTAGATATGCCCCGAAAGACCTTAAATAAGCCAAAGTAGTCTATATACCCCCTATTAGGCCCAAGAAGCATCCAGAACGCCTCTAAAATGCTTCAAAATCCAGTAAATACCTCGCAAAAGCCTCTAGATGTTCCCCGAAAAGCCTTAAATAAGCTAAAGGGAGTCTAAATACCACCCACAAGGCCCTAGATGCACCAAGAGCGCCTCCAAATGGGCTTCAAAAGCTTCAAAGTACACCAAAACGCAGTAAATACCTCGCAAAAGCCTCTAGAAATGCCCCGAAAGACATTAAATAAGCCAAAGGGGGTTTAGACACCTCCCATTAGGCAGTAGATACAGCAAGAACGCCTCTAAATGTGTATCAAAAGCTTCTAAGTACACCAAAAGCCAGTAGATACCTCCAAAAAGCCTCCAGATATGCCCGAAAGACCTTAAATAATACAAAGAGTGTCCAAATAGCACCAAGACCCTAGATGCACCAAGAGCGCCTCTAAATGTGCTTCTAAAGCTTCCAAGTACACCAAAAGCCAGTAAATACCTCGAAAAAGCCTCTGGATATGCCCCGAAAGACCTTAAATCAGCCAAAGTAGCCTAAATACCCCCCATTAGGCCCAAGAAGCATCCAGAACGCCTGTAAAATGCTTCAAAAACCAGTAAATACCTCGCAAGAGCCTCTAGATATTCCCCGAAAGACCTTAAATAAGCTAAAGGGAGTCTAAATACCCCCCATGAGACCCTAGATACACCAAGAACGCCTCAAAATGTCCTTCTACAGCTTCTAAGTACACAAAAGGCCAATAAGTACCTCGCAAAAGGCCTCTAGATATGCCCCGAAAGATCATAAATAAGCCAAAGCGAGCCTAAATATCTCCCATAAGGCCCCAGATACACACGGAACGCCTCTAAATATGCTTCTAGAGCTTCTAAGTACAACAAAAGCCAGTAAATACCTCGCAAAAGCTTTTTGATATGCCCCATAGGACCTTAGATAAGCCAAAAGGAGTCTAGAAACCTCCCATATGGTCCACGATACACCAAGAGCGCCTATAAATATGCTTCCAAACCTTCTAAGTACACCAAAAAGCAGTAAATACCATACAAAAGCCTTTAGATATGCCCCGAAAGACCTTAAATAAGCCAAAGTAGCCTAAATACCCCCCATTAGGCCCAAGAAGCATCCAGAACGCCTCTAAATTCTTCAAAATCCAGTAAATACCTCGCAAAAGCCTCTAGATATTCCCTGGCGTATTTAAGGTCTTTTGGGGCATACCAGGTGGCTTTTGCGTGGTATTTACTGGCTAATTGGTTGCAGTTAAAAACTTCTGAGTCTCATGGGGCGTATTTAGACTACCTTTGCCTAACTAATGTCTTTTGGGGCATACCTAGAGGCTTTGGTGTGGTTTGTACAGGCCTTTTGGTGTACTTGGAAGCTCTTGAGGCGCATTTAGGGGCCTTCTTGGAGTATGCAGAGGCTCGTGGGGCGTATTTAAACTCTCTTTGGCGTATTTAAATTCTTTTGGGGCCTAGCTAGAGGCTTTTACGAGGTATTTTGCTGACTTTCTGGTGTACTTAGCAGCTTTAGAAGCGCATTCAGGGGCGTTGTTCGTGTATGTAGGGGTTTATTGGGCGTATTTAGGCTTTCTTTGGCGTATTTAAGGTTTTTATGGGCTTACCAAGTTGCTTTTGCGTGTTATTTAATGGCTAATTAGTTGCAGTTAGAAACTTCTGAGGCATATTTTGAGGCGTTCTTGGTGTATCGCATGTCTCATGGGGCGTATTTAGACTCTCTTTGGCCTATTTAATTTCTTTTGGGGCCTACCTAGTGGCTTCTGCGAGGCATTTACTGACTTTCTGGTGTACTTAGCAGCTTTAGAAGCGCATTTAGAGGCGTTCTGGCTGCATCTAGGGCCTTATGGGAGGTGTCTAGACACCTTTAGCGTAGACTTTCTTTGGCGTATTTAAAGTCTTTTGGGGATAAACAGTGGCTTTTGTGTGGTATTTACTGGCTATTTTGCTGTAGCTAGAAGCTTTTGAGGCATATTTAGAGGCATTCTTGGAGTATGTTTGGGCCTATGAGGCGTATTTAGACACCCTTTGGCGTATTTAAGGTCTTTTGAGGCATACCTAGAAGCCTTGGCGAAGTTTTTAATGGCCTTTTGGTGTACTTAGAAGCTCTTGAGGCGCATTTAAAGGCGTTCTTGGAGTATGTAGGGGCTCGTGGGCCGTATTTAGAATCTCTTTTGCGTATTTAAGGTCTTTTGGGGCATACCTAGAGGCTTTTGCGAGGTATTTACTTCATTTCTGGTGTACTTAGCGTTTTTAGAAGCGCCTTTAGGGGCGTTCTTGGTGTATGTAGGGGTTTGTTGGGCGTATTTAGACTTTCTATGGCGTAGTCAAAGTATTTTGGGGCATAAATAGTGGCTTTTGCGTGGTATTTACTGGCTCTTTCGTTGTAGTTAGAAACTTTTGAGGCATATTAAGAGGTGTCCTTCGTGTATCGCATGTCTCATGGGGCGTATTTAGACTCTCTTTGAAGTATTTAAAATCTTTTGGGCCATACCTAGAGTCTTTGGTGAGGTTTTTACAGCCTTTGTGGTGTACTTTGAAGCTCTAGAGGCGCATTTAGAGGCGTTCTTGATGTATATAGGGACATATGGGGCGAATGTAGACTCCCTTTGGCTTATTTCAGCTCTTTTGGGGCATACTTAGAGGCTTTTGCGAGGTATTTACTGGCTTTTTGTGGCACTTAGAGGCTTTTGAAGCGCATTTGGGAGGTTCTTGGTGTATGTCAGGGCTTATGGTGCGTATTTAGACCCCCTTTGGTGTATTTAATGTTTTTTGGGGCATACCTAGATGTTTTGTCTGGTATTCACTGGCTATTTTGATGTAAGTAGAACCCTCATGGCACATTTTGAGGCGTTCTTTTTGTATGTAGGGGCCTATGAGGCGTATTAGGCACCCTTTGGCGTATTTAGAGTCTTTTGGGGCCTACCTAGAGGCCTTTACGCGGTATTTACTGGCTTTCTGGTGTACTTAGGAGCTTTAGAAGCGCATTTAGGGGCGTTCTTATTGTATGTAGGGGTTTATTGGGCGTATTTAGACTTTCTTTGGCATATTTAAAGTCATTTGGGTCATACCTAGAATTTTTGTCTGGTATTTACTGGCTATTTTGCTGTAGTTAGAAGCTCTGGAGGCGCACTTAGAGGCGTTCTTGATGTATGTAGGGGCTTATGGGGCAAATGTAGACTCCCTTTGGCGTATTTAAGGTAATTTGGGGCATACCAAGTGGCTTTTGCGTGGTACTTACTGGCTAATTAGTTGCAGTTAGAATCTTCTGAGGCATAATTAGAGGCATTCTTTGTGTATCGCATGTATCATGGGGCGTATTTAGACTCCCTTTGCCTAACTAATGTCTTCTTGGGGCATAGCTAGAGGCTTTGGTGAGGTTTTTACAGGCCTTTGGTGTACTTAGAAGCCCTTGATGCGCATTTAGAGGCCTTCTTGGTGTATGCAGAGGCTCGTGGGGCGTATTCAGACTCTCTTTGGCGTATTTAAAGTCTTTTGAGGCCTACCTAGAGGCTTTTACGAGGTATTTACTGACTTTCTGGTGTACTTAGCAGCTTTAGAAGCGCATTCAGGGGCGCTATTCGTGTATGTAGGAGTTTATTGGGCGTATTTAGACTTTCTTTGGCGTATTTAAAGTCTTTTGGTGCATAAATACTGGCTTGGCGTGGTATTTACTGGCTATTTTGTTATAGTTAGAACATTTTGAGGCATATTTAGAGGCGTTCTTGGTGTATTGCATGTCTCATGGGGCGTATTTATACTCTCTTTGGCGTATTTAAGGTCTTTTACGGCATACCTAGAGGCTTTGCGAGGGATTTACTGACTTTCTGGTGTACTTAGCAGCTTTAGACGCACAAATAGGGGCGTTCTTGTTGTATGTAGGGGTTTATTGGGCGTATTTAGACCTTCTTTGGCGTATTTAAGGTCTTTTGGGGCTAAATAATGGCTTTTGCGTGATATTTACTGGCTATTTTTTTGTAGTTAGGACGTTTTGAGGCATATTTAGAGGCGTTCTTGTTGTATCGCATGTCTCATGGGGCGTATTTAGACTACCTTTGGCGTATTTAAAGTCCTTTGGGGCATACCTAGACGCTTTTGCCTGGTATTTACTGACTTTCTTGTGTACTAAGCAGCTTTAAAAGCGCAGTTAGGGGCGTTCGCATTGTATGTAGAGGTTTATTGGGCGTATTTAGACTTTCTTTGGCGTATTTAAAGTCTTCTGGGGCATAAAGAGTGGCTTTTGCGTGGTATTTGCTGGCTATTTTTTTGTAGTTAGAAGTTTTTGGGGCATATTTAGAGGCGTTCTTGGTGTATCGCATGTCCCATGAGGCGTATTTAGACTCTCTTTTGCGTAACTAAGATGTTTTAGGGCATTCCTAGAGGCTTTGGTGAGGTCTTACAGGATTTTTGGTGTACTTAGAAGCTCTGGAGGCACATTTAGGGGCGTTCTTGATGTATGTAGGGGCTTATGTGGCGAATGTAGATTCACTTTGGCGAATTTAAGCTCTTTGGGGCATACCTAGAGGTTTTGCGAGATATTAACCGGATTTTTGGTGCACTTAGAAGCTTTTGAAGCGCATTTGGGACGTTCTTGGTGTATGTAGGGTCCTATGAGGTGTATTTAGACACCCTTTGGTGTATTTAGAGTCTTTTGGGACCTAACTAGAGGCCTTTACGAGGTATTTACTGGCTTTCTGGTGTACTTAGCAGCTTTAGAAGCGCATTTAGGGGGTTCTTGTTGTATGTAGGGGTTTGTTGGGCGTATTTAGACTTTCTTTGGCGTATTTAAAGTCTTTTGGGGCATACCTAGGAATTTTGTTTGGTATTTACTGGCTATTTTGCTGTGGTTAGAAGCTCTGGAGGCGCATTTAGAGGCGTTCTTGATGTATGTAGGTGATTATGGGGCGCATGTAGACTCCCTTTGGCGTATTTAAGGTCTTTTGGGGCATAACAAGAGGATTTTGCGATGTATTTACTGACTTTCTGGTGTACTTAGCAGCTTTAGAGGCGCATTTGGGGGCGTTCTTGGTGTATGTAGGGGTTTATTGGGCGTATATAGACTTTCTTGGGCGTATTTAAAGTCATTTGGGGCATACCTAGGGGTTCTGTCTGGTATTTACTGGCTACTTTGCTGTAGTTAGCAGCTCTGGAGGCGCATGTGGAGGCGTTCTTGATGTTTGTACGGGCTTATGTGGCGAATTTACACTCCCTTTGGCATATTTACGCTCTTTTGGGGCATACCTAATGGCTTTTGCGAGGTATTCACTGACTTTCTGGTGTACTTAGTAGCTTTAGAAGCGCATTTAGGGGCGTTCTTGATGTATGTGGGGGCGTATGGGGCGAATTTAGACCCCCTTTGGTGTATTTGAGCTGTTTTCGGGCATACCTAGAGGCTTTTGCGAGGTATTTACTGGCTTTTTGGTGCACTTAGAAGCTTTTGAAGCGCATTTGGGCCGTTCTTGTTGTACGTAGGGGCTTATGGTGCGTATTTAGACCCCATTTGGCGTATTTAATATTTTTGGGGCATACCTAGATGTTTTTTCTTGTATCTACTGGCTATTTTGCTGTAGTTAGAAGTTTTGAGGCATATTTAGAGGCGCTCCTGGTGTATGTAGGGGCCTATGAGGCCTATTTAGACACCCTTTGGCTTATTTAAAGTCGTTTGTGGAATACCAAGAGGCCTTGGCGAAATTTTTAATGGCTTTTTGGTGTGCTTAGAAGCTCTTGAGGGGCATTTAGAGGCATTCTTGATGTGTGCAATGGCTCGTGGGGCGTATTTAGACTCCCTTTGGCGTATTTAAAGTCTCTAGGGGCTTACCTAGGGGCTTTTGCGAGGCATTTACTGACTTTCTGGTGTACTTAGCAGCTTAAGCAGCGCATTTGGGGGCGTTCTTGGTGTATGTAGGGGTTTATTGGGCGTATTTAGACTTTCTTTGGCGTATTTAAGTCTTTTGGTGCTTAAATACTGGCTTTTGCGTGGTATTTACTTGCTATTTTGTTGTAGTTAGAGGATTTTGAGGCATATTTAGAGGCGTTCTTGATGTATGTAGGGGCTTATGTGGCGAATGTAGACTCCCTTTGGCGAATTTAAGCTCTTTTGGGGCATACCTAGAGGCTTTTGCGATTTATTTCCCGGGTTTTTGGTGCACTTAGAATCTTTTGAAGCGCATTTGGGACGTTCTTGGTGTATGTAGGGGCTTATGGTGAGAATTTAGACTCCCTTTGGCGCATTTAAAGTCATTTGGGGCATACTTAGAAGTTCTGTGTGGTATTTACTGGCTATGTTGCTGTAGTTAGAAGCTCTGGAGGCGCATTTAGAGGCGTTCTTGTTGTATGTAGGGGCTTATGGGGCGAATGTAGACTCCCTTTGGCTTATTTAAGGTCTTTTGGGGCATACCAAGTGGCTTTTGCGTGGTATTTACTGGCTAATTAGTTGCAGTTAGAAACTTCTGAGGCATAATTAGAGGCATTCTTGGTGTATCGCATGTCCCATGGGGCCTATTTAGACTCCCTTTCCCTAATTAATGTCTTTTGGGGCATACCTAGAGGCTTTAGTGAGGTGTTTACAGGCCTTTAGGTGTACTTAGAGCCTCTTGAAGCGCATTTAGAGGCCTTCTTGGTGTATGCAGAGGCTCGTGAGGCGTATTTAGACTCTCTTTGGAGTATTTAAAGTCCTTTGGGGCCTAGCTAGAGGCTTTTACGAGGTATTTACTGACTTTCTGGTGTACTTAGCAGCTTTAGAAGCGCATTCAGGGGCGTTCTCCGTGTATGTAGGGGTTTATTGGGCGTATTTAGGCTTCCTTTGGCGTATTTAAGGTTTTTATGGGCATACCAAACTGCTTTTGCGTGGTATTTACTGGCTAATTAGTTGCAGATAGAAACTTCTGAGGCATATTTAGAGGCTTTCTTGGGGTATCGCATGTCTCATGGGGCGTATTTAGACTCTCTTTGGCCTATTTAAGTTCTTTTGGGGCCTCCCTAGGGGCTTTTGCGAGGCATTTACTGACTTTTTGGTGTACTTATCAGGTTTAGAAGTGCATTTAGGGCTGTTCTTGGTCTATGTAGGGGTTTATTGGGCATATTTAGACTTTCTTTGGCCTATTTAAAGTCTTTTGGTGCATAAATATTGGCTTGGCGTGGTATTTACTGGCTATTTTGTTATAGTAAGGACATTTTGAGGCATATTTAGAGGCGTTCTTGGTGTATTGCATGTCTCATGGGGCGTATTTAGACTCTCTTTGGCGTATTTAAGGTCTTTTGGGGCATACCTAGAGGCTTTGCGGGGTATTTATTGACTTTCTGGTGTACTTAGCAGCTTTAGAAGCGCATTTAGAGGCGTTCTTGGTGTATGTAGGGGTTCATTGGGCATATTTAGACTTTCTTTGGCGTATTTAAAGTCTTTTGGGGCTAAATAATGGCTTTTGCGTGATATCTACTGGCTATTTTGTTGTAGTTAGGACGTTTTGAGGCATATTTAGAGGCGTTCTTGTTGTATCGCATGTCTCATGGGGCATATTTATTCTCCCTTTGGCGTATTTAAGGTCTTTTGGGGCATACCTAGAGGCTATTGCGAGGTATTTACTTACTTTCTGGTGTACTTAGCATTTTTAGAAGCGCCTTTAGGGGCGTTCTTGGTGTATGTAGGGGTTTGTTGGGCGTATTTACACTCTCTTTGAAGTATTTAAAATGTTTTGGGGCATACCTAGAGTCTTTGGTGAGGTTTTTACAGGCTTTGTGGTGTACTTAGAAGCTCTAGAGGCGCATTTAGAGGCGTTCTTGATGTATGTAGGGACTTATGGGTCGAATGTAGACTCCCTTTGGCGTATTTCAGCTCTTTTGGGGCATACCTAGAGGCTTTTTCGAGGTATTTACTGCTTTTTGTGGCACTTAGAAGATTTTGAAGCGCATTTGGGAGGTTCTTGGTGTATGTAGTGGCTTACGGTGCGTATTTAGACTCCCTTTGGCGTATTTAAAGTCTTTTGAGCCAAACCTTGAGGTTTTGTCTGGTACTTACTGGTTACTTTGTTGTAGTTAGAACCTTTGAGGCATATTTAGAGGCTTTGTTGGTGTATCGCATGTCTCATGGGGCGTATTTAGACTCTCATTTATGTAATTAAGGTCTTATGGGGCATACCTAGAGGCTTTGGTGAGGTTTTTACAGGCTTTTTGGTGTATTTTGAAGCTCTGGAGACGCATTTAGAGGCGTTCTTGTTGTATGTCTGGGCTTATGTGGCGAATGTAGGCTCTCCTTGGCGTATTGAAGCTCTTTTGGGGCATACCTAGAGGTTTTGTCTGGTATTTACTGGCCATGTTACTGTAATTAGAACCTTTTGAGGCATATTTAGAGGCGTTCTTGGTGTATGTAGGGGCCTATGAGGCGTATTTACACACATTTTGGCGTATTTAAAGTCTTGTGGGGATTACCTGGAGGCTTTTGCAAGGTATTTGCTAACTTTCTGGTGTACTTAGCAGCCTAAGAAGCGCACTTAGGGGCGTTCTTTATGCACGTTGGGGCCCGTGGGCCGTATTTAGACTCAGTTTGGCGTATTTAAAGTCATTTGGGGCATACCTAGAAGTTTTGTCTGTTATTTACTGGCTATTTTGCTGTAGTTAGAAGCTCTGCAGTCCCATTTGGAGGCGTTCTTGAAGTATGTAAGGGCTTATGGGGAAAATATAGACTTCCTTTGGCGTATTTAAGGTCTTTTGGGGCATACCAAGTGGCTTTTGCGTGGTATTTACTGGCTAATTAGTTGCAGTTAGAAACTTCTGAGGCATATTTGGAGGCATTCTTGGTGTTTCGCAAGTCTCATGGGGCGTATTTAGACTAGCTTTGCCTAACTAATGTCTTTTGGGGCATACCTAGAGGCTTTGGTGTGGTTTTTACAGGCCTTTTGGTGTACTTAGAAGCTCTTGAGGCGCATTTAGGGGCCTTCTTGGAGTATGCAGAGGCTCGGGGGGTGTATTTAGACTCCCTTTGGCGTATTTAAAGTCTTTTGGGGCCTACCTAGAGGCTTTTACGAGGTATTTACTGACTTTTTCGTGTACTTAGCGGCTTTAGAAGCGCATTCAGGGGCGTTCTTCGTGTATGTAGGGGTTTATTGGGCGTATTTAGGCTTCCTTTGGCGTATTTAAGGTTTTTATGGGCATACCAAACTGCTTTTGCGTGGTATTTACTGGCTAATTAGTTGCAGTTAGAAACTTCTGAGGCATATTTAGAGGCGTTCTTGGTGTATCGCATGTCTCATGGGGCGTATTTAGACTCTCTTTGGCCTGTTTAAGTTCTTTTGGGGCCTACCTAGGGGCTTTTGCGAGGCATTTACTGACTTTCTGGTGTACTTATCAGGTTTAGAAGTGCATTTAGGGCTGTTCTTGGTCTATGTAGGGGTTTATTGGGCGTATTTAGACTTTCTTTGGCCTATTTAAAGTCTTTTGTTGCATAAATACTGGCTTGGCGTGGTATTTACTGTCTATTTTGTTATAGTAAGAACATTTTGAGGCATATTTAGAGGCGTTCTTGGTGTATTGCATGTCTCATGGGGCGTATTTAGACCCTCTTTGGCGTATTTAAGGTCTTTTGGGGCATACCTAGAGGCTTTGCGAGGTATTTACTGACTTTCTGGTGTACTTAGCAGCTTTAGAAGCGCATTTAGAGGCGTTCTTGGTGTATGTAGGGGTTCATTGGGCGTATTTAGACTTCCTTTGGCGTATTTAAAGTCTTTTGGGGCTAAATAATGGCTTTTGCGTGATATCTACTGGCTATTTTGTTGTAGTTAGGACATTTTGAGGCATATTTAGAGGCGTTCTTGTTGTATCGCATGTCTCATGGGGCATATTTATACTCCCTTTGGCGTTTTTAAAGTCTTTTGAGGCATACGTAGAGGCTTTTGCGGGGTATTTACTGACTTTCTGGTGTACTAAGCAGGATTAGAAGCGCAATTATGGGCGTTCTTATTGTATTTAGGGGTTTATTGGGCGTATTTAGACTTTCTTTGGCGTATTTATAGTCTTTTGGGGCATAAAGAGTGGCTTTTGCGTGGTATTTACTGGCTATTTTTTTGTAGTTAGAAGCTCTGGAGGCGCATTTAGAGGCGTTCTTGATGTATGTAGGGACTTATGGGGCTAACGTAGACTCCCTTTGGCGTATTTCAGCTCTTTTGGGGCATACCTAGAAGCTTTTTCGAGGTATTTACTGGCTTTTTGGGGCACTTAGAAGCTTTTGAAGCGCATTTAGGAGGTTCTTGGTGTATGTAGGGGCTTATGGTGCGTATTTAGACTCCCTTTGGCGTATTTAAAGTCTTTTGGTGCATAAATACTGGCTTTTGCGTGGTATTTACTGGCTATTTTGTTATAGTTAGAACATTTTGAGGCATATTTAGAGGCGTTCTTGGTGTATTGCATGTCTCATGGGGCGTATTTAGACTCTCTGTGGCGTATTTAAGGTCTTTTGGGGCATACCTAGAGGCTTTGCGAGGTTTTTACTGACTTTCTGGTGTACTTAGCAGCTTTAGAAGCGCAATTAGGGGCGTTCTTGGTGTATGTAGGGGTTTATTGGGCGTATTAAACTTTCTCTGGCGTATTTATAGTCTTTTGGGGCATAAAGAGTGGCTTTTGCGTGGTATTTACTGGCTATTTTGTTGTAGTTAGAAGCTTTTGAGGCATATTTAGAGGCGTTCTTGGTGTATCGCATGTCTCATGTGGCGTATTTAGACTCTCTTTCGCGGAAGTAAGGTCTTTTGGGGCATTCCTAAAGGCTTTGGTGAGGGTTTACAGGCTTCTTGGTGTACTTAGAAGCTCTGGAGGCGCATTTAGTGGCGTTCTTGATGTATGTAGGGGCTTATGTGGCGAATTTAGACTCCCTTTGGCGTATTTAAGCTCTTTTCGGGCTAACCTAGGGCTTTTGCAAGGTATTTACGGGCTTTTTGTTGCACTTAGAAGCTTTTGAAGCACATTTTGGCCGTTCTTGTTGTATGTAGGGGAATTTGTTGCGAATTTGGACCCCTTTTCGCCTATTTGATGTCTTTTGCGGCATACCTAGAGGTTTTGTGTGGTATTTACTGGCTATTTTGCTGTAGTTAGAAGATTTTGGGGCATATATACAGCAGTTCTTGGTGTACGTAGGGGCCTATGAGGCCTATTTAGACACCCTTTGGCGTATTTAAGGTCTTTTGGAGAATACCAAGAGGCCTTGGCTAGTTTTTAAAGGTTTTTTGGTGTGCTTAGAAGCTCTTGAGGCGCATTTAGAGGCGTTCTTGGTGTATGCAGGGGCTCGGGGGCGTATTTAGACTCTGTTTGGCGTAATAAAAGTCTTTTGGGGCCTACCTAGGGGGTTTTTCGAAGCATTTACTGACTTTCTGGTGTACTTGGCAGATTTAGAAGCGCAATTAGGGGCGTTCTTGGTGTATGTAGGGGATTATTAGGCGTAATAAACTTTCTATGGCGTATTTATGTGTTTTGGGGCTTAAATAGTGTCTTTTGCGTGGCATTTACTGGCTGTTTTGTTATAGTTAGAAGCTTTTGAGGCATATATATATATAGGCGTTCTTGTTGTATCGCATGTCTCATGGGGCGTATTTAGACTAACTTTGGCGTATTTAAAGTTTTTTGGGGCATACGTAGAGGCTTTTGCGGGGTATTTACTGACTTTCTTGTGTACTAAGCAGCATTAAAAGCGCAGTTAGGGGCGTTCGCATTGTATGTAGAGGTTTATTGGGCGTATTTAGACTTTCTTTGGCGTATTTAAAGTCTTCTGGGGCATAAAGAGTGGCTTTTGCGTGGTATTTACTGGCTATTTTGTTGTAGTTAGAAGTTTTTGGGGCATATTTAGAGGCGTTCTTGATGTATCGCATGTCCCATGAGGCGTATTTAGACTCTCTTTTGCGTAACTAGGATGTTTTAGGGCATTCCTAGAGGTTTTGGTGAGGTCTTACAGGATTTTTGGTGTACTTAGAAGCTCTGTAGGCGCATTTAGAGGCGTTCTTGATGTATGTAGGGGCTTATGTGGCGAATGTGGATACCCTTTGGCGAATTTACGCTCTTTGGGGCATACCTAGAGGTTTTGCGAGGTATTTACCGGCTTTTTGGTGCACTTAGAAGCTTTTGAAGCGCATTTGGGACGTTCTTGGTGTATGTAGTGTCCAATGAGGTGCATTTAGACAACCTTTGGTGTATTTAGAGTCTTTTGGGACCTACCTAGAGGCCTTTACGAGGTATTTACTGGCTTTCTGGTGTACTTAGCAGCTTTAGAAGCGCATTTAGGGGCGTTCTTGTTGTATGTAGGGTTTTTTTGGGCGTATTTAGACTTTCTTTGGCGTATTTAAAGTCTTTTAGGGCATACCTAGAAATTTTGTCTGGTATTTACTGGCTATTTTGCTGTGGTTAGAAGCTCTGGAGGCGCATTTAGAGGCGTTCTTGATGTATGTAGGTGCTTATGGGGCGAATGTAGACTCCCTTTGGCGTATTTAAGGTCTTTTGGGGCATACCAAGAGGATTTTGCGATGTATTTACTGACTTTCTGGTGTACTTAGCAGCTTTAGAAGGGCATTTGGGGGCGTTCTTGGTGTATGTAGGGGTTTATTGGGCGTATATAGACTTTCTTGGGCGTATTTAAAGTCTTTTGGGGCATACCTAGGGGTTCTGTCTGGTATTTACTGGCTATTTTACTGTAGTTAGAAGCTCTGGAGGCGCATGTGGAGGCTTTCTTGATGTTTGTAGGGGCTTATGTGGCGAATGTACACTCCCTTTGGCGTATTTAAGCTCTTTTGGGGCATACCTAATGGCTTTTGCGAGGTATTTACAGACTTTCTGGTGCACTTAGCAGCTTTAGAAGCGCATTTAGGGGCGTTCTTGGTGTACGTAGGGGCTCGTGGGCAGTATATACACTCTCTTGGCGTATTGAATGTCTTTTGGGGTATACCTAGAGGCTTTTACGAGGTATTTACTGACTTTCTGGTGTACTTAGCAGCTTTAGAAGCGCATTCAGGGGCGCTCTTCGTGTATGTAGGGGATTATTGGGCGTATTTAGGCTTTCTTTGGCGTTTTTAAGGTCTTTACGGGCATACCAAGTGGCTATGTAAAAAACTGAAGCTGCTGACAGTGAAGTAAACTAGGTTATAAATAATAACTAAACACTAGTAACACAACTTCACTTATCTTATTTAACTCTTGGGGACCGGTTTCAAAGCAAACATCTGCTTTATCCTCAGCCATTCAGCTTGACACTCACCCACTAACTGACGGACTGACCTTGACCACTACCGGAGTTTGAAGGATAGCTCCTTATCTAACTGCCATCTATCGGGGACAAGTGAAGTTGTGTTACTAGTGTTTAGTTATTATTTATACCAAGTGGCTTTTGCGTGGTATTTACTGACTAAGTAGTTGCAGTTAGAAACTTCTGAGGCATATTTAGAGGCGTTCTTGGTGCATCGCATGTCTCATGGGGCATATTTAGACTCCCTTTGACCTATTTAAGTTCTTTTGGGGCCTACCTTGGGGCTTCTGCGAGGCATTTATTGACTTTCTGGTGTACTTAGCAGGTTTAGAAGTGCGTTTAGGGCTGTTCTTAGTCTATGTACGGGTTTATTGGGCGTATTTAGACTTTCTTTCGCGTATTTAAAGTCTTTTGGTGCATAAATACTGGCTTGGCGTGGTATTTACTGGCCATTTTGTTATAGTTAGAACATTTTGCGGCATATTTAGAGGCGTTCTTGGTGCATTGCATGTCTCACGGGGCGTATTTAGACTCTCTTTGGCGTATTTAAGGTCTTTTGGGGCATACCTAGAGGCTTTGCGAGGTCTTTACTGACTTTCTGGTGTACTTAGCAGCTTTAGAAGCACAATTAGGGGCGTTCTTGGTGTATGTAGGGGTTTATTGGGCGTATTTTGACTTTCTTTGGCGTATTCAAAGTCTTTTGGGGCTAAATAATGGCTTTTGCGTGATTTTTACTGGCTATTTTGTTGTAGTTAGGACGTTTTGAGGCATATTTAGAGGCGTTCTTGTTGTATCGCATGTCTCATGCGGCATTTTTGGACTCCCTTTGGCGTATTTAAAGTCTTTTGAGGCATACCTAGAGGCCTTTGCGGGGTGTTTACTGACTTTCTGGTGTACTAAGCAGCATTAAAGCGCAATTATGGGCGTTCTTATTGTATGTAGGGTTTTATTGGGCGTATTTAGACTTTCTTTGGCGTATTTAAAGTCTTTTGGGGCATAAAGAGTGGCTTTTGCGTGGTATTTACTGGCTATTTTGTTGTAGTTAGAAGCTTTTGAGGCATATTTAGAGGCGTTCTTGGTGTATCGCATGTCTCATGAGGCGTATTTAGACTCTCTTTTGCGTAAGTAAGATCTTTTGGGGCATTCCTAGATGCTTTGGTGAGGTTTTACAGGATTTTTGGTGTACTTAGAAGCTCCGGAGGCGCATTTAGAGGCGTTCTTGATGTATGTACGGGCTTATGGGGCGAATGTAGTCTTCCTTTGGCGTATTTAAGGCCTTTTGGGGAATACCAGGTGGCTTTTGCGTGGTATTTACTGGCTAATTAGTTGCAGTTAGAAACTTCTGAGGCATAATGAGAGGCATTCTTGGTGTATCGCATGTCTCATGGGGCGTATTTAGACTCCCTTTGCCTAACTAATGTCTTTTGGGGTATACCTAGAGGATTTGGTGAGGTTTTTACAGGCCTTTTGGTGTACTTAGAAGCTCTTGAGGCGCATTTAGAGGCGTTCGTGATGTATGTAGGGACTTATGGGGCGAATGTAGACTCCCTTTGGCGTATTTCAGCTCTTTTGGGGCATACCTAGAGGTTTTTGCGAGGTATTTAAAGGCTTTTTGTGGCACTTAGAAGCTTTTGAAGCGCATTTGGAAGGTTCTTGGTGTATGTAGGGGCTTATGGTGCGTATTTAGACTTCCTTTGGCGTATTTAAAGTCTTTTGAGGCAAACCTAGAGGCTTTGTCTGGTATTTACTGGCTACTTTGTTGTAGTTAGAACCTTTGAGGCATATTTAGAGGCTTTGTTGGTGTATCGCATGTCTCATGGGGCGTATTTAGACTCTCATTTATGTAATTAGGGTCTTATGGGGCATACCTAGAGGCTTTGGTGAGGTTTTTACAGGCCTATTGGTGTATTTTGAAGCTCTGGAGACGCACTTAGAGGCGTGCTTGGTGTATGTATGGGCTTATGTGGCGAATGTAGGCTCTCTTTGGCGTATTTAAGCTCTTTTGGGGCATACCTAGAGGTTTTGTCTTTTATTTACTGGCTACTTTACTGTAATTAGAACCTTTTGAGGCATATTTAGAGGCGTTCTTGGTGTATGTAGGGGCCTATGAGGCGTATTTACATACACTCTGGCGTATTTAAAGTCTTGTGGGGCATACCCGGAGGCTTTTGCAAGGTATTTGCTAACTTCCTGGTGTACTTAGCAGCTTAAGAAGCGCATTTAGGGGCGTTCTTGGTGCACGTTGGGGCTCGTGGGCTGTATTTACACTCTCTTTGGCGAATTTAAGCTCTTTTGGGGCATACCTAGAGGCCTTTGCGAGGTATTTACCGGCTTTTTGGTGCACTTAGAAGCTTTAGAAGGGCAGTTGGGGGCGTTCTTGGTGTATGTAGGGGATTATTGGGCGTATATAGACTTTCTTGGGCGTATTTAAAGTCTTTTGGGGCATACCTAGGGGTTCTGTCTGGTATTTACTGGCTATTTTACTGTAGTTAGAAGCTCTGGAGGTGCATGTGGAGGCTTTCTTGATGTTTGTAGGGGCTCGGAGAGTGTATTTAGACTCCCTTTGGCGTATTGAATGTCTTTTGGGGTATACCTAGAGGCTTTTACGAGGTATTTACTGACTTTCTGGTGTACTTAGCAGCTTTAGAAGCGCATTCAGGGGCGCTCTTCGTGTATGTAGGGGTTTATTGGGCGTATTTAGGCTTTCTTTGGCGTTTTTAAGGTCTTTACGGGCATACCAAGTGGCTTTTGCGTGGTATTTACTGGCTAAGTAGTTGCAGTTAGAAACTTCTGAGGCATATTTAGAGGCGTTCTTGGTGTATCGCATGTCTCATGGGGCGTATTTAGACTCTCTTTGGTATATTTAAGTTCTTTTGGGGCCTACCTAGGGGCTTTTGCGAGGCATTTATTGACTTTCTGGTGTACTTAGCAGGTCTAGAAGTGCATTTAGGGCTGTTCTTAGTCTATGTACGGGTTTATTGGGCGTATTTAGACTTTCTTTGGCGTAATTAAAGTCTTTTGGTGCATAAATACTGGCTTGGCGTGGTATTTACTGGCCATTTTGTTATAGTTAGAACATTTTGAGGCATATTTTGAGGCGTTCTTGGTGCATTGCATGTCTCATGGGGCGTATTTAGACTCTCTTTGGCGTATTTAAGGTCTTTTGAGGCATACCTAGAGGCTTTGCGAGGTCTTTACTGACTTTCTGGTGTACTTAGCAGCTTTAGAAGCACAATTAGGGGCGTTCTTGGTGTATGTAGGGGTTTATTGGGCGTATTTAGACTTTCTTTGGCGTATTCAAAGTCTTTTGGGGCTAAATAATGGCTTTTGCGTGATTTTTACTGGCTATTTTGATGCAGTTAGGACGTTTTGAGGCATATTTAGAGGCGTTCTTGTTGTATCGCATGTCTCATGCGGCATATTTGGACTCCCTTTGGCGTATTTAAAGTCTTTTGAGGCATACCTAGAGGCCTTTGCGGGGTGTTTACTGACTTTCTGGTGTACTAAGCAGCATTAAAGCGCAATTATGGGCGTTCTTATTCTATGTAGGGGCTTATGGGGCGAATGTAGTCTTCCTTTGGCGTATTTAAGGCCTTTTGGGGAATACCAGGTGGCTTTTGCGTGGTATTTACTGGCTAATTAGTTGCAGTTAGAAACTTCTGAGGCATAATTAGAGGCATTCTTGGTGTATCGCATGTCTCATGGGGCGTATTTAGACTCCCTTTGCCTAACTAATGTCTTTTGGGGTATACCTAGAGGATTTGGTGAGGTTTTTACAGGACTTTTGGTGTACTTAGAAGCTTTGAGGCGCATTTAGAGGCCTTCTTGGTTTATGCAGAAGCTAGTGGGGCGTATTTAGACTCTCTTTGGCGTATTTAAAGTCTTTTGGGGCCTACCTAGAGGCTTTTAGGAGGTATTTACTGACTTTCTGGTGTACTTAGCGTCTTTAGAAGCGCATTCAGGGGCGTTCTTCGTGTATGTAGGGGTTTATTGGGCGTATTTAGGCTTTCTTTGTCGTATTTAAGGTCTTTATGGGCATACCAAGTGGCTTTCGAGCGGTATTTACTGGTTAATTAGTTGCAGTTAGAAACTTCTGAGGCATATGTAGAGGCGTTCTTGGTGTATCGCATGTCTCATGGGGCGTATTTAGACTCTCTTTGGCCTATTTAAGTTCTTTTGGGGCCTCCCTAGAGGCTTTTGCGAGGCATTTACTGACTTTCTGGCGTACTTAGCAGCTTTAGAAGCGCATTTAGGGGTGTTCTTGGGCTATGTAGGGGTTTATTGGGCGTATTTAGACTTTCTTGGGCGTATTTGAAGTCTTTTGGGGATAAACAGTGGCTTTTGTGTGGTATTTACTGGCTATTTTGCTGTAGCTAGAAGCTTTTGAGGCACATTTAGAGGCATTCTTGTTGTATGTAGGGGCCTATGAGGCGTATTTAGACACCCTTTGGCGTATTTAGAGTCTTTTGGGGCCTACCTAGAGGGCTTTACGAGTTGTTTACTGGCTTTCTGGTGTACTTAGCAGCTTTAGAAGCGCATTTAGGGGCGTTCTTCGTGTATGTAGGGGTTTATTGGGCATATTTAGGCTTTCTTTGTCGTATTTAAGGTCTTTATGGGCATACCAAGTGGCTTTCGAGCGGTATTTACTGGTTAATTAGTTGCAGTTAGAAACTTCTGAGGCATATGTAGAGGCGTTCTTGGTGTATCGCATGTCTCATGGGGCGTATTTAGACTCTCTTTGGCCTATTTAAGTTCTTTTGGGGCCTCCCTAGAGGCTTTTGCGAGGCATTTACTGACTTTCTGGCGTACTTAGCAGCTTTAGAAGCGCATTTAGGGGTGTTCTTGGGCTATGTAGGGGTTTATTGGGCGTATTTAGACTTTCTTGGGCGTATTTGAAGTCTTTTGGGGATAAACAGTGGCTTTTGTGTGGTATTTACTGGCTCTTTCGTTGTTGTTAGAAACTTTTGAGGCATATTTAGAGGTGTCCTTGGTGTATCGCATGTCTTATGGGGCGTATTTAGACTCTCTTTGATGTATTTAAAATCTTTTGGTTCATACCTAGAGTCTTTGGTGAGGTTTTTACAGGCCTTTTGGTGTACTTAGAAGCTCTAGAGGCGCATTTAGAGACGTTCTTGATGTATGTAGGGACTTATGGGGCGAATGTAGACTCCCTTTGGCGTATTTCAGCTCTTTTGGGGCATACCTAGAGGCTTTAGCGAGGTATTTAAAGGCTTTTTGTGGCACTTAGAAGCTTTTGAAGCGCATTTGGGAGGTTCTTGGTGTATGTAGGGGCTTATGGTGCGTATTTAGACTCCCTTTGGCGTATTTAAAGTCTTTTGAGGCAAACCTAGAGGTTTTGTCTGGTATTTACTGGCTACTTTGTTGTAGTTAAAACCTTTGAGGCATATTTAGAGGCTTTGTTGGTGTATCGCATGTCTCATGGGGCGTATTTAGACTCTCATTTATGTAATTAAGGTCTTATGGGGCATACCTAGAGGCTTTGTTGAGGTTTTTACAGGCCTTTTGGTGTATTTTGAAGCTCTGGAGACGCATTTAGAGGCGTTCTTGATGTATGCAGGTGCTCGTGGGGCGTATTTAGATTTTCTTTGGCATAATAAAAGTCTTTTGGAGCCTTCCTAGAGGTTTTTTCAAAGCATTTACTGACTTTCTTGTTTACTTGGCAGCTTTAGAAGCGCAATTAGGGGAGTGTAAATTGTATGTAGAGGTTTATTGGGCGTATTTAAACTTTCTTTGACGTATTTAAAGTCTTTAGGGGCATAAAGAGCGGCTTTTGCGTGGTATTTACTGGCTATTTTGCTATAGTTAGAATATTTTGAGGCATATTTAGAGGCGTTCTTGGTGTATTGCATGTCTCATGGGGCGTATTTAGACTCTCTTTGGCGTATTTAAGGTCTTTTGGGGCATACCTAGAGGCTTTGCGAGGTATTTACTGACTTTCTCTTGTACTTAGCAGCTTTAGAGGTCATTTAGGGCTGTTCTTGGTCTATGTAGGGGATTATTGGGCGCATTAAACTTCCTTTGGCTTATTTAAAGTATTTTGGGGCATAAATAGTGGCTTTGCGTGGTATTTTTTGACTGTTTTGTTATAGTTAGAACCTTTTGAGGCATATTTAGAGGCGTTCTTGTTGTATCGCATGTCTCATGGGGCGTATTTAGACTCTCTTTGGCGTATTTAAAGTCTTTTGGGAATACCTAGAAACTTTTGCGGGGAATTTACTGACTTTCTGTTGTACTAAGCAGCTTTAGAAGCGCAATTAGGGGAGTTCAAATTGTATGTAGAGGTTTATTGGGCGTATTTAGACTTTCTTTGACGTATTTAAAGTCTTTAGGGGCATAAAGAGTGGCTTTTGCGTGGTATTTACTGGCTATTTTGTTGTAGTTAGCAGCTTTTGAGGCATATTTAGAGGCGTTCTTGGTGCATCGCAAGTCTCATGAGGCGTATTTAGACTCTCTTTTGCGTAACTAAGGTCTTTTGGGGCATTCCTAGAGGTTTGGTGAGGTCTTACAGGATTTTTGGTGTCCTTAGAAGCCCTGGAGGCGCATTTAGAGGCGTTCTTGATGTATGTAGGGGCTTATGTGGCGAATGTAGACTCCCTTTGGCGAATTTAAGCTCTTTTGGGGCATAACTAGAGCCTTTTGCGAGGTAATTACCAGCTTTTTGGTGCACTTAGAAGCTTTTGAAGCGCATTTGGGACGTTCCTGGTGTATGTAGGGGCTTATGGTGAGAATTTAGACTCCCTTTGGCGTATATAAAGTCTTTTTGGGCATAAGTAGAGGTTTTGTCTGGTATTCACTGGCTATTTTGATGTAGCTAGAACCTTCATGGCACATTTTGAGGCGTTCTTGGTGTATGTAGGCTATTTACTGACTTTCTGGTGTACTAAGCAGCTTTAGAAGCGCATTTAGGGCTGTTCTTGGTCTATGTAGGGGATTATTGGGCGCATTTATACTTTCTTTGGCGTATTTAAAGTCTTTTGGTGCATAAATACTGCCTTTTGCGTGGTATTTACTGGCTATTTTGCTATAGTTAGAATATTTTGAGGCATATTTAGAGGCGTTCTTGGTGTATTGCATGTCTCATGGGGCGTACTTAGACTCTCTTTGGCGTATTTAAGGTCTTTTGGGGCATACCTAGAGGCTTTGCGAGGTATTTACTGACTTTCTCTTGTACTTAGCAGCTTTAGAAGCGCATTTAGGGCTGTTCTTGGTCTATGTAGGGGATTATTGGGCGCATTTAACTTCCTTTGGCTTATTTAAAGTATTTTGGGGCATAAATAGTGGCTTTGCGTGGTATTTTTTGACTGTTTTGTTATAGTTAGAACCTTTTTAGGCATATTTAGAGAAGTTCTTGTTGTATCGCATGTCTCATGGGGAGTATTTAGACTCTCTTTGGCGTATTTAAAGTCTTTTGGGAATACCTAGAGACTTTTGCGGGGTATTTACTGACTTTCTGGTGTACTAAGCAGCTTTAGAAGCGCAATTAGGGGAGTTCAAATTGTATGTAGAGGTTTATTGGGCGTATTTAGACTTTCTTTGACGTATTTAAAGTCTTTAGGGGCATAAAGAGTGGCTTTTGCGTGGTATTTACTGGCTATTTTGTTGTAGTTAGAAGCTTTTGAGGCATATTTAGAGGCGTTCTTGGTGTATCGCAAGTCTCATGAGGCGTATTTAGACTCTCTTTTGCGTAACTAGGGTCTTTTGGGGCATTCCTAGAGGCTTTGGTGAGGTCTTACAGGATTTTTGGTGTACTTAGAAGCCCTGGAGGCGCATTTAGAGGCGTTCTTGATGTATGTAGGGGCTTATGTGGCGAATGTAGACTCCCTTTGACGAATTTAAGCTCTTTTGGGGCCTAACTAGAGCCTTTTGCGAGGTAATTACCAGCTTTTTGGTGCACTTAGAAGCTTTTGAAGCGCATTTGGAAGGTTCCTGGTGTATGTAGGGGCTTATGGTGAGAATTTAGACTCCCTTTGGCGTATATAAAGTCTTTTTGGGCATAAGTAGAGGTTTTGTCTGGTATTCACTGGCTATTTTGATGTTGCTAGAACCTTCATGGCACATTTTGAGGCGTTCTTAGTGTATGTAGGGGCCTATGAGGCGTATATAGACAACCTTTGGCGTATTTAGAGTCTTTTGGGGCCTACCTAGAGGCATTTACGAGGGATTTACTGGCTTTCTGGTGTACTTAGCAGCTTTAGAAGCACATTTAGGGGCGTTCTTGGTGTATGTAGGGGTTTATTAGGCTTATTAAGCTTTCTTTGGCGTATTTAAAGTATTTTGGGGCATAAATAGTGGCTTTTGCGTGGTATTTACTGGCTATTTTGTTGTAGTTAGAAGCTTTTGAGGCATATTTAGAGGCGTTCTTGGTGTATCGCATGTCTCATGTGGCGTATATAGACTCTCTTTCGCGTAAGTAAGGTGTTTTGGGGCATACCTAGAGGCTTTGGTGTGGTTTTTACAGGCCTTTTGTTGTACTTAGAAGCTCTTGAGGCGCATTTAGGGGACTTCTTGGAGTATGCAGAGGCTCGTGGGGTGTATTTAGACTCTCTTTGGCGTATTTAAAGTTTTTGGGGCCAACCTAGAGGCTTTTACGAGGTACTTTCTGACTTTCTCGTGGACTTAGCAGCTTTAGAAGCGCATTCAGGGGCGTTCTTCGTATATGTAGGGGTTTATTGGGCGTATTTAGGCTTTCTTTGGCGTATTTAAGGTTTTTATGGACATACCAAATTGCTTTTGCGTGGTATTTACTGGCTAATTAGTTGCAGTTAGAAACTTCTGAGGCATATTTAGAGGCGTTCTTGGTGTATCGCGTGTCTCAAGGGGCGTATTTAGACTCCCTTTGTCCTATTTAAGTTCTTTTGGGGCCTACCTAGGGGCCTTTGCGAGGCATTTACTGACTTTCTGGTGTACTTAGCAGCTTTAGAAGCGCATTTAGGGCTGTTCTTGGTCTATGTAGGGGATTATTGGGCGTATTTAGACCTTCTTTGGCGTATTTAAAGTCTTTTGGTGCATAAATACTGCCTTTTGCGTGGTATTTACTGGCTATTTTGCTATAGTTAAAATATTTTGAGGCATATTTAGAGGCGTTCTTGTTGTATCGCATGTCTCATGGGGCGTATCTGGACTCTCTTTGGCGTATTTAAGGTCTTTTGGGGCATACCTAGAGGCTTTGCGAGAAATTTACTGACTTTCTCTTGTACTTAGCAGCTTTAGAAGCGCATTTAGGGCTGTTCTTGGTCTATGTAGGGGATTATTGGGCGCATTAAACTTCCTTTGGCTTATTTAAAGTCTTTTGGGGCATAAATAGTGGCTTAGCGTGGTATTTTTTGACTGTTTTGATATAGTTAGAACCTTTTGAGGCATATTTATAGGCGTTCTTGTTGTATCGCATGTCTCATGGGCCGTATTTAGACTCTCTTTGGCGTATTTAAAGTCTTTTGGGAATACCTAGAGACTTTTGCGGGGTATTTACTGACTTTCTGGTGTACTAAGCAGCTTTAGAAGCGCAATTAGGGGAGTTCAAATTGTATGTAGGGGTTTATTGGGCGTATTTAGACTTTCTTTGACGTATTTAAAGTCTTTAGGGGCATAAAGGGTGGCTTTTGCGTGGTATTTACTGGCTATTTTGTTGTAGTTAGAAGCTTTTGAGGCATATTTAGAGGCATTCTTGGTGTACCGCAAGTCTCATGAGGCGTATTTAGAATCTCTTTTGCGTAACTAAGGTCTTTTGGGGCATTCCTAGAGCCTTTGGTGAGGTCTTACAGGATTTTTGGTGTACTTAGAAGCCCTGGAGGCGCATTTAGAGGCGTTCTTGATGTATGTAGGGGCTTATGTGGCGAATGCAGACTCCCTTTGGCGAATTTAAGCTCTTTTGGGGCATAACTAGAGCCTTTTGCGAGGTAATTACCAGCTTTTTGGCGCACTTAGAAGCTTTTGAAGCGCATTTGGGACGTTCCTGGTGTATGTAGGGGCTTATGGTGAGAATTTAGACTCCCTTTGGCGTATATAAAGTCTTTTAGGCATAAGTAGAGGTTTTGTCTGGTATTCACTGGCTATTTTGATGTTGCTAGAACCTTCATGGCATATTTTGAGGCGTTCTTGGTGTATGTAGGGGCATATGAGGCGTATATAGACAACCTTTGGCGTATTTAGAGTCTTTTGGGGCCTACCTAGAGGCCTTTACGAGGGATTTACTGGCTTTCTGGTGTCCTTAGCAGCTTTAGAAGCGCATTTAGGTGCGTTATTGGTGTATGTAGGGGATTATTGGGCGCATTTAGTCTTTCCTTGGCGTATTTAAAGTCTTTTGGGGCATAAATAGTGGCTTTTGCGTGGTATTTACTGGCTGTTTTGTTATGGTTAGAACCTTTTGAGGCATATTTAGAGGCGTTCTTGTTGTATCGCATGTCTTATGGGGCGTATTTAGACTCCCTTTGGCATATTTAAAGTCTTTTAGGGCATACCTAGAGGTTTTTGCGGGGTATTTACTGACTTTCTGGTGTACTTAGCAGCTTTTGAAGCACATTTAGGGGCGTTCTTGGTGTATATAGGGGTTTATTAGGCTTATTAAGCTTTCTTTGGCGTATTTAAAGTCTTTTGGGGCATAAATAGTGGCTTTTGCGTGGTATTTACTGGCTATTTTGTTGTAGTTAGAAGCTTTTGAGGCATATTTAGAGGCGTTCTTGGTGTATCGCATGTCTCACGTGGCGTATTTAGACTCTCTTTCGCGTAAGTAAGGTGTTTTGGGGCATACCTAGAGGCTTTGGTGTGGTTTTTACAGGCCTTTTGTTGTACTTAGAAGCTTTAGAAGCGCAATTAGGGGCGTTCTTGGTGTATGTAGGTGTTTATTGGGCGTATTTAGAATTTCTCTGGCGTATTTAAAGTCTTTTGGGGCATAAAGAGTGGCTTTTGCGTGGTATTTACTGGCTATTTTGTTGTAGTTAGAAGCTTTTGCGGCATATTTAGAGGCGTTCTTGGTGTATCGCATGTCTCATGTGGCGTATTTAGACTCTCTTTCGCGTAAGTAAGGTCTTTTGGGGCATTCCTAGAGGCTTTGGTGAGGGTTTACAGGCTTTTTGGTGTACTTAGAAGCTCTGGAGGCGCATTTAGTGGCGTTCTTGATGTATGTAGGGGCTTATGTGGCGAATTTAGACTCCCTTTGGCGTATTCAAGCTCTTTTCATGCTGACCTAGAGGCTTTTGCAAGGTATTTACGGGCTTTTTGGTGTACTTAGAAGCTTTTGAAGCACATTTTGGCCGTTCTTGTTGTATGTAGGGGATTTTGTTGCGTATTTGGACCCCTTTTCGCCTATTTGATGTCTTTTGCGGCATACCTAGAGGTTTTGTGTGGTATTTACTGGCTATTTTGCTGTAGTTAGAAGATTTTGAGGCATATATACAGCAGTTCTTGGTGTATGTAGGGGCCTATGAGGCCTATTTAGACACCCTTTGGCGTATTTAAGGTCTTTTGGGGAATACCAACAGGATTTTGCGAGGTATTTACTGACTTTCTGGTGTACTTAGCAGCTTTAGAAGCGCATTTGGGGGTGTTCTTGGTGTATGTAGGGGTTTATTGGGCGTATATAGACTTTCTTGGGCGTATTTAAAGTCTTTTGGGGCATACCTAGGGGTTCTGTCTGGTATTTACTGGCTATTTTGCTGTAGTTAGAAGCTCTGGAAGCGCATGTGGAGTCGTTCTTGACGTTTGTAGGGGCTTATGTGGCGAATGTACACTCCCTTTGGCGTATTTAAGGTCTTTTTGGGGCATACCTAATGGCTTTTGCGAGGTATTTACAGACTTTCTGGTGCACTTAGCAGCTTTAGAAGCGCATTTAGGGGCGTTCTTGGTGTATGTATGGTTTATTGAGCGTATTTGGTCTTTCTTTGGCGTATTTAAGGTCTTTTGGGGCATAAATAGTGGCTTTTGCGTGGTATTTACTGGCTATTTTGTTGTAGTTAGAAGCTTTTGAGGCATATTTAGAGGCGTTCTTGGTGTATCGCATGTCTCACGTGGCGTATTTAGACTCTCTTTCGCGTAACTAAGGTCTCTTGGTTCATACCTGGAGGCTATGGTGAGGTGTTTACAGGCTTTTTGGTGTACTTAGAAGCTCTGTAGGCACATTTAGCGGCGTTCTTGATGTATGTGGGGGCGCATGGGGCGAATTTAGACCCCCTTTGGCGTATTTGAGCTGTTTTCGGGCACACCTAGAGGCTTTTGCGAGGTGTTTACTGGCTTTTTGGTGCACTTAGAAGCTTTTGAAGCGCATTTGGGCCGTTCTTGTTGTACGTATGGGCTTATGGTGCCTATTTAGACCCCCTTTGGCGTATTTAATGTTTTTTGGGTTATACCTAGATTTTTTGTCTTGTATTTACCGGCTATTTTGCTGTAGTTAGAAGTTTTGAGGCATATTTAGAGGCGCTCTTGGTGTATGTAGGTGCTTATGAGGCCTATTTAGATACCCTTTGGCTTATTTAAGTTCGTTTGTGGAATACCAAAGGGCCTTGGCGAAGCTTTTAATGGCTTTTTGGTGTGCTTAGAAGCTCTGGAGGCGCATTTAGAGGCGTTCTTGATGTATGTAGGGGCTTATGGGGCGAATGTAGACTCCCTTTGGCGTATTTAAGGTCTCTTTGGGCATACCAAGTGGCTTTTACGTGGTATTTACTGGCTAATTGGTTGCAGTTAGAAACTTCTGAGGCATAATTAGAGGCATTCTTGGTGTATCGCATGTCTCATGGGGCGTACATAGACTCCCTTTGCTTAACTAATTTCTTTTTGGTTCATACCTAGAGGCTTTGGTGAGGTTTTTACAGGCCTTTTGGTGTACTTAGGAGCTCTTGAGGCGCATTTAGAGGCCTCCTTGTTGTACGCAGAGGCTCGTGGGGCGTATTTAGACTCTCTGTGGCCTATTTATGTTCTTTTGGGGCCTACCTAGGGGCTTTTGCGAGGTATTTATTGACTTTCTGGTGTACTTAGCAGGTTTAAAAGTGCATTTAGGGCTGTTCTTAGTCTATGTAGGGGTTTATTGGGCGTATTTAGACTTTCTTTGGCGTATATAAAGTCTTTTGGTGCATAAATACTGGCTTGGCGTGGTATTTACTGCCATTTTGTTATATTTAGAACATTTTGAGGCATATTTAGAGGCGTTCTTGTTGTATTGCATGTCTTATGGGGCGTATTTAGACTCTCTTTGGCGTATTTAGGGTCTTTGGGGGCATACCTAGAGGCTTTGCGAGGTATTTACTGACTTTCTGGTGTACTTAGCAGCTTTATAAGCACAATTAGGGGCGTTCTTGGTGTACGTAGGGGTTTATTGGGCGTATTTAGACTTTCTTTGGCGTATTTAAAATATTTTGGGGCTAAGTAATGGCTTTTGCGTGATATTTACTGGCTATTTTGTTGTAGTTGGGACGTTTTGAGATATATTTAGAGGCGTTCTTGTTGTATCGTATGTCTCATGGGGCATATTTAGACTCCCTTTGGCGTATTTAAAGTCTTTTGAGGCATACCTAGAGGCATTTGCGGGGTATTTACGTAGTTTCTGATGTACTAAGCAGCATTAGAAGCGCAATTATGGCCGTTCTTATTGTATGTAGGGGTTTATTGGGCGTATTTAGACTTTCTTTGGCGTATTTAAAGACTTTTGGGGCATAAAGAGTGGCTTTTGGGTGGTTTTTACTGGCTATTTTGTTGTAGTTAGAAGCTCTTGAGGCGCATTTAGAGGCGTTCTTGATGTATGTAGGGGCTTATGGGGCGAATGTAGACTCCCTTTGGCGTATTTAAGGTCTTTTGGGGCATACCAAGTGGCTTTTGCTTGGTATTTACTGAATAATTGGTTGCAGTTAGAAACTTCTGAGGCATATCTAGAGGCATTCTTGGTGAATCGCAGGTCTCATGGGGCGTATTTAGACTACCTTTGCCTAACTAATGTCTTTTGGGGCATACCTAGAGGGTTTGGTGTGGTTTTTACAGGCCTTTTGGTGTACTTAGAAGATCTTGAGGCGCATTTAGGGGCCTTCTTGAAGTATGCAGAGGCTCGTGGGGCGTATTTAGACTCTCTTTGGCGTATTCAAAGTCTTTTGGGGCCTACCTAGAGGCTTTTACGAGGTATTTACTGACTTTCTGTTGTACTTAGCAGCTTTAGAAGCGCATTCAGGGGCGTTCTTCGTGTATGTAGGGGTTTATTGGGCGTATTTAGGCTTTCTTTGGCGTATTTAAGGTATTTATGGGCATACCAAATTGCTTTTGCTGGTATTTACTGGCTAATTAGTTGCAGTTAGAAACTTCTGAGGCATAATTAGAGGCATTCTTGGTGTATCGCATGTCTCATGGGGCGTATTTAGACTCCCTTTGCCTAACTAATGTCTTTTGGGGTATACCTAGAGGATTTGGTGAGGTTTTTACAGGCCTTTTGGTGTACTTAGAAGCACTAGAGGCGCATTTAGAGGCCTTCTTGGTGTATGCAGAGGCTAGTGGGCCGTATTTAGACTCTCTTTGGCGTATTTAAAGTCTTTTGGGGCCTACCTAGAGGCTTTTAGGAGGTATTTACTGACTTTCTGGTGTACTTAGCGGCTTTAGAAGCGCATTCAGGGGCGTTCTTCGTGTATGTAGGGGTTTACTGGGCGTATTTAGGCTTTCTTTGTCGTATTAAAGGTCTTTATGGGCATACCAAGTGGCTTTCGAGCGGTATTTACTGGCTAATTAGTTGCAGTTAGAAACTTCTGTGGCATATTTAGAGGCGTTCTTGGTGTATCGCATGTCTCATGGGGCGTATTTAGACTCTCTTTGGCCTATTTAAGTTCTTTTGGGGCCTACCTAGAGGCTTTTGCGAGGCATTTACTGACTTTCTGTTGTACTTAGCAGCTTTAGAAGCGCATTTAGTGGTGTTCTTGGTCTATGTAGGGGTTTATTGGGCGTATTTAGACTTTCTATGCGTATTTGAAGTCTTTTGGGGATATACAGTGGCTTTTGTGTGGTATTTACTGGCTATTTTGCTGTAGCTAGAAGCTTTTGAGGCACATTTAGAGGCATTCTTGTTGTATGTAGGGGCCTATGAGGCGTATTTAGACACCCTTTGGCGTATTTAGAGTCTTTTGGGGCCTACCTAGAGGGCTTTACGAGGTGTTTACTGGCTTTCTGGTGTACTTAGCAGCTTTAGAAGCGCATTTAGGGGCGTTCTTGGTGTATATAGGGGTTTATAGGTCGTATTTAGACTTTCTTTGTCGTATTTAAAGTCTTTTGTGGCATACCTAGAGGCCTTTGCGAAGTAATTACTGACTTTCTGGTGTACTAAGCAGCTTTAGAAGCGCATTTAGGGCTGTTCTTGGTCTATGTAGGGGATTATTGGGCGTATTTATACTTTCTTTGGCGTATTTAAAGTGTTTTGGTGCATAAATACTGCCTTTTGCGTGGTATTTACTGGCTATTTTGCTATAGTTAGAATATTTTGAGGCATATTTAGAGGCGTTCTTGGTGTATTGCATGTCTCATGGGGCGTACTTAGACTCTCTTTGGCGTATTTAAGGTCTTTTGGGGCATACCTAGAGGCTTTGCGAGGTATTTACTGACTTTCTCTTGTACTTAGCAGCTTTAGAAGCGCATTTAAGGCTGTTCTTGGTCTATGTAGATGATTATTGGGCGCATTAAACTTCCTTTGGCTTATTTAAAGTATTTTGGGGCATAAATTGTGGCTTTGCGTGGTATTTTTTGACTGTTTTGTTATAGTTAGAACCTTTTGAGGCATATTTAGAGAAGTTCTTGTTGTATCGCATGTCTCATGGGGAGTATTTAGACTCTCTTTGGCGTATTTAAAGTCTTTTGGGAATACCTAGAGACTTTTGCGGGGTATTTACTGACTTTCTGGTGTACTAAGCAGCTTTAGAAGCGCAATTAGGGGAGTTCAAATTGTATGTAGAGGTTTATTGGGCGTATTTAGACTTTCTTTGACGTATTTAAAGTCTTTAGGGGCATAAAGGGTGGCTTTTGCGTGGTATTTACTGGCTATTTTGTTGTAGTTAGAAGCTTTTGAGGCATATTTAGAGGCGTTCTTGGTGTATCGCAAGTCTCATGAGGCGTATTTAGACTCTCTTTTGCGTAACTAGGGTCTTTTGGGGCATTCCTAGAGGCTTTGGTGAGGTCTTACAGGATTTTTGGTGTACTTAGAAGCCCTGGAGGCGCATTTAGAGGCGTTCTTGATGTATGTAGGGGCTTATGTGGCGAATGTAGACTCCCTTTGGCGAATTTAAGCTCTTTTGGGGCATACCTAGAGCCTTTTGCGAGGTAATTATCAGCTTTTTGGTGCACTTAGAAGCTTTTGAAGCGCATTTGGGACGTTCCTGGTGTATGTAGGGGCTTATGATGAGAATTTAGACTCCCTTTGGCGTATATAAAGTCTTTTTGGGCATAAGTAGAGGTTTTGTCTGGTATTCACTGGCTATTTTGATGTAGCTAGAACCTTCATGGCACATTTTGAGGCGTTCTTGGTGTATGTAGGCTATTTACTGACTTTCTGGTGTACTAAGCAGCTTGAAGCAGTATTTTATATGTCGAACAACGAGCTCTACGTTGCGGCGCCACGTTGAAACAAACTTGTGGGTGGCGAACAAGGGTTACCACAATTGATCACTGTTCACGAAGAGACTGGCGGCAGAATGTTTATTGTTCGATAAACTTTATTTATTGCTCAAGTATATATGAACCGACAATTATGAAACACCGAACAAGTTGTCCACCCTAATAGGCTTCACGTTTGACTCTTCCTGATATCGGCTACACGCCGGATAAATGTTTATGATGTCTTTCTAGCCGCGCACCCGCCTTCATCGGCGACAAGCCGAAGAGTGCTGACCACCTTTGCGCGCGTGTGTATCTTTATATATAACTTTCACTCTCCAAATTCCTTTTTAAACAAAGTCCTTTTGTGGCTGTTTTGGTCGCTATTGTAAACGATCCGAAGAATACCCTATTCATGTATGTCAAGTGACAATTCCTTTAGAAACCTTCTAAGGTCACTGTTCCTTTCATTCATGGCATTGTTATAAACAGTTTCCCCAACTAAACTGGCCTTGGGGCTTGGTCTCACAAAGAATCAACATTCCTTCGACGTCTATCATTATTCTTTGCTCCTGCAAACAATAATTTCGGTATCAAATGCCCCCATAGATATTGTTTTATTATCCCATAATGAAATAATATATATGTCTTGCCCGAATATAACGCAAAATATTAAACCTTTGTCAGCAACTTCCAATTTGTTTTACAATTTCTTTTCACAACATTAATTTTTCCATGACATTTCCTGAGAATTATTCACATGGTTATATAACAACATTTAATTTAAAATTTACCAACATTCTGTTCTGCAATTTTCAACTTTTAAATATTACTCGGAAAATATTTTAATCTACCTCATCTCTCTTTTTCTCCATCTGATCTACTTAAAATTAATTCATATTGTTGTTACACTTGAAACAATTCCTCAATATACAATCTTATGTTTAAATCAATGGTACATACATAAGATTATATTTGTATACAACATTTCTGAGTTCTTCTTCCTGATTCTATATAAATATTCTTTTCAAAAGTCTTTCATTGTTCTGATAATTTTTTAACTGGTTAAATTTTTTTTTTTTTTATACATTTCCGAATACTTCTTTATGATTCTATATAAATATTATTTTCAAAAGTCTTTAAGTGTTCTAATTTTCATTACTATATTTTTCTTTTCACTTGTTTAGTTTTAAGTTTCACTGCACTGTCACAACACTGTTTAAACTTAACCTATACCATTTACACTACACTATTTATACTTAGCCTATACATTTTACAAGTTTGTTTCTTCTCCTTTTACTATTTGTTATGGCAATTTTAAACACTTTAGCCTAAGTTCCTACCATTTACAAGAAAATTCATCCTACCACAACGTACTTCGAAAATACAAAAGAATTTTGAGGACTTTTCCATGTATAAAGGACTTATTTATTATACATCCCCATGATTTTTCCACATTTAGCTTAGATATCGGACATCGATCTCTTTTCCTATCATTTCTACACATATTCTGATGGAACTGTGCCCCTTGCCCGAAATATTTTAATATTTCTGTTTCGTTTATCCTTGGATTTTGCATGTTTTTCAATGTTTCATTTGTCACCGTGATCTCTATTGCTACCTCATTCATTTGATTTTTGTTTTCCTCCAAATACCTCGTCTGTTTTCTATTTTCCCACTCTGATACTTCTAGTCTACTCCTAGTTTCTTCTAACTCTTTTCTAGCCATTTCTCGTTCTTTATCTAATTTCTGTACGATTTCCTCCCTCAGTTTTCTGTTTTTACTATCCGACCTTTCATTAACTAGATTCAAAATTTCAGTTTCCTTTGTCACTGTGATCTCCATTGCTACCTCATTAATTTGATTAGCGGTTTCTTCCACATTCCTCGTCTGCCTTCTATTTTCCCACTCTGAAACTTCTAATCTACTCCTAGTTTCTCCTAACTCTTCTCTAGCCATTCCTATTTCTTCGTCTAATTTCTGTACTATTTCCTCCCCAAGTTTTCTGTTTTCACTATCTGACCTTTCATTAACTACATTCAAAACTTCATTTTCAGCGTTCTGCGTCTCCTCACTAACATCTCTCCCTAAACTGTCTGTTACCTGATCAGTTTCTTCTCTTACATTCTCTATTTCTTGACTATCTTTCCTGACATTCTCAAACGCTTGTTCATTCTCTGTCTTCTTTCCTAGTTCTACTTCTCCTACCTCTAACTTCTCAACACTATCATCTATCTTTTCTCCTATCTGCTGAAACGTTTGATTGCTACTGTCTATTTCCCCACTCAAACTTTGATGATTATTACCTATCTTTTCACTTAAACTTTGATTCCCATCATCTATCACTTTACTTAAATCTTGATGCATATCATCTAACTTGTTACTTAAACTTTGACTTAAACTTTGATAACTATCATCTAACTTTTTACTTAAACTTTCATTGTCTTTTCTTAAACTTTCGAACATTTTCATGACTTCCCGTAACATACTTATTCTCATTTCTACATTATTTGTTGCAGTTCTAACACACTCTGCTACTTCAACTACTCCCTGCCTACTGTTATTACCATAAACCTCTCGAACTTCCATGTTTTCTACAAATTTTACTTAAAATCTTGTTTTTCACTTCTCAAATAAATTCACCATAGTCTAGTATATAATTTTACACTCTGTACCTTTGATTGTTTTTACTGGCTCCTGATGATGTCACTGATGACGATGCCGGCCTCCTTTCTTCTTCACAGTCGAACTGTTGACGAATTTCTTGATGGGTCGACCGTCCTCCTGTCGAACCACCTTCACCTGTTGAACCTCGCTGTCGGGTTGAAACTCCTTCTCGGGTTGAACCTCCTCCTGTTGTCGAACGTCCTTCTCCTATCGGGCTGAACCTCCTCCTCGTAACGAGCTCCACGTTGGCGCGCCAGTTTGAAGCAAAAATGACGAACAACGAGCTCTACGTTGCGGCGCCACGTTGAAACAAACTTGTGGGTGGCGAACAAGGGTTACCACAATTGATCACTGTTCACGAAGAGACTGGCGGCAGAATGTTTATTGTTCGATAAACTTTATTTATTGCTCAAGTATATATGAACCGACAATTATGAAACACCGAACAAGTTGTCCACCCTAATAGGCTTCACGTTTGACTCTTCCTGATATCGGCTACACGCCGGATAAATGTTTATGATGTCTTTCTAGCCGCGCACCCGCCTTCATCGGCGACAAGCCGAAGAGTGCTGACCACCTTTGCGCGCGTGTGTATCTTTATATATAACTTTCACTCTCCAAATTCCTTTTTAAACAAAGTCCTTTTGTGGCTGTTTTGGTCGCTATTGTAAACGATCCGAAGAATACCCTATTCATGTATGTCAAGTGACAATTCCTTTAGAAACCTTCTAAGGTCACTGTTCCTTTCATTCATGGCATTGTTATAAACAGTTTCCCCAACTAAACTGGCCTTGGGGCTTGGTCTCACAAAGAATCAACATTCCTTCGACGTCTATCATTATTCTTTGCTCCTGCAAACAATAATTTCGGTATCAAGCTTTAGAAGCGCATTTAGGGCTGTTCTTGGTCTATGTAGGGGATTATTGGGCGTATTTATACTTTCTTTGGCGTATTTAAAGTCTTTTGGTGCATAAATACTGCCTTTTGCGTGGTATTTACTGGCTATTTTGCTATAGTTAGAATATTTTGAGGCATATTTAGAGGCGTTCTTGGTGTATTGCATGTCTCATGGGGCGTACTTAGACTCTCTTTGGCGTATTTAAGGTCTTTTGGGGCATACCTAGAGGCTTTGCGAGGTATTTACTGACTTTCTCTTGTACTTAGCAGCTTTAGAAGCGCATTTAGGGCTGTTCTTGGTCTATGTAGATGATTATTGGGCGCATTAAACTTCCTTTGGCTTATTTAAAGTATTTTAGGGCATAAATTGTGGCTTTGCGTGGTATTTTTTGACTGTTTTGTTATAGTTAGAACCTTTTGAGGCATATTTAGAGAAGTTCTTGTTGTATCGCATGTCTCATGGGGAGTATTTAGACTCTCTTTGGCGTATTTAAAGTCTTTTGGGAATACCTAGAGACTTTTGCGGGGTATTTACTGACTTTCTGGTGTACTAAGCAGCTTTAGAAGCGCAATTAGGGGAGTTCAAATTGTATGTAGAGGTTTATTGGGCGTATTTAGACTTTCTTTGACGTATTTAAAGTCTTTAGGGGCATAAAGAGTGGCTTTTGCGTGGTATTTACTGGCTATTTTGTTGTAGTTAGAAGCTTTTGAGGCATATTTAGAGGCGTTCTTGGTGTATCGCAAGTCTCATGAGGCGTATTTAGACTCTCTTTTGCGTAACTAGGGTCTTTTGGGGCATTCCTAGAGGCTTTGGTGAGGTCTTACAGGATTTTTGGTGTACTTAGAAGCCCTGGAGGCGCATTTAGAGGCGTTCTTGATGTATGTAGGGGCTTAAGTGGCGAATGTAGACTCCCTTTGACGAATTTAAGCTCTTTTGGGGCATAACTAGAGCCTTTTGCGAGGTAATTACCAGCTTTTTGGGGCACTTAGAAGCTTTTGAAGCGCATTTGGAAGGTTCCTGGTGTATGTAGGGGCTTATGGTGAGAATTTAGACTCCCTTTGGCGTATATAAAGTCTTTTTGGGCATAAGTAGAGGTTTTGTCTGGTATTCACTGGCTATTTTTATGTTGCTAGAACCTTCATGGCACATTTTGAGGCGTTCTTGGTGTATGTAGGGGCCTATGAGGCGTATATAGACAACCTTTGGCGTATTTAGAGTCTTTTGGGGCCTACCTAGAGGCATTTACGAGGGATTTACTGGCTTTCTGGTGTACTTAGCAGCTTTAGAAGCACATTTAGGGGCGTTCTTGGTGTATGTAGGGGTTTATTAGGCTTATTAAGCTTTCTTTGGCGTATTTAAAGTATTTTGGGGCATAAATAGTGGCTTTTGCGTGGTATTTACTGGCTATTTTGTTGTAGTTAGAAGCTTTTGAGGCATATTTAGAGGCGTTCTTGGTGTATCGCATGTCTCATGTGGCGTATATAGACTCTCTTTCGCGTAAGTAAGGTGTTTTGGGGCATACCTGGAGGCTTTGGTGTGGTTTTTACAGGCCTTTTGTTGTACTTAGAAGCTTTAGAAGCGCAATTAGGGGCGTTCTTTGTGTATGTAGGTGTTTATTGGGCGTATTTAGACTTTCTCTGGCGTATTTAAAGTCTTTTGGGGCATAAAGAGTGGCTTTTGCGTGGTATTTACTGGCTATTTTGTTGTAGTTAGAAGCTTTTGCGGCATATTTAGAGGCGTTCTTGGTGTATCGCATGTCTCATGTGGCGTATTTAGACACTCTTTCGCGTAAGTAAGTTCTTTTGGGGCATTCCTAGAGGCTTTGGTGAGGGTTTACAGGCTTTTTGGTGTACTTAGAAGCTCTGGAGGCGCATTTAGTGGCGTTCTTGATGTATGTAGGGGCTTATGTGGCGAATTTAGACTCCCTTTGGCGTATTCAAGCTCTTTTCATGCTGACCTAGAGGCTTTTGCAAGGTATTTACGGGCTTTTTGGTGCACTTAGAAGCTTTTGAAGCACATTTTGGCCGTTCTTGTTGTATGTAGGGGATTTTGTTGCGTATTTGGACTCCTTTTCGCCTATTTGATGTCTTTTGCGGCATACCTAGAGGTTTTGTGTGGTATTTACTGGCTATTTTGCTGTAGTTAGAAGATTTTGAGGCATATATACAGCAGTTCTTGGTGTATGTAGGGGCCTATGAGGCCTATTTAGACACCCTTTGGCGTATTTAAGGTCTTTTGGGGAATACCAACAGGATTTTGCGAGGTATTTACTGACTTTCTGGTGTACTTAGCAGCTTTAGAAGCGCATTTGGGGGTGTTCTTGGTGTATGTAGGGGTTTGTTGGGCGTATATAGACTTTCTTGGGCGTATTTAAAGTCTTTTGGGGCATACCTAGGGGTTCTGTCTGGTATTTACTGGCTATTTTGCTGTAGTTAGAAGCTCTGGAGGCGCATGTGGAGTCGTTCTTGACGTTTGTAGGGGCTTATGTGGCGAATGTACACTCCCTTTGGCGTATTTAAGTTCTTTTTGGGGCATACCTAATGGCTTTTGCGAGGTATTTACAGACTTTCTGGTGCACTTAGCAGCTTTAGAAGCGCATTTAGGGGCGTTCTTGGTGTATGTATGGTTTATTGAGCGTATTTAGTCTTTCTTTGGCGTATTTAAGGTCTTTTGGGGCATAAATAGTGGCTTTTGCGTGGTATTTACTGGCTATTTTGTTGTAGTTAGAACATTTTGAGGCATATTTAGAGGCAATGTTGTTGTACCGCGTGTCTCATGGGGCGTATTTAGACTCCCTTTTGCGTAACTAAGGTCTCTTGGTTCATACCTAGAGGCTATGGTGAGGTGTTTACAGGCTTTTTGGTGTACTTAGAAGCTCTGTAGGCACATTTAGCGGCGTTCTTGATGTATGTGGGGGCGCATGGGGCGAATTTAGACCCCCTTTGGCGTATTTGAGCTGTTTTCGGGCATACCTAGAGGCTTTTGCGAGGTGTTTACTGGCTTTTTGGTGCACTTAGAAGCTTTTGAAGCGCATTTGGGCCGTTCTTGTTGTACGTAGGAGCTTATGGTGCCTATTTAGACCACATTTGGCGTATTTAATGTTTTTTGGGTTATACCTAGATTTTTTGTCTTGTATTTACCGGCTATTTTGCTGTAGTTAGAAGTTTTGAGGCATATTTAGAGGCGCTCTTGGTGTATGTAGGTGCTTATGAGGCCTATTTAGATACCCTTTGGCTTATTTAAGTTCGTTTGTGGAATACCAAAGGGCCTTGGCGAAGCTTTTAATGGCTTTTTGGTGTGCTTAGAAGCACTGGAGGCGCATTTAGAGGCGTTCTTGATGTATGTAGGGGCTTATGGGGCGAATGTAGACTCCCTTTGGCGTATTTAAGGTCTTTTGGGCATACCAAGTGGCTTTTGCGTGGTTTTTACTGGCTAATTGGTTGCAGTTAGAAACTTCTGAGGCATTCTTGGTGTATCGCATGTCTCATGGGGCGTACTTAGACTCTCTTTGCTTAACTAATTTCTTTGTGGTTCATACCTAGAGGCTTTGGTGAGGTTTTTACAGGCCTTTTGGTGTACTTAGAAGCTCTTGAGGCGCATTTAGAGGCCTCCTTGTTGTACGCAGAGGCTCGTCGGGCGTATTTAGACTCTCTGTGGCCTATTTAAGTTCTTTTGGGGCCACCCTAGGGGCTTTTACGAGGTATTTATTGACTTTCTGGTGTACTTAACAGGTTTAAAAGTGCATTTAGGGCTGTTCTTAGTCTATGTAGGGGTTTATTGGGCGTATTTAGACTTTCTTTGGCGTATGTAAAGTCTTTTGGTGCATAAATACGAGCTTGGCGTGGTATTTACTGCCATTTTGTTACATTTAGAACATTTTGAGGCATATTTAGAGGCGTTCTTGTTGTATTGCATGTCTCATGGGGCGTATTTAGACTCTCTTTGGCGTATTTAGGGTCTTTGGGGGCATACCTAGAGGCTTTGCGAGGTATTTACTAACTTTCTGGTGTACTTAGCAGCTTTAGAAGCACAATTAGGGGCGTTCTTGGTGTACGTAGGGGTTTATTGGGCGTATTTAGACTTTCTTTGGCGTATTTAAAATCTTTTGGGGCTAAGTAATGGCTTTTGCGTGATATTTACTGGCTATTTTGTTGTAGTTGGGACGTCTTGAGATATATTTAGAGGCGTTCTTGTTGTATCGCATGTCTCATGGGGCATATTTAGACTGCCTTTGGCGTATTTAAAGTCTTTTGAGGCATACCTAGAGGCATTTGCGGGGTATTTACGTAGTTTCTGATGTACTAAGCAGCATTAGAAGCGCAATTATGGCCGTTCTTATTGTATGTAGGGGTTTATTGGGCGTATTTAGACTTTCTTTGGCGTATTTAAAGACCTTTGGGGCATAAAGAGTGGCTTTTGCGTGGTTTTTACTGGCTATTTTGTTGTAGTTAGAAGCTCTTGAGGCGCATTTAGAGGCGTTCTTGATGTATGTAGGGGCTTATGGGGCGAATGTAGACTCCCTTTGGCGTATTTAAGGTCTTTTGGGGCATACCAAGTGGCTTTTGCTTGGTATTTACTGAATAATTGGTTGCAGATAGAAACTTCTGAGGCATATTTAGAGGCATTCTTGGTGAATCGCAGGTCTCATGGGGCGTATTTAGTATACCTTTGCCTAACTAATGTCTTTTGGGGCATACCTAGAGGCTTTGGTGTGGTTTTTACAGGCCTTTTGGTGTACTTAGAAGATCTTGAGGCGCATTTAGGGGCCTTCTTGAAGTATGCAGAGGCTCGTGGGGCGTATTTAGACTCTCTTCGGCGTATTTAAAGTTTTTTGGGGCCTACCTAGAGGCTTTTACGAGGTATTTACTGACTTTCTGGTGTACTTAGCAGCTTTAGAAGCGCATTCAGGGGCGTTCTTCGTGTATGTAGGGGTTTATTGGGCGTATTTAGGCTTTCTTTGGCGTATTTAAGGTATTTATGGGCATACCAAATTGCTTTTGCGTGGTATTTACTGGCTAATTAGTTGCAGTTAGAAACTTCTGAGGCATAATTAGAGGCATTCTTGGTGTATCGCATGTCTCATGGGGCGTATTTAGACTCCCTTTGCCTAACTAATGTCTTTTGGGGTATACCTAGAGGATTTGGTGAGGTTTTCACAGGCCTTTAGGTGTACTTAGAAGCTCTAGAGGCGCATTTAGAGGCCTTCTTGGTGTATGCAGAGGCTAGTGGGCCGTATTTAGACTCTCTTTGGCGTATTTAAAGTCTTTTGGGGCCTACCTAGAGGCTTTTAGGAGGTATTTACTGACTTTCTGGTGTACTTAGCGGCTTTAGAAGCGCATTCAGGGGCGTTCTTCGTGTATGTAGGGGTTTACTGGGCGTATTTAGGCTTTCTATGTCGTATTAAAGGTCTTTATGGGCATACCAAGTGGCTTTCGAGCGGTATTTACTGGCTAATTAGTTGCAGATAGAAACTTCTGTGGCATATTTAGAGGCGTTCTTGGTGTATCGCATGTCTCATGGGGCGTATTTAGACTCTCTTTGGCCTATTTAAGTTCTTTTGGGGCCTACCTAGAGGCTTTTGCGAGGCATTTACTGACTTTCTGGTGTACTTAGCAGCTTTAGAAGCGCATTTAGTGGTGTTCTTGGTCTATGTAGGGGTTTATTGGGCGTATTTAGACTTTCTATGCGTATTTGAAGTCTTTTGGGTATATACAGTGGCTTTTGTGTGGTATTTACTGGCTATTTTGCTGTAGCTAGAAGCTTTTGAGGCACATTTAGAGGCATTCTTGTTGTATGTAGGGGCCTATGAGGCGTATTTAGACACCCTTTGGCGTATTTAGAGTCTTTTGGGGCCTACCTAGAGGGCTTTACGAGGTGTTTACTGGCTTTCTGGTGTACTTAGCAGCTTTAGAAGCGCATTTAGGGGCGTTCTTGGTGTATATAGGGGTTTATAGGTCGCGTTTAGACTTTCTTTGTCGTATTTAAAGTCTTTTGTGGCATACCTAGAGGCCTTTGCGAAGTAATTACTGACTTTCTGGTGTACTTAGCAGCTTTAGAAGCGGATTTAGGTGCTTTTTGGTGTATGTAGGGGTTTATTGGGCGTATTTAGACTTTCTTTGGCGTATTTAGAGTCTTTTGGGGATAAATTGTGGCTTTTGCGTGGTATTTACTGGCAACTTTGTTGTAGTTAGAAGTTTTTGATTCATATTTAAAGGCGTTCTTGGTGTATCGCATGTCTCATGAGGCATATTTAGAATCTCTTTTGAGTAACTAAGGTCTTTTGGGGCATTCCTAGAGGCTTTGGTGAGGTTTTACAGCACTTTTGTTGTACTTAGAAGCTCTGGAGGCGCATATAGAGGCGTTCTTGGTGTATGCAGGGGCTCGTGGGGCGTATTTAGACTCTCTTTGGCATAAGAAAGGTCTTTTGGAGCCGTCCTAGAGGTTTTTTCAAAGCATTTACTGACTTTCTTGTTTACTTGGCAGCTTTAGAAGCGCAATTAGGGGCGTTCTTGGTGTATGTAGGGGTTTATTAGGCGTACTAAGCTTCCTTTGGCGTATTTAAAGTCTTTTGGGCATAAATAGTGGCTTTTGCGTGGTATTTATTGACTGTTTTGTTATAGTTAGAAACTTTTGAGGCATATTTAAAGGCGTTCTTGTTGTATCGCATGTCTCATGGGGCGTATTTAGACTCCGTTTGGCGTATTTAAAGTCTTTTGGGAATACCTAGAGACTTTTGCGGGGTATTTACTGACTTTCTGGTGTACTAAGCAGCTTTAGAAGCGCAATTAGGGGAGTTCGTATTGTATGTAGAGGTATATTGGGCGTATTTAGACTTTCTTTGACGTATTTAAAGTCTTTAGGGGCATAAAGAGTGGCTTTTGCGTGGTATTTACTGGCTATTTTGTTGTAGTTAGAAGCTTTTGAGGCATATTTAGAGGCGTTCTTGGCGTATCGCAAGTCTCATGAGGTGTATTTAGACTCTCTTTTGCGTAACTAAAGTCTTTTGGGGCATTCCTAGAGGCTTTGGTGAGGCTTTACAGGATTTTCGGTGTACTTAGAAGCTCTGGAGGCGCATTTAGAGGCGTTCTTTATGTATGTAGCGGCATATGGGGCGAATGTAGACTCCCTGTGGCGTATTTAAGCTCTTTTGGGGCATACCTAGAGGCTATTGCCAGGTTTTGACTGGCTTTTAGGTGCACTTAGAAGCTTTTGAAGCGCATTTGTTACGTTCTTGGTGTATGTAGGGGCTGATGGTGCGTATTTAGTCTCCCTTTGGCATTTTGAAAGTCTTTTCTGTAATACCTAGAGGTTTTGCGTCGTATTTACTGGCTATTTTGCAGTAGTTAGAAGCTTTTGAGGCATATTTTGTGGCGTTCTTGGTGTATGTAGGGGTTTATGAAGCATATTTATACACCCTTTGGCGTAGGTAAGGGTTTTGGGGCATACCTAGAGGCCTTGGCGTATTTTTTAATGGCTTTTTGGTGTGCTAATAAGACATTGAGGCGCATTTAGAGGCGTTCTTGTTGTATGTAGGGACCCGTGGGCCGTATTTCGACTCCCTTTGGCGTATTTAAAGTCTTTTGGGGCCTACCTAGAGGTTTTTGCGAGGTATTTACGACGTTCTGGTGTACTTAGCAGCTTAAAAGCGCATTAGGGGCTTTCTTCGGGTATGTAGGTGTTTATTGGGCGTATTTAGACTTTCTTTGGCGTATTTAAACTCTTTTGGGGCATAAATAGTGGCTTTTGCGTGGTATTTGCTGGCTATTTTGCTGTAGTTAGAAGCTTTTGAGGCATATTTAGAGGCTTTCTTAGTGTATGTTGGGGCCCATGAGGCGTATTTAGACACCCTTTACCGCAATTAAGGTCTTTTGCGGCATACCTAGAGGCCTTGGCAAAGTTATTAATGGCTCTTTGGTGTGCTTAGAAGCTCTTGAGGCGCATTTAGAGCCGTTCTTGTTGTATGCAGGGGCTCGTGGGGCGTATTTAGACTCTCTTTGGCGTATTTAAAATCTTTTGGGGCCTACCTAGAGGCTTTTGCGAGGTAATTTCTGACTTTCTGGTGTACTTAGCAGCTTTAGAAGCGCATTTTGGGGCGATCTTGGTGTATGTAGGAGTTTATTGGGCGTATTTAGGCTTTCTTACGCGTATTGAAAGTCTTTTGGGGCATAAGTAGTGGCTTTTGCGTGGTATTTACTGGCTATTTTGTTATAGTTAGAACCTTTAGAGGCATATTTAGAGTAGTTCTCTGTGTATCGCATGTCTCATGGAGCGTACTTAGACTCTCTTTTGCGTAACTAAGGACTTTAGGGCTATACCTAGCGGCTTTGGTGAGGTTGTACAGGCCTTTTGGTGTACTTAGAAGCTCTGGAGGCGCATTTAGAGGGGTTCTTGATGTATGTAGGGGCTTATGGGGCGAATCTAAACTCCCTTTGGCGTATTTAAGCTCTTTTGGGGCATACCTAGAGGCTTTTACGAGGTATTTACTGGCTTTTTGTTGCACTTAGAAGCTTTTGAAGCGCATTTGGGACGTTCTTGGTGTATGTAGGGGCTTATGGTGCGTATTTAGACTGCCTTTTGGCGTATTTAAAGTCTTTTTGGGCATAAGTAGAGGTTTTGTCTGGTATTCACTGGCAATTTTGCTGTATTTAGAAGCTTTTGAGGCATATTTAGAGGCGTTCTTGGTGTATGTAGGGGCCTAGGAGGCGTATTTAGACACCCTTTGGCGTATGTAAGGTTTATGGGGCATAACTAGGTGCCTTGTCGAATTGTTTAATGGCTTTCTGGTGTGCTTAGAAGCTCTTGCGGTGTATTTAGGGGCGTTCTTGGTGTATGTAGGGGCTCCTGCTCCGTATTTAGACTCCCATTGACGTATTTAAAGTCCTTTGGGGCCTAGCTAGAGGCTTTTGCGAGGTATTTACTGACTTTCTGGTGTACTTAGAAGCTTTTGAAGCGCATTTGGGACGTTCTTGTTGTATGTAGGGGCTTATGGTGCGTATTTAGGCTCCCTTTGGCGTATTTAAGCTCTTTTGGGGCATACCTAGAGGCTTTTACGAGGCATTTACTCGATTTTTGGTGCACTTAGAAGCTTTAGAAGCGCATTTAGGGGCGTTCTTGGTGTACCGCATGTCTCATGGGGCGTATTTAAACTCACTTTTGCGTAATTAAGTTCTTTTGGGGCATTCCTAGAGGCTTTGGTTCGGTTTTTACAGACTTTTTGGAGTATTTAGAAGCTCTGGAGGCGTATTTATAGGCGTTCTTGATGTATGTAGGGGCTAATGGGGCGAATGTAGACTCCCTTTGAAGTATTTAAGGTCTTTTGGGGCATACCTAGAGGTTTTTTCTGGTATTTATTGGCTATTTTGCTGTATTTAGAAGCTTTTGAGGCATATTTGGAGGCGTTCTAGTTGTATGCAGGGGCTCGTGGGGCGTATTTAGACTCTCTTTGGCGTATTTAAAGTCTTTTGGGGCCTACCTAGAGGCTTTTGCAAGGTATTTGCTGACTTTCTGGTGTACTTAGCAGCTTTTGAAGCGCATAGCGACGGCTGTGAAAAGGGAGGTCCGATGCTACAGCCGCATTACCCGCAGACACGCTCTGCAATTTGTATATATATAGTCATTGAGTGAATGGATGTGTGAGTGAGTAAGCGTGAGTGAGCCCCATCTTGGGTCAACTGGCCCAAGTTCCTTCCCGGCATGTAGTTACCATGACTTTCCTTTTGTGTCCTTTTAATTTTCTTTCCCTACTTCCTTCGTTCCTGTCATTTCTCCGTTCTTTCCTCCCTCGTTCCCTCACCCCTTCCCTTCTTTCTTCCTTCCTCCCCCCTTAAAGTCCTCCATTCCTTTCTCGCTTCCTTTCTTTCTGATATTTCTCTCATTTAATTTTAAAAAAAGGGGAAGATCCTACATCGCATGTGCCCGCCTCGGTAGCTTGGATGGTAGCATGTCTGCCTCATATTCAAGAGGTCCCGAGTTCGAGTCTCGGTCAGGGTGATTTACCTGAATAAGGTTTTTTCTGCGGTTTTCCCTTATCCTGAAAGACCAATGGCGGGTAACTCTAAGCTCTATAGACCCTGGGCTCATTTGAACATCATTTCATCCAATTCATTCATCGTCCGATATGACTTAACGTTCGAGGACGTAAAATTACAAACAAACAAAAATATCGCGTGTCTCCATACATAAATCAGTCTACAATTTGTGAAACGAGAAACTAAACAGTTCCCTGTAAAAATGCATAATGCATAGTTAGCGATATATATTTAAAACGGAGGCATTATATGTGTACATAAATAAGCATTACGCTCATCATGTAACCTGTAACCTGTTTTTCAGAAATAAAACAGAGAAAAATGTTTCTTTCTTTCTAGGAAATGGGTGAGAGTGGATTGGTTTGGTTTCGGCACCTCGACCTGACTGGTCTTCTATACCTATGGCCCCAAGTGGTGGATCCCCGAGAGAAAGGATGAGCTGAGAGGAGAGAGAGGGCGTGTACCCGAAGCATTCAATGATATTGGATATGCCGGGTTCACACGATTTTCCTCTTTCATTCTTCTAAAAATTATTCCTAGAAACATTTTCTCTTCCATCTACGTCACGTTAATCAAATAAACATGTATAATACTGTCGCGAACCCGTTATCTACGATAGCGCCGCTTGCGTACACAAAGAGCTGGCAAATAAAGATAGCGGAGGTAAAGGAATTGCCGGCGCAGATTAAGTTACGCTTCTGGAAGGTTTGGATTTCGACATTCGATTTATTGTTATTCTAGAATCATCTAGTGATTGTACGAAACAGTCAGCTTCTTGTTTGTCCCCGAAATCTCTCGAACGTATAAATGGAATGGATAAATCACCTTTTGGAATGGGTAAAGAATTCCAAAACAAGCACTCACTAAAAATCGAGAGGTAGGAGATGGGATATCCATAAAAGGATGGGCCCAGCAATTATGAAACCGAAACAGGCAAGACATATTCGATGCAGCCATAAGAATAATAACATATTTTATTGGTCAGTTAAAGGGGAAAGCTAAAACCAATTTCTCTCTAGTCTCGTCTCGTCTCGGTTTTTTTTTTTTTTTTTTTTTTTTTTTTTGAGATGGGTGGAAGTTCATGGAAATCTTGTGTTGCATTTTCGGAAGAGGAAGAAAGTTTGGTTTCACATAGCACTGCTTTTTTATGTTTACACACTAACAGACACACTTACACACAGATATGGACTTTGTTTTAAAAGCGTTTTATTCTATTCAGGGAGACAAAACTCAGTATCAAATCTCAGAATCAAATTTTGGGTGATTGCGAAAACTTCTCTACCTACTACGTGCGTCGTAGAGGAAATAAAATCTCAAAGTTTCAAAGTTTTCACCAGATCGTGCAATTCTTTCTCTCCTTGTTTCTTTAACTGCCCTCTCGTGCCACTAGGTTGTACCAGGGCATTCTTGTTTCTCTTATGCCTTATGCGGGCTGACGAACGGAATGTCTGGATCAGTGGGAGAGAGAATCCAGGATGTGTGATCAGCTTGATGCCTGCTATGAGAGTGAGAGAAATGGATGGCAATGAGGGCGTGATAAATGATAGGGAGTATGATGGAATTATGGCGGGGGAAACCGGAGGAGACGGAAAACCCGCCCCAGCGCCGTGTTGTTTACCACAATTCTTACATGCGGTCAACTGGGTTCGAACCCGGGCCGGCTTGGTGAGAGCCAAGCGGCCTAAGGGCCATAATGTGGCCAAAAACCTTATCCAAATAACTCACCCTGAGCGAGATTCGAGCTCGGAACCTCTTGAACGTGAGGCATACATGCTACCATTTACGCTACCGAGGCGGGAAATGGTGAAAATGCACACTGGAAAATGTGATAATTCCATAAAGAATAAATAACAACTGTCTTACATATTTTTCTGTATTATCTTCTGTCTACGTCTTTATGAACTTACCCTTTGCAAAATAATTAGTTCAGTAATTAGACCTAACATAACTTAATACATTTTTCGCAGTAGCTCCAATGCATACATTTGATTTTCCAGTTAAAGATTTATTCAAACTTAAATATTTTGTAATCTATGGTCATTTTCTGTTCTGTTTTCTGAGATGCTACAGACATGTATTACTTTTCTTGTTGAAATAACTGTTAAGCAGTGTCATTCATATTGCATTCCAATGGATTCTTATAATTATTCTGCAAATAATTCTTGTTTCTATTATGCACTGATTTTTAGAGTCATTACAAGACTTTATGAGTCAAAACTACTAAAAATAAAACATTAAAAGTAATTTAAACACTGGCATTTTACTAAAAATAAAAAAGGCACATTAAAATGGTTTTATAAGTGAAGATATTTGCTTGAAATGAAGAGGAAGTTCATAATTAATTACCTTTGCCTTATTGCCTAGAATTATGCTGGAATTACATCACCGAATTGTAACACAAATTGACTTATGCCGAGAACACGTAAAACTTTTTATGTTTAAACATATTGAGTTTAATTTTGAGGTGCTGATGGTAACGAATTTCGATAACGGATTTTCTAACTAAATACTATAAGTAGTATAAAAATAGAAAATATATACCCTATTATACTGGAGACATTTATTTCCAGTGAAAAGTTGAGCTACAAAACAGCATTGAGGTACTAAATATCTACACATGTCTACATCTGCCTACCTTTTTGGCCTAAACTGCACTAATTACATTACATTTTCACTATCAATATTTTAAATATGCATACAGCCATCTACCACGGTTGTGTAATAGAAAACAAAACTTTTTAATTCACAGAAAAAATTTAAAATTTCAGTTAAAACCTTCAAACTAAAACAGTTCTTAAGGCTTACTTGAAGGGAAAAAAAATACTTTTCAAATTTAGAATTGAAAACAGTCTTTTAGGGTATGATAAATGCCCTTTACCAACCCTTAATGAGCTAAGATGCGAACCAGGACAAACTTCTATTGAAATTAGGTTGATATGCATGTGTAGGTATGTGTTGTTACAAGTTTTCGTTGTGAAATGTTTTTGACAGTTTCTCACAAATATTAAATTTATTTTAATTTTTCTGTTATTTAAACAATTCTAACGCTTAAAGGACCCTTGTATGAGATCTGGTTAATTTTATCGAAAACGTTATTACATTTTTCAGAATTTGTTGCATACCAAATTACCAGTATAGTTATAGGAAATTTAATATACAGTCCAAGATTTTAGAAACATTTATTTAACCATTCTTCTTATATCTGTCCCACCCAATATAAAATAATCACGAAGGCAATGTCTTATGTAGCAACCAAACATAACATTTATTCATAGAACAATTGTTGTTTTTAGTTATCGCTTGCAGAAAATCGATAAAATAATGGAAGTACCAACTCAATTTAATTTTTAAAATTAAAAAATATTCGCTTGATTTTGTTGGCTTATTTACAGGTACAATTATCTAAAACAACAACACTTTTTTATTTTTGAATAGCTGAACGTTTTGTTGATTTGCATATTCATTTCTTTTTTGTAATTTACGTCCTCCAACGTTAAGTCATATCGGACGATGAATGGATTGGATGATATGATGCTCAAATGAGTCCGTGGGCAATGGAGCTTAGAGTTACCCAACATTCGTCATACAGGATAAGGGAAAGCCTCGGAAAAAGCCTTATCCAGGTAACTCACCCTGACCGAGTTTCGAACTCGGGACCTCTTGAACATGAGGCAGAAATGGTACCACCAAGCTACCAAGGCGGGCTTACATACTCAGTGCATCAAAGCTAAACATCTGTGAATGCTAGGATATATGTAATTTATAACTTTTTATGTTTTGCTTTCTCTTTCTTCTTCAGCCTCCTTAATTTTATGTTTAGGCATACCCCCATTTTCCCTTGTGGTAATACATTTACATGGTTATTTCAATGTATTTACTTCTCGCTGCCAACTAGATGGTGTTTGGTTTCTAGGGGAAAATGCAGCAATGTTATTGATGTACCTATTGTATACTGATGTCATTTATTTACATTTTTGGCTTTTATATTAATATAAATCGTAGTAATAGATATAATTCACTAGAAGGCTTTTCTACTGTTATTTATTTTGATTTTTAATCGCGCCTTTTAAAACAGAATTCCATTCTTTGAAGGAACTAATCCTATGAATTCTCTCAGATATTCAGGTAAGGCCTTCTGTGTGCATTTAGTAAGGTTAGTCATGCTAAGTGTTCTAAGGATGTAAGCGAGAGGGAAGAGCTCGTTAGATTAAACCCCTGACAAGCGGACTACCCGCACATTAACCACCAAACTTGTGCATAATCTGTAACGGCTTACTATAAAGTGTTTACCGTGACTTTATAAAAGAGAATTTTATACAAAATTTCTACAACTAGCTTTATTACAAATTACTTTAATTTATGGTTAGACATTTGTAGATACGGTTTTCAGGTAACACTATGCCTCTCTAACTGCTTTGTTACTGAAAAAATGTTCAATGTGTCTTATTTTCGGAAAACTCTTTAGCGATTACAATTACATATTCCACCTGAAATATTCACTTGAAAAATTAAATGTGGCTCTTGAATGTTATGTGAACCTCGGTTAATTTTTATGAATTTGTATAACTTAAAAATACTAGAATAAAGAAGAAAAATGTCTTTCGTATTCTATTGATAACGTATTAGGCTCTGGTTCCTGACGACGCGAGTTCAAGCCCGAAAGAGGAGAACTTAAAGCACACAATATAGAACGAGAGCAGCCAAAAGCGTTCTTAAGTAACTATTTATACATCAGAGAAAACCAGTAAATTAAACAGTCCACATCAAATAAATGTTTTCATGCTGTTGGTCTTTTCCGACACATTTCATGCTCCCAGTTTAGACCATTCCAAAGTGGCATATTTAAAGTTTCCGATAATTGCTTCCCGCTTTGCCTTTGTTTCTCTCCATCACAAGAGCTTCTTATCACAAATAAACATTTGAAAACCTTTTCCGCATGAAGAAACCTTTTGCTTACTTTGACATCACTTCTCGATAAAAATACATATTGAGTAACCTTAACGTGGATATAAATATCAATTCTTATAATAGAGTTCGACATCAGTCTGTTTGAAATTTAAGTGTTGTATATATAACCACGGTTTGTGCTTCTTGGAGTAAAATATAGTGATTCAATAATACCTTTAACTATTTTCATATTGTTTTGTTCATTCAAGTTTAAGTATCTACAACAAATTTTTCTTTGTAATGAGCATCTTTATCTGAACTTTTTCACATAATTTCATTATGTTTGTTAGAGGTTGTTATTTTACTACGTTACTTATAAACATATTAATCTTTGAATTTCAAATAATATTTCGCACTCTAAGCCAATAACACATTGTTGATAATGTAGCTTAAGAAATTTTTAATAGAGGTCCTTTCCTAACGCCAGCAGTATCATTGTTTCTCATAATAAAATAATGTCTGCTTAGTGAAATAAAATATATGGTAAATTGTCAGCTACAGAAACAAATTTTTGTTCTTTAGTATTAAACTTAAGAGTAAAATTAATTTAAAAACTATAATAAGGTGCCACAAAAAATACACCCTACTCTAAGAATGGAAATTTAAAGAAATAATGTTTATTGCTGACACTTCATCAAGGGAAGAGTGGACCTTAGTAAATTAATATAAGGATACTAGCAAAATTTACATCAGAATTAGGAGCTAATTTTG